>JAODTK010002699.1:32500-196645 GCA_026419785.1 Sclerodactyla briareus
TGGCCGCCTTGCCTTAAAAATATAAACAGCATACTCCGAATATTCATTACATGTTATCGGCGCGATAATGCAATTACTGTGTGGCCTGTTCTAACCATTAGAACGACTCGAAGATTCTTGATACAACGCAAACCTAATAGAAGGCCAAGCAGTTGATTTGAGCCAAAAAATTGTCACAGGGCTTTTACAAGACTTATGTAATTAACATTTGTTTTCTATAAACTCAGGTGTGTATTATGAGGTCTGAGGTGCGGAAATAACAATCCTTGACCACATCGAGGATAGGGTAAAAATAAGATCAAAACGCATTCAAATTTGAAATTCCCGTAAGTCATAATGCTCCATGTTGATCATTCTGAAGTAAATTATTATGAGCATTTATTTGAGTTGAGCTACATAGCACCATTGGTGCCTGCTCTGGTTTTAGCGATTTTAAAAATGTCTATTTATTCCGACTGTCGGAAAATAAAGACGCCCCTTCCCCCACCGAGGGTGAAAGAGGGGTGGGAATGGAAAGCGAATATGCTCATCTGAGTCGATACACTCCATCACAGTCAGTAACTATGACGTTCGATTATTTAAAACTTAACTATATAGAACCAGACTTTAAACATTATGGAGGGCGGAACACAGGGGAGGTCGAAAAATAGAGAGGTGGAATATTGGGGGGTCGGAATAGAGGGGAGTTACTCTTCCAAAACCTGCAAGCATTATGGACCGCATGCCAATTTTAATTTCATTCAACAGGAGTTGTATTAGTTTGCCAAAATCTCACACCATTTACTTGCCAATCCCGTTTTTTCAGCCCAAAGTAAAGTTTTGTTTGTTAAAAGCAATGCGTTCCGCATTCACCGCCGTCAAAAGATTAAACTGATTCATCTCAAACGGGAACGGACACGTTTTTGAACGCGCGTCAACAAACAGAACCGCAACGAGTCCGCCGGCGCGAGACGCGGTGCTCTACTTTCAGGAGACCTATGGCCGGCGTACGGCCGGCGTCCAGAATTACCGTTCCGCTTAGTGACCTGCGGTGAAGTATGAATTGGCTTTAAGTACGCTTATAGCTATCATTTGTCCGAACATCAGCCACTGTACAAACAAATTTGTAGGAAGATACAAGTATTTTGTGGATTTCACATAAGGGCCCATGGCCCAACTGGGCCCGGGCCCAAATTCCTGAACACCCCCGATGGCCTTTTACCCAAGAAGCATTATTGAACTTGAAAAAACAATGACGCTTGTGGGAGGAGAGGGAGGAGAGGCATTTGAAGCACCCATTGTGTGAAATTCATAAAAGGGCCCTCGGGCCCATGTGTGGGGACCTTGGATCAAAATTCCTGAACCACCCCGAAGGTAGGCTAAATGGACCATCATTAGACCGGGCGAACATCAGCATGTGCACCAAAATGTAGGAGGAGAACATTTGAAATTTTTACACCTAATGGCCATATTGCCCCTTTAATAACTCTGACCTTGACCTTCACAAGGATAGACATATTCTATGGGTCAGGAAACATTGTGTCCAAGTTTGTCGCATCCATCACAGGAGTGACTGTCGGGAGGCAAAAAAGGCAATTGTTGTCCAATGGATAGATAGATAGATAGATAGATAAGAATAGATCGATAGATCCAATGAGAGATAGATAGATAGATAGGATAGATAGAGTGGACAGCAGATTCCAATTACCCAACCAGCATAGCTGGTTTGAGCCTAAAAACGAACAATTTGGAACGCCGGTGACCTCGAAATCCAAGGTCATGTGTTTTCGGGACTATTTTTTGTCAACACCCACCAAGTTTCATGTAAATAGGACCCACCTGTTTTTCGTTCAAAAAACTGCCCAAAAAAGAGGGCAGCAAACATGCAGTGACGCCCATTTCGAACTCATCAAGATTTTGGTAGGTGGACGTGTTTACCAAGTTTCAGATCGATCGGAAGAAGGTAAAGAGTTTATACGCTAAACGCCCTAGAGTTCGGCGGCGGCTACACCCCCAAACACCTAATACCCCCGAACTCTTACAGTGTTGCGGGGGGGATTAGGGGGGAGATATTAAAGGCATTCCATGTGTTGCTTAAGATTTTGTATTAGCATTTAACAGAAACAGTACTAATCAGGACCAATTTTAATTTAGTTGACAAATGTCTATAAAGGAGTATAAGGTTTTGGGATATGTGACGGACTTAGCAAATCAGACACAATATCAACTTCGATTGCCCATTGTTCACTTCAAATATCTCAGGACCAATGGTGGAGCAATTCTAATTCGTTAAGGACTGGGATTATGACAATGTCCTAAGGAGTATAAGTTTTGTGGTATGTGAATGAATTATGCAAATTAGACACAATAGTCAAATCGATTGACCATTTTCTCACTTCAAAGATCTCAGGACAATGGTGGACCACACTTAATACTATTCAGGGGAATCCAACAAACGTTGAAATTTGCATGAATGGATCAATTTACACACTGCATAACCCCCAGTGACTGAGGCAATGTGAACAATTTCGGGACTACTACTACTATTATACTACTACTACTACTACTACTTACTACTACTACTTACTACTACTACTAATCATAATAAGAAGTAATAATACATTGGGGATTTATAGAGCGCCTACAAAAAAAAATATCACAAAACGCTTTACAGTAATACAATCATGTTGAGCATTTATTATATTTCTTTATGACAACAGAGGTTATATCGTGGAGAATGGAAAATGTACTGGGTATATAGAGGTCCAACCCCATTTAATACGATGTCCTATGTGGAGTTATGGCCCTCAAAGGTTGGGCCCATTAGGCAGAGGAATGAGGAGAAATCAACTGCGCAATAACGCCATGAGTCAACATGGACAACACAGGAAATTATGTTATGTATTTCAGTGTGTCATTGTGTTGAATAAGTCATCATTTAGCATAAGGTATGTGTCTTTCTCTCACCAAAGAACCATCAACACCTACCAACACCAATACAGCAATCCTCTCCCATAGACTTAAATGCTTTTTGAATGAAATAAGTTGAATTTCATAGAGAACAAAAAAGTTTGCAGGGTTGTGCAAGTATGACATCATAGTATTGCATGATGGGATTGCTTTCCGATCTTGCGCAATACAACATGCTTACAATACACAAAAAATTCAATGAAGACTATAACTCCTAACGGAAGTTCGTATGAACTTCCGGTTGGACTGACGCATTCAGATTTTATCCAGCTATTATATCAGCCTCTTATAAATCACCCTGAAGTTGTCCTTGAAGGAGTCACAGGTCACTACATTACGGGGTGTCAGAGGGCAAACTGTTCCAAATCACTGGAGCAGCGACCAGAGAGGAAGCCTCTATCCCCGTAGTTTAAAATAGATTGCAAAAGAAGAAGCTTGGACGGTGTTTCTAACATGGCTCAGGATCTTATGCAAGCATTGGTAAAGGTTACTACGATGGTTGCGGAAAATCATGGAGGCATGTGAACAATGCAAGTTTCCGATCGTGATGTAACGGTGGCGGCACAGACTTCCACAAAACGGGAGCTGATGAAGGGGGGGGGACTGCCCAGTTTTGGAGTCATTCAAAACCAGTTATCTTGATTGACAAAGCTTTGATGTCTTGAACACATTGCTCCAAAGTTGAGATGCTTCAGAAGTATCACGACGATGGAAAATGAAATACAACTGTGTATAAGCGGAATGTCACATTATGTTAACGCCTGAGCTGATATTATGTCACCGAGAGGCGCCGTATAGAGTGAAGAGCTGCCGGACAACCAAAAGGTCCGGGGTACGCACACCAGAGGTAATGCCATAAGAGGAAATTTGTACATTGATTTTTTGAACACCCGTGGACGGTTCAAATTTATGCTTGAACCACTTCAGAACAGTGCAACTAATTATTATTCCCGCGACATGGAGGTTTCCGGGGATATTATGGATGGGGTGTGTAGCCGCCGCCGCCCCAGTCTCCGCCGCAGCCGCAGCCGGAAACTTTAGGCGTTTAGCGCAATAACTCTCTTAACGCTGTGTCGATTGATTGAACACTTGGACACATGTTCGCCCTAGTAAAATCTCGGATGAGTTCGAAGTGGCAATCACTGCAATGCGGGGGCCGCTTGATTTGCATTATTTTGTTCATCTGTAATCTTGCTAACAAAGCCTAAACAATAAATTACATAAAATGATTTCTCAAATACCTTACTTTAATTAGGACTTTTTTCGCCCAAAATTAATCAGATCGTATTCAACCAACCCCGATACTACCTATGAATTTCTTCATGAAAATCCGTCTTACCGTTTCGGAGAAAACTTGCTAACGAGAAAGTGGGTCCAAACTCACACCACCACACACAACACACACACACACACAACACACACCACACCACACACACACCACACACGACCAAAGTGATCGCTATGTCTCTGAAGACAAATACCTATGTGATAAACTCTGTATGGTTGTGTGTGACACTGCTCAAATGGAAATGGACACAATTGACAAAAGATCATTTGCTCTTGTTGAGAAAGCTACACACTAAATTGCAACTGGTTCAGACCGAGAATGGGCTGATATTGTTCAAAAGTATTTTCCAACTCCGCCCACAGTTGACCTCTCAACTGACTCCAAAACAATTAGCTATCACGTACTCATCATGAGAAAAACCACACACCAAAGTATGAGCATTTTTGTACTGTAGTTCTGTTTATGAAAAGACCTTGATCTAAACCAGAATGACAAAGGGCTTCATGTAACTATAATAGGAAAGCTTACACAACAAGTTCAATTGGACCAGCCCAAGCTTCTGTTTTTTCATGTTGTACAAGGAAGTTTCAGACTTTGATCGCTGATCGAGTTATCATGTTTTACAAGCAAAATTAGCTGGAATATCAAAATTTCACAAAACCCAAACCCCTGAGGTTCATCAAGGGGAACAACACATACCAAAGTAGAGCCTTATCCAATCCATTATTGAATCCATATGTAAATTCTTCACTCTGAAATGACCCCGATCACATAAACAAGAGTCTAAAATGGCACAGTAGGCACCCTACCAGAATGTGCAAAGTAGAAAAATGTGGAGTGATATCACAAAAACAATAAAAATGATCTCTAGAAAAATTTCTGAACCCTTGCATAGATACCATTCAACCTGTATCATAGGGGAGGAACGAATTGACCTTCGAACAATTATGATCAATGCTGAATTCATAGATGGAGACCTCACTTCAAATTCATGGAACAACCCATGTCGAATTGGTCAGTGATAACAATGATCACTTCTTTAATATATTTCTATAATTATCCATTCTGTAGAAGCATCTGACTTTACTAAAAAAATGACAAAACTAGTTAAATAGACGCATACATGACCTCTGACCATCCAATTCCCGGAAACCTCTCGAACAGATACCAATGGTCAGTGATGATACTGACCAAATGTCATGATTGTCCAAACTTTTGTAGACTCAAGCAGTGAGTTTGTGTGTTTGTAAAACGAATTTTTCATATTTTTCTATGGGATACTTGCGGAGCAGAGGATCGATCCGATTCAAGGCCAGGAAGGGTGGAGACATGGAAACTGCACCTTATTGTCCACTGCGAATCCTCACCAGGGACACACAGAATAAGGCAACCCCTCTTTGGCGGTACCTTACATGGGGGTGGGGTAATCACACGCAGACGGCAACTTCCAAATGCGTTACCCCTCGTTAGTCCCTGCTCCATCCCTCGTTCTGGCGCCCAGCAAAAAGCAAAAACAGGTTCCTTTTTAAAGTCTTTGGTATGGCCCGACCGGGAACGGACCCATACGCTCAATTGGCAAAACCACTCGGTTAAATGGGGGAATTGATCCTTTAAATACTTTTAACTTCAAATTCCTGGAACATCATATAGATATCAGTGGTCACAATGACAATACGACCTTCTTCATAAATCGTCCAATCTATTCTGTGAAAAGAGAACAGCTTGACCATTGTTTTTTTTTTAAAACAAAATGGCCCAAATTACCTCTAGATGACCAATGACTTCAAATTCCTGAACACCCCATAGGTACGACGGTGATTATTTATATGGACAATTTTCATTGATCGTTGATCTGTCCCATCGGAGAGGAGGAAAACCGCTCGACAGGTTTATCAAATGGCAAAAATTTTTATCCTCTATATGAACTTTGACCTCCTATGGAGCAGATCGTCTAATCATATCCCATATAGAAGACCGCTTGAACCGTTTGACCAAAATAGCTGTAATTGACTCCTTTGACTGATCGTTCGACCTTAAATTCCTGAAAAACCTTCATATGATGATTGGTCAATGTTCATACTGACCAACTTCGTGATTCGTCTGATCTGTTAATAGGACATCCCACTTGACCATTCAAATTGAAGAAGGCCAAAATGACACCTAGATTACCTTTGACCTAACATTTCAGAACACCCATTCAAGTTACCGTGTAATGATTAATGACCAACGTTCATGATCATCCAATCTATTCTGTGTAGTAAAGAGAAGCAGCTTGAGCGTTGAAAAAAAAGTGCCAAAATTAAATCCCCAAGAGACCTTGGACCTCCAAATTCGATACACCCCATATAAGTACCAGGTCATGGATAATACACGGACAACGTTCATGATTCATCAAATCTATTCTGTTAGAAAAGAGAGCAGCTAAACTGATGATTAAATGAATAACTTTCATGGTAATCCATTCAATCTTCAGGGGATAGCAAGCATTTTGTTTGTTCAACCCCAAATTAACTTGTTGACAAAAATGACCCCTGTGACCGTAGACCTCAATTCCTGAACCACCTTCATTAAGTTATCATTGTGACAATGTTGTTTAATCATGATCAACCACACATGTAGAGAAATGGTAATTTGAATCAACTGTGGCTGGATGGGATGGAGGAAGATAGAAATGAGGTACGAATAGGCCGAGTTTCATAGATATAGCTCTGGTGCATGCGTCGATGTCACCCAATACTGGAGTAATGTGAATTGTACTTGGTTCAATCGTTCACATGTTGGTTTTTTTCAATAGAGGAAGCTGACAGGGGGAAACGTTGTCATAATTCCTTCAATATACAAGAAACAAATCCAAATTTGGCTCTACACCGGGAAGAAAGGGTCTCTTGTCAATTCTGCATAAACTGCATGCCATTTCAGTCTCAGAATCAAGGTTTATTTAATGGCGGTGCTGTTTTCACTTGCACAGCATGGAAACTTGGGAATTCCTCAAGTATGTATTCCACCCACCCTAGTAAGTAATAATCTTATTTGCTCCAGAATTGAAATTCACAATCTCTCACATCTAATATAGATAGATGAAGGTAAGACAGTAAAAATGTGTGCCCGCAGGGGCTGGCGATCTGTTTTGCTGGGGGGGGGGGGGGGGGGAGCAGATGCAGAAACGCACTTTGGGCACTCATATGGCAGTAAGCAACATCCCCCTAAAATTTGTCAATAAATTCCCGATTGTTTTTTGTTTTAAAACATTTTTGTTATTTTTTCCTTCAAGAATGTTTATTCCGTACAATTCGGGCCAACCGTCGGTTGTTGACGTGTAGGGTACAAGATTTTTTTTTTTTTTTTTTTTTTTTTTTTACAGACCCCCATATCGCAGGAAACGACGGCATTTTCCGGACGCGTAATGGCATTAAGCCCTAAATTGCATGATTCGGGCCAGCCGCGCCACCATCAGTGGACGCGTAGGGTACGAGGGAAACTTTTCGTTTTACGGACCCGCGCTGTATGGGCAGTGAGCACGTCTCTAAAATGCCAATAATTTCTAGAAATTTGTATTTCAAGAACGTTCTTGAAAGGAACTATCGATGTTCATTCCTTACAATTTTGGGCCAGCATCCGTGGTCTCGTTAGGTCAAGGATTTTTGAGCCTTACGAATCCCCCAGATTTGCCCCGTAAACGGTACTTCCCATGTCGTATGGCAGTAAGCAACATCCCCAACTTGACAATAATTTCTGAATGATATCTCAAGACACACTCTTTAAGGAACTGATCTCGTTTATTCATTACAATTCCGCGCCACCATCAGTTGACGCATACCGTACAAGAAAAAGTCTTACAGACACCCCTCCCCCCCCCCCCCCAGATTGGAGGAGCGTCACTGTCCCGTGACTAATGGTGCAGTATGCAATCATTGAAATTGACAGTAAATTTCCGAAACTGATCGATGTTAGCCTTACTTTCTTCACGTGGCCTCCATTCCTACCATACATGGTCATTAGAGATATTCCACCGAGGACCCTTCCAATTGGTTGTAGGCTGCCCGTCAGTTTGAAAATTGCTTGAACCCATCACTGTCATTGAAACTTTGTGCATTTTTTCGTTCATTGAATTAAAAGGAAGTGAGCACAGTCGCAGAACCCTTTGGTCATTTTTCAGATTTGTTTTTCCGCTCAATTTTTTTCGTCCAAATTTCTCATGTCTCATGAATTGTTTTCGCCCCCTGCTCCGCGCCTTTATAGTTCCGTATAAGTCAATCACGTAACACCTCCATACTCACGCTCACGGATCCCCTGCCCTGTTGTTTTTCGTTACATATAGCTTCCATTATTATTATTAAAAACAGCACGTCAGGCTGGCCAAACCAATCTGAACAATAAGGATCGAAGTAGACTAAACTGTGATGCATTGTTACGAAATGGGCGTTGGATTCCGTCCATTGTTTGTAGTGGGGAGGGGGAATGCAACCTGAATCCAGTCCTAAACCAATTCTCCTCGTGGCCTACCTTATATTGTTCACCACACTTGAAGATGACACTTAGAGAAAAATCAGATTTTGCCAGAATTCTGATAAAGTTTATTGTACACTGGCCTTCTGTATTATACATGTAACGGAAAAATAGGATACAGCCGCGGGCCCCCAGCGCATTTTTTTTTTTTTTTTTTTGGCCATTCCGGCCTTCTCACCATAAAATTTAAGCATCTCATAAGAAATATGAGCTTTAGAACATTTTTTTTTTTTTTGTCATTTCGTTCGGCTTTCTCAACATAAAATTTAAGCATCTAATAGGAAATATGATTTAGACATTGTGTGTTTGGCGTACTGTACATATGAATATAGGATTTTTTTCACCCATGCCGCAAAATATTGGAGGGGGGGGGGACTAGGGGAATCATAATGTATGTCCCCCCACAAAATATTGGGGGGGACATGTCCCCCGTTTCCCCCCCCCCCCCCCACCCGATCGCGCCCATGTGTACACGTTGTGCAAAGGTGTAAGAAAAGCCACGGTGGTCAACGTTGAAAAGATTATTGTATTGCAGTATTGCACGGGGGGATGATTGGATTTCTACGGGTCAGGAAAGCCAACTAGGCCATCCAGGAAAACCCTGGCCGATTGATCGTGGATGAGCCACGGCGATAACTCGCCTTCTCTCTCGACTAGTGCTCCAGATGAGACGAGGCAGAGGTGTAACCAATCCCAACCTGCTCCCAGGACGCCATTTTACGTCCCATCCGAAAGGACTATCAGGAACTCCAGGACCCGACCACTTCGGAACACCCGACGGAAACCTGGAGGAGCGGAAGGTTCAAGTCAACGTGGACTGCTCACAGCCGACGACGAGACTTATGGCAAACTATCCGGAAACACAAAGATCCAAGCATTCCAGAAATCCATGATATCACACGGAGCCCATGAGGTGAAACCAAGACTCGGCCCATCGCAACTTCCTCCACTGTTAGGTGCAGCCACCTAGGGAAAATCGGCGGTGACCGCGGGAATTCGAACCGGAATATTTTGGTCGTGAAGTGTCAGATACATTCTACTCATTCTTCCGCCTTTAGGGGGAGTTTTTTTACGGTGTCTGTTGGTCCTGAGGCGAGGTATTTAAGCCTCCCGATCCTCTTGTGATTTCAATGAATGTACTTTAGGGATGAGACTGATCATCCCAAATTACAGCCAGATTTGGCTTCCAGCAATCGTTGTACAAAGCGTCTAAAACCAGGCTGCCTCCCGCTCATACATACTTGCCTCCCAATAGTAATCAACAGGGTGGAGGCCGCGGGTTTTGGGCCGAGGGCGGACAATATTTTTTGGCTATTTTAAAATAAATAAAAATCTATGTCACAAAATGATATTTTTTGTTCGAATTACCGGCGATAACTTGAACTAACAGCATACTCGGTATCACACAAAAGACTGCCGATAGAAATAAAGCGCTTTCACACCGGACGCGACGCGCCGACGCGACGCGATACGACGCGATTTTTTCGAGTTGAAATAATTCAAAAGTTTGGTCGGCTTGTCGCCGTTTTGTCGCGAGCGATATTTTTCGGTGCCCAATCACGGGCTTGTAGTTGTAATATCACATTAGTTAGGTAAATGTCCAGTATCGCCTGAGCGATTAAAACATCGCCCGTGTGTGAAAGGCTGCCACATTTTATCGGTCCGTAGCGTCGCCCTCGGTGTTGAAAGCGCCCTTAATACTGAGCTGCCCTCGGCCCGCCGTTCGCCATGCAAGTCCCCAGGGCAGTGTTAGAGTGCCGGCTGCCTATAGTAGCGAGCCTAGCGGCCATAGACAATTTACAAGTGCTGAATGTACTGCACAGTGCAGGACATACGCATATGTACTAGCTTTGTGTACAAAAGCAGTGAATCCGGCACCGGCGCGGCCACATGTGACATCCATCACTATGGGGCACATGCATGGAGGCTATGGACTCCAATCCCCGCCAAAAGTAGTTGGAACAAAAATGCACGTACTGCAAAGCCCCCGCCGCCCCCGATCAATGTGAATGTTATAGTGTCATTTCATCCTAAGAACGTTTTGCCCAACCATTGAAAGGGGGGTGGGGCGGGGGACGGTTGAATGGCCTCCGGCCAAATGAACGCCCAGCTACGAATACGGTATCGGGAGGATTGTGCCAACAGTTTTGACGGGGATGTAGGTTTTGTAGGATGCAAGGTGATGAGAGATGTCGTCCGTATGTCGTAGGTTGGAGTGCGAGGTGAATTTATAGTATACAGTGCATAAAACTGTGCCTAAGCCGGGACTACTAAAATACAAAGAATCTGGTCTGTGCTGCAGATGGGAAATTATTCAGTATTGATATACATTTATTTTTTGCGGGGTCATTGGCAACTATACTAGGCCTAAAAGTAACTGCGTCAGCAGTGCTTGAATTGCCATTTTTGTATTTAAAAGATTTTTAAACACTATTGAGTATTATCTGTCAAATTAGCCTAACTGACTTGCAGTTCCTGTGTCTGTACACAAGCACACACACTAAATTATTTTTGTTCCTTGACTTTTAGCCAAGGAACTATGCAGTCATGACAGTTGTGTGTGTGTATGTGACTTGTTAACAGGGACGATAACTCGACCCCACTTGGTGATCAATTTCAACTTGGTATGTGGGTTCCCCATCACGAGTACATGGATCCCCATTGTTTTTTTGGGTCAAGGTCAGAGGTCAGTCTGGGGTCAACGAACTTCATCAGGCAGTCCATAAATCACTAAGCCTCTGGCTTTTTGGTTTGGTTTTGTCCTTAGGTTTGAGCTATGGAATGTATTGCTTACTAAAATCTTGTTCTTACATACGAATCTCTGGGTGAATGGTTCAGGTCACTGATAGGGCCTGATAAAACATTAATACTGTGGCACCGTTTTCCCTACACTTGATACAACAGACCCATCATGTAAACCAATCTGTGTGGCAAAAGCCCTAGTCCGGTAAATGTTCATCTGCATTGAGGTGGTGGTAATTGATAGAATTTGACCTTTAATAGAGCAATCTCACAAGCATTAATATTTTTACAACTGTATTCATATTGTTTAATTCTGAGTACGACTTCAAGAATAAACTTTGTTGTCATATTTGTATTGTTATGTCAATTCTCATTTTTTTGGGACTTTGACCGTTGTGTGTCTCCATATATCAATCATCTGACTAGGCTGTAACCATGGGGAAGACACAACAAAATTATTTTATTATTTAAAGGTGGTCATGGATGAATTTCTAAATTAACGCAGGTACCGATACCGTGGAACTTTAGTTGACCCCTGTGCGCCAGAGTTCCATAGGTCATAAAGGGGAACACACTCATCAACACAGCTGAAATGCTATATTTACGCGAATATACCACGAAATGTTCTGAATCCCTCTGCCAAATACGATCGGTAAAAATATGGCGCAATCGAGCCGCAGTTCTTTTCGGGAATTGAGGCCTGATCCTGACGCCTACCAGAAATCATTTACAGATATGTTCAACTCTAATTATTGAACTTAAGCCAATATTAACTAAATTGAAAGAACTCTTGTACCTTTATTTCCAATTTTAAGAAGTCAAGCAATTTTTTTCGAACGTAGATGTGGTGCCTGTGTTTTCCTCACTCAAGCTTGAAGCGCGCTGCTAATTCTGTACAGTTTAAGCTCACCTTCTTGAAAAGTTCAACATCATCAAAATAATCAAGTGGATTTTTGGGGTCATATTGGAATATCCTCCATTATATTGCTTCAGTCACTAAATAACAACTACGCAGCCAGCTGATCGGAAACCGGGATACCAAATTCGTGCAAATATTGATCATGACAGCCTTAAAACACTGGTAATTTAAGAAATTTCATCATGCTATAATATTATTGCCCAGCCTTGGCCTCGAGGGTGCGGCCTCGGCCTCGCGAGGTGCGGCCTCTGCCTCGGATACAGCGGCCTCGACTACAACACTGGTAATTAATAATACTCTGTATGCGTGACATATCACATCTGTCTGCATTGCCTCCCCAGCAATCTCATACGCACCACAGTGACACTACTATAAAACATTCCAAGAATCTGTGGGTAGACATTAAAGTTGGACATTTTCCTGAGGCAATATAGTCTGGAGTTCGACTGTTCTTTGACTTAGTGCATTGATATTATCCCCCACGAGAGTGTTATTAACCACCCACCCCAGGTATTTGTACTATCCACGTCGCTCAACTGGAGACCATTAATCACCACTGGCTGGGAGAGATACTTCCCTGACGGGAATCGAAAAATAGCTCGTAGTCTTCGAAACATCCAATTCGAGAGAATTCTGGTGACAAATTCATTGAAGGAACGAATTTGTCTGAGGTATGCATCGTCATCGCCTTATGAATGAAATATTAGTTTTTGACCAATCTGTCTTTGAAGACTAATATGGGAGGGGGTCTAATAAGGGGAGGGGTGTCCCCCTCCCCTTTGGAATTTTTTTGATGTTTAAGCGTCCTTAGTAGGCAATATGGTGCTATTTATGGTCACATTTTCTCCCTCTTGGTATTGTTACCTTTGGCGAAATGAGCGTCAAATTATGGATGCCCCTTCCGGACTTCGGGATGCTCTAAGATTTGAGGTAATATATAGCGCAACTAACAACCGTTAAAAAATCTCTCCTCCTTATCGCAGTGGCGATCACCAGACTTTTCCAACTTGGGGGGCACAAGGGGGCACAGACATTAGACGGGGGCACAAGAACACTATCTGACGGACCGCCACCATTGGTTGGGCGGCGGAACGTACAAGAAATTTTTGGTTGTCTTAAGCCCCCAGCTAGCCGGAAATGACCTCTCCCGAGTGTTTTAGGCTGCTTATACCAAGTTTTAAATCTGGGCATTTTGGGATCAAAATTCTGTAAATCGGTTTGAAAATTTTAACATTTTGTCAGACTTCGATCTTATCGCTGCCCCCCGACTTTTTGGCCAGAATATTCAATAATTTTGTGTGCTCCACACTAATGTCACTAGGCGGCGGCGCGAAGCGCGTAGTTTTTTCTGGGTTTTCCCGGGCACATCTGAAGAATCAGAATCTCACCAGCAAATTTGGAACATTTTAGCTATCTTTAGCTCTACTGTTCCCAACCCCGATATACGCCAGTAGCAGTTACTTGGAGAAAACATGCGTTGAAAATCGCAGCATTTGATAGCCGAAGCACCTGCGTTCCAAATCGCGCGGTGTAGAGGAAAGGAAACGGACCGAGCTAAGGTTCAGTAATCAAAAAAGGAGTTGACTGTAGTTTTCAAGGTCAATGAGAATGTTGTTGTATATTCAAGTATTACTCACGATTTTATTAGTTAGGGGGGCAATGAGGTAGAAAGTTCCATAGAAGTGGGCGGAGATGGGAAAGCGACGACAACATCCAACACCCGCCTATAGTACACGCGCGAAGCATCGAAATTTTTCAACCTTTCAATCGCCTTCGATGCGAATTTGACACAATTACTGTCCTTTCTTGAGATATTTTTTTGTTGTGTTTTGCCAGATCTATTTTCAAACTGGTAACCGATTACTGACCACAGACTTCTTTTGCCGACGGGACACCGTTGGAACTAACCTCAACCCACCCCCCTAACAAACACACCTTTGCGCAAATGCATTTTCATCAAAAAATATTTTTCGGGCTCAAAACGCGCCCTGTGCCCCCCCCCCCCACACGTGGCGGCGGCCATTGCACATCAGAGAGCAGCCTGCTACTGGCTCAACACAACTAATTGTGTTCTGCTTTCGGTGAGATAATCTACCCCACTCCCGAGGGACCCTGATGGTACCTCATATCCACCTCTTCTGATTAATATGTGTGGTTGGATAGTGGTAAGAGCTAGGAAAAATGTAAAAAAACCTTGCACGTTCAAAGTACAATTCGAAGGTCTGCTCAAGATGGCATACAATTTTCTAAAATGACAAAAACGGGTCATTTTTGCAGCTACGCTGGGCTTGATATGCAAGCTGAAGGTTTAGTGAGAGGTTCAAAAAGATCTAAAAATATACATTTACTGAAACTTTCATAGGAACAGCAGTCAGCGCTACGAAATGGAAGTCATTGAAACAGGATATTGCACTAGTTTTTGTCACACATTTCTGAAACTTTCTAGGAACAAGCAGTCAGCGCTAACGAATGGAAGTCATTGAAACAGGATATTGCACTAGTTTTTGTCACAGGTATAGACATACATGACTGTTTCCATAATTGTGGAATAGTACCAGTCAGTGAAACCAATTGATTGAAAAGTACGAGTGAATCTACCTGACAATTGCATTACACTTTGTTTGAGAACACCAGGTGTTATCATTTCCCTGGGCCATTAGCCTTTGTTTGATTTAAAAACGCTATCATACATCAATTCATCACTGTTATTGTCACGATAGTCTTTTATACATTGAGATCATAGATCGTCACCGGCGTTGGAGGGCTCCCTTGTATGTCCAAACTGATGAATAAAACCGTTTTAGCATAGATTGTCTGGCAGTCATGTTTGGTTCATCTGTAAAAATGGTGATATACATCAATTCATTCAATGTTATTGCACAAGAGTCAATATAATAATAATAATAATATAAATAATAATAATAATAATAATATACGAGATTTCAATCAGCGCAATCAAACAGCGTTTCTCGCATGCGCTATAAAAAAACAAAACTTATCACACCCAGCAAACTTACTACAGTTACCAATTCTAATAATACGACTTCTTGAACAAATAATCTTTAGTTTGTGAACGGAAACTCGACAAAGATCTGACAAAGAAGTTCTGCGGGAGTCTGTTCCATTCCCTAAGCGGCCGCCACATCAAAGGATCTGTCACCGTACTTGTGCGGAGCCGGGATTTTGGAAGTTGAAATAGTCCTTGGTTTGATGATCTTAGCGTTCTTCCTGGTTCTAGCGATTCATCATGTTCGTAAGGTAGGCTGGAGCGACGTCATGCAACGCTTGTAGGTATGGAGCAATAATTTGAAAATCACCGATTCTCGACAGGTAACCAGTGCAGTCAATCAATAATGGCGATATAAATCGTCGTTTATAAATTGGAATCTTAGATCTTTCAGGGCTTTTGAAAATCATGTACATGTACCAAACGAATAAACTCGTTCAGTTCATGTGCATAGTCAACAGTTCCTTTGGGTAAGTGCCGGAGGTGGACTTGGGCGGTGCCCGCTCATCACTCGCCTACCTTCCATACGAGTGGTTATGTTGTTAGCCGGAAGTGGCCCTCTATGCTGTCCTTGTATTTGGACTTCCTCCTCTTAAATCACCTTCTTCCGTTTCCGCCGGACTTCCTTCAACCCTTGTGATCCTTCTTACAAAAACCCTTTTTTTTCTTATTAATCAACTGTTTTACCCGTGCAGTACCTCCATGCTTGTTTGTTTCGATACATACACCTCAATCTGTTTGGTTGGGATTACAAAGCTTGTGCAAATGTTTGATATATTCACTCATTGATTGGTATGGAGCTTACCAGGTCACTGGCTGCCACCACTAATACATCCAGTACAGTCCTGTCTGATAACAGATTTTGATTGATCGGGCTGTGAAATTTCCATCGCCTGTACCGTAATGATTCTCGGTTTCTCAGTCCCTCTCTACGACCGTCAGTTTCTTTGAGGATAAAGTGAGTAGATTGTGACCAGCTCTGCCGAGTGGTGGAAGTTGAATAGGGCTATAAGCGTCCTACGTTGGTAATAGAATAGGTCCAGAGTAGCCCTGTCCCCTGGTGGCACATGAGCATGTACTAATGATAACATTGCTCCCCTTTGGCTTGCAATGATTAATCGCCATTAACATCATCAGGGCTTCTGGAAGTTCCATTCAGACTCGTCCATGTGCGATATGACACTATACAGTAACCATTCTGACATAGCAAAAGTCACGGGGGCAAATACTATGTTCGCCTATTTACCAGTCAATAATTTCGATGTTGGTTGAGCAGTCATATCCGTTTTGATGGTAGAATTGTTGGGGGGGCCCAGTCGTTTTGACATAAATAGCGACCCCCCCCTCTCTCCCTTTACCAGATCAACTTGTCGGTCCCCTGCATACGTTTAAGCCATCTATCCATGCATGTTGATTCAGTATGCTGGTCATTAAGCCCAGTTCTCTGTGAATGACACTATAGGCTCGCGTGGCGAATGCCCTCCCATATTTTAACATTAGCACATAGTTCCTCCTTTTATTGCCCAGGGTGGATCGCACATTCCTCCCCATGACTAACTACCAATGGCAATACGAGCTTGCGTTCCTATCGTCCTGATTATTGTTACTCTGCAGGTGTATTAAGTTGGTGCGACTTTAGGGTAGGAACCTTCTTCAATAGTTAACCAGTAAAATTTTGTTACTGTCATTTCAGATTTAGGTCCTCTCCAGTGCAGCCTAGCGGTCCTCATATTTTTTAAGGGGTTTCTATATTATTTTTTTTCCAAGCCACGACGCATATGAGTCACCAGACGTTGCAGTGTAGCTTTTGGGCAATGTTTTCGACAGTCTACCAAAAACACAGAACCAGTTTTAGTGGAGGACTAGGTTAAATTCGAACAAATTCTTTATTTCCACTTTTATTCTTGAACAATACCATAAAACAATATATATAATCAAATATTTGTATTATATCAGAGAGTAGATCCTAAAGTGCATGTGCTTCAGCTCAGCGTACCAATGTTATTTGCTCTAGGCATTATTTCGTCATAGGTAATTAAAAGAACCATTGGTTGAAAATGGGTGACCATGATCCCAAATGGTTACTGCATTACAGACATGTACAGCACATGGTTGTACTGCTTTACAGATTACAGCACTGTACAGCATATGGCTGTAAAAGCTCAAAGATTACAGACCATGTACAGCAATGGCTTGTACTGACTTTACAGATGACAGGACACTGTACAACACAGGGTTGTAATGTACAACTTTACAGATTAAAGACCTGGACAACACATGGTCGGTATACTTTACAGAATTAACGCACTGCACAACACATGATTGTAAGCTTTACAATTCCTAGACATTGTACTAAACAATACAGAGGTTGTACTACTCATGTTAGAGCACTGCTATGGAACGTGCGTTGTACGCTTGACATTGTACAGCACGTGCATTTGGAACTAAGGAAAGCTGGAGAAGAAAAAATATATTAGTCAGCATCCATTCTTTTCTGAACATTGATTGCGTTTTGTTTAGATGATTTAGGCACATATTTACGATAGCCAAGGAAGTTTGAATCTGTGGATTCCAGCCAATACCAATTAAGCCAGACGGCTTCCCTGTTTTATTATAGCATGTTGAGGAGCAATGAGTCTAATTCGGAAGGTTAGTGTTTCTGCGGTTTCCAGCTGAGGAAAATGGTTTAATGAGCAAATCTTGGCTGCTTGTAAACTGAATGGAATGAGGAGTGTGCACAACGGCTTGCAGCACTGGATGGTGTGCAGAAGAATAACAAGTTTATCTGAATGTGGAGTAATGCCATACAACTAGGTAGCAGAAACCTTATGAACGAATCAATCTAACATTCCTACATTCCAGAGTTACTGCAGAATATTTCTAATGGTATTTTGTTTGAATGACTTAAAGTTTCACATTTTCAACAACTTTTGAATTTCTTTTTAGCAGCAGTGTTAACTTTACGTTTCAGTTAATACGATTTAGGCCTGATTATCCAATAACTAATAAGTCTTGTCAATAAGTTTGAGAAAGAAAGTGACATCACACGAGTTAACAATAAGGAAGATAATGAATAAGTCAGGGTTACCATATGAGATGCACAGATGATTAGGTGACCATTTGTGTTGTTGAGTAGGTTTTAACATCTCCTTCTCAGTATAGGAACACAAAGATTGTTTTAAAAACTTGGTAAAACCTAGAACCACATATGAAAACGGGCATCAGGCAACCTAGGCCTAATATAGTCACATGATAATGACACTCTTGTTTTTTCACTCAATACCCTCTGACGGATAAGAAGCCTAGGTTCTTTTTCTCATCTGGTAGTCCTCTCTTGAGCAGGTAGTGATTTCACTCTCTTTCAGCTAGCAGTTCGTAGTAACACAGTCGTTCCACCATTACATGAGGATCCGACACCAAAGCTTGCCGCCCAAACTGCAGGCTTGCCTACCACTCCATTTCGCAGTAGAGCATACTCAAAGTCTGTTTGAACTTGCCGATAAAGCTTATTCAATTCTTCTGGGTAAGCTTAAAACCAACGCAATGTGGGGCGCGACAGTCAGAGTGACCTCCAGCTGATTCAGTATTCCATGTTCTGACAGCATCGATGCAGCTCGGTTACCATCCGATGCTTTTTTTTTTTCTGGCACTGCATTTTCCTGAATAGAGGTGAACAAAAGCAGAATAGCATTGTTGTTCCAGGACAAAATAAAGGATTATGTTCAAAACAATGACAAAATGAAATACTAGGTATTTTCATTTCTGACTACTGGTATGAGAAATGACCAAAATAGAGTGTCAATGGCCCCAGAGTACAGTAGCTCCTCGCACAATTCCAATATGAATGATCAAAACAATCATAACTGGTGGCCCGCTGCTGATTGACATTGGATTGAGAAAGGCGAGAAAGATTTTTCTCTTAACACAGTGGCCAGACTGTCACCTAGATGGCCAGAACTCCCTTTTATGGCAATTTTATAAGCAACAGTAACCACATGAGCAGATGGGATCTGGCATTCTGTCAGCTATAGGCTGGTGGCCACTACTGTCATTCCGTTAATGCGACGGAACGGAACAGAGTAAGAGGGTGGTAAAGGGCCGAGCAGCTGAGGAGAGAGAAAGAGGTAGGGAGCAATCGGTTAACGCTTGCAATCACCCTCTGAGGTTAGGTGGCGGCCACTTGGAATAGATTGAATATGACTGCTGAGATGGGACTGACAACATCCCTAGAGTGGATCGAATCCAAGTATGCCAGTGTCAGCAGCTCCACTTGCAAAAATCACTCTGTAAACAGCCCTGTATGAATCGTCAATAACTGGCTTGGTCTGTCCTGCCGAAGATCCAAATTTGCACAGAGCAAGACAAAAAACCTGGCGAAGGTCGACCCTCTGCTTATGGAGGCTCTCGAGCGAAGAGGGTGTCGAGTTTTAGATCCGCAGCAGAGAAAGCGGGCGGAGGGTAAAGCTAAGTAAATTGCGTATAAATGCCTGCTAACAGGGGGTTCCGGACAATCCATTGCGCAAATGATACTTACCTCTAACCACTACGTTTGCGAATTGTTGACACAAGACTAAGATGGCGGTTGATCGCAAACTCGACGTCGACATAGAGACAAACCCCGCTCTGGGAACAACTCTCAGCCAACAGTGTTGTTCTGTGATGGACGTGATGAGACACCAAAGAGGCTGCGGACTTTCATAATTTCCTCTACGGCAATACCGGAGAACCACGTCATAGAACTTAGAAGTAGCGGACAGTAGCTCTTTAATCAGGAGTCTCACAGTCTCACTGGCCTTATCCTGAGTACACATTTACGGATGGAGTGCGCACAATTGCTGCGATTAAAAATGTTGTACAGAATTTTATTGGACGTGTCGGTGCCTTACATAACAGAGAAAGTGGAGGGATTTTAGTTGCGAAAAGCAAGTTTACCCCTGGTTGCTTCAGGTGGGGTATTAGATTGGTTGGCAGAATTTTCAAATACCAAGAATTGTAGCAAAGCAATTTGAAGCTTGTGGCTTTCCAGTACTTGTAGTAGGCGTGAAATAGTGTGTATCGACCCATTGAGAGCAAACAACAACACTACAGCCTTTTCTCCAGTTGTGGACTGCGCAAATAGGGGTACTGATATACCGTTTTTCTAGACATTTACTGAAATCATTCCATGTTACCATAACTTTCCTCACAATTCATGCTGCCCCCACACACAATGATCTGGGAGCGCATACCTGGAAGCCACTTAACTGCAAGCAACCGATCCCTTCCAATCAACCAGCCTTCCTCTGAGCAAGTAGCCGGATGAGACTTGTCCCTTCCCCTCTAACTCTTCGGTACTGCAGCAGCTGCCCCCAACCATGACGCTACTGTCCGCTCGGCAGACGGTACTAAACAAGGGGTCACGTGGAGTGAAGAGAACACGGTGGCGGGATGTCACAGGGATGGCGTGACACATGTCCAAAGAAGCGCAATGAACGATCACGAATCTTAATCAGAGGCAAATGTCTTCCCCGGATACGGTAACTCCCAAACATTCATCAAAAACCCATGATTTATCACTAAAACCCACTTTTCACGCCAAACTTGACCCAATAGCCTGTTTGGCGTTTCCAGACTCGTCATAAGTTCATCAATGCATTGCGCACTTTATCGCATTCGATAATTTATCGAATAAAAAGGTAATATATTTTCACAACTGATGTGTGAATAAATTGATCGTATCATTATCGTAACGAACACAGGTGTGAACACTCCTATGAAAGTAACACCTTTTAACCCGACATCCGATAAATTATCGTATCGAATAGTTATCGTATCGCACAAAGTGTGAGCAGCCCTTTAGTAGGATCTTACCTTTTCAATGGGAGACAGAACCCAATTGCAGATGTGATCACTTGAAACAACTGTCAACTAAGGTGCCTTATTCTTTTCTTTTCCTCTCTCTCCTCTCAAGCAAAAAGTGGAACCCCTAAAGCTGACCAAAACACAGGGGTTGCCCCACCCATGTTACGAGATAGTTCAGTTTTAGAGCCTTTCGAAGGCGGATTGTGTACACATAACTGGTAGCCTATCACTGACGTATTGAAAGCGAATGCAGTTGTAGATCACAACCTGAATGGTTTGTTGTCAAGGTTGGCGCTGAAAAAGTAGGACAATCCTGATTAATAGGACCCAAATATCAATAGACAGTATACTGGCACGCCCATCAGTTGGGACACCTGTCAGAAACTATGTGCATTATAAAGCATATTTATTGATGATAATGGGGGACGATATGGCTCTAATCAGTAACTGGTTACGTGACCAACTAAGGGCGTTAGCTACATCATACGCCCTAGCCCGATAGGTCTAGCCTATCGTAGACCACCTTGAACTCAGATGTAGCGCCTAACGTGCCGGCCGCGCTAGGCTGGCTAATGTTACAAACTTAATTAGAAAATACTGTAAGCTAAGCTAATGCGAAGTAGCCTATACATTATCAAACCCAATTACAAGTTATTCATAAATGTTCGATAAAGTAAACACTGCGAGCTAGACCCCCTCGCTGAACAAAACTCTGTACATAGTCTAGGTCGTTTATTCACATCACATACTATACAGTATATGGGTAACGTGACGTTAACACAATGAGCTAAACCTGTGAGCCTAACTTTGCTTAATTTAATATGAAGTTGGCTGATTGCCGCACCTGAACTGTCAGCAGCCATGATCAACACAGTGTGGGGGAACCAGAATAGGGCATTACGTGGAAGAAGGGTTTGCAAACACTTCCCATTATAAAAACTGTCTAAATTATGCGTTCATCTTTCGTGATCTACATCTACGATATAGTCACCAGAAGTGGTGCCTAAATGGATCCAAATTTTTTGGCGTGACTGGCGCTGGAGTTCCGACACTCACGCTGGTTCATTCCTTCATTTTCCCGGGGTTCGTTAATTGTTCTTCGGGACCTAGCCGAAAAACTCAGCAAGTCCTGCATACTCTCTAATTAACAGAGTGTATGTAGCTGTATCGGACCTCCCCAACCAGGTAGTCTCCGGCTCGGTTGGTGGCTGCTCTAAGTCGCTCATCGGTCAAGCCTCAGAGCAAAACCCCTTTCAAGGCTGTCCGTATCTGATCCGCCACCAGAATCCTGATCTTCTCCTGTCCTTTATTTGCCGGGTCCTTTTTTTCATGTCCTTTTTTTCGGCTACCCGGGCGATTGTCTCAGAGCGGAAAGGGTCATTAAAAGAAGTGAAGGAAAATATCACCTCGTAATGGGACACGATCGTCCTAAAAGTCTCTCAAACTGACCAAAAAAACTACCACCAACTATCAGACTACAATGGTCGTCAAAAAGTGATCCCTAGTCAAACAACCTTTGTCACAGCTCTTTGGAATCCTTTTGCGACTTCCATAAGAGAAGCTTGGCAATGAAACAGATGAAAAGTAATGGCCAGTGCCTAGCGAAGAATAAGCCAGATCTCAGCTGGGCTAGTAGGTGGGCTACTGCAAACGTGAGTGGTAGAAGGTGAGTATCATTGCGCAATAAATATTTCCAGATCAAATCCAGTACGATGGGTCAATGATAACGCTGGTCAAGCATGATGATCATCAAAATAAATTTGTGGGAGAAGAACAATTTTGCCTAATCATCCCCAAAAGTGGACTATTGCGATATGCCACTTCAAAGACTTTTCACTTCAGATTCTCAAACAACCATAGTATTGGACACTGATGATGATGAAATGAAATAGTTACAGTATCAATTTTTTAAATCTTTTCCACAAAACTGCACAGACTCTCCCCCCAATGATCATGGACCTAAAATCCATGAACACCCTTTAAGTACCATTGATCAATGATGTAATACTGATAAATTTTCAGATCATTTATCCGGTCTAAGACAAGAAGAAGCTTGATCCTCAAACCAAGGGACAATCAGACAATCAGGATGTCCATTAGCAATCCAAAACTCCGAACTCCCTTAAGTATCACTGGTCAAGCATTATTAGGACCCACCCAACAACCATTGTGCAACAAAACTGGGAGGAATTGTGTGTTATTTCATATGCTGCTCTAGGGTCCGAAACGGGGCTTGGGCCCAAAATTCCTGAAACACCCCCATGGCCCTCATTAATGACCATCGCATGTAACTTTGAAGAAAATTAATTGAAGCTGTTGGGAGGGGAGCAGTTTAAGTACCAATGTGAGATTTTCTGCAATAGGCCCCAGGGGCCCAAGTGGGACCTTGAACCAAAGGTACTAAACACCCTTGAAGGTATGGCTATGGCTTGAAGGTATGGAGCATCAGATGACCGAACATTAGCACTGTGCATTGAAATTAAGAGAGCATTTTGCATGATTAACAAGAGGGGCCCTTGAGCCCACACCAGGCAATTAGCCCAAAATTATGAAACACCCTGAGGGAGCAGTCATTCAAGCATTAATGACCTACAATCAGAATGTGAAACAACATTTGGAGGTAAGAATAAACATTTTGTATCATTTGATTGATGGGTCCTAGCGCGACCAGTAGAGGCGTAAGTGCAGTGGTGCAAATATTTGAACACCCCATTGGCCAATGGCACTCCACTCACTTGTTACGGTGAATGTAAGTGAAATTTCATGAAATGGGCCTTACGGCCCAAGTGGGACTTGTACCAAAATTACTGAACCCGGCGGTATGGCATTGGAGCATCCTCATGACCAAATATCAACACTGCAAATGATTTCTGGGCCTTTGACTCAAAAATTCCGAACACCCTAGATGCCCCTTCATTGTGAGTTTTATCATGATCCAATTTGAATCAGCTATGAAGAGGTAGGTAGGTTAAGTGGGTAGATCGATCAGATCAGATCGATCAATCAAGACCTGATCAATCAGATCAGATCAATACGCTTACTAGATCGCTCCCTTGATCAATCAATCGCCCTGCTGCCTGAAATTAACTTGGTGGGACTAACAACCTAACACACTTGAGCTGATGGGCATCCCAGCAAGGCTTCTCAGGTGAATTTTCTGGTGCCCCAGTCCCCCCCCCCCCCCCCACCTTGCTGCTCCAAATTAACAAATATGTGTAATTTTTATTCCTTCACAGACAAACATTGTTGGAGACAGAGGAATTGGAAACTGGATAAATCGACAAATTAAAAAATACATCACTCTCTACTCCTTATAATCTCTCCCCATCTAATGATCGTGCAAGTCATTAAATAATAATAAACCTTCCTACACTTTTTGCTGAAAACTCAACTCCCATGGGACCTGTGGGGTGTAAAGAACATGAGGGGGGCACAATCAGTTGGGAAAAGAGGGGATAGGAAGAGGAAGAAGGAGCCTGGAAGGAAACAACTCCTCATAGGTGTTCACCCATCCCCCATACTACATACAAAATTGTGTAACAATCAGTCCTACTGTTCCAGAGAAATCCTGCTAGCAAGAATGTGTGACATACACAACACAAATGCAAACATGCACACACACATGCTAAAGTGGATCGCGAATCTCTCTCTGAACTTTGTTCAGGTGAGACAAATATGCAGGCACTTTGCCTGGCAAAATGAGGAGGGCGATGGGGTGGCAAACCAAGTTTGTGTTGCCTCCAGGTGCTGATGGAGCATATAGGGGTGGGTGTGCATGGTTCCATTATGTAACATATTATATATTTAACTTACCAGTCCACCAAGTTCATTCAGAAAGTTAACTGCATCTTTCACCAAGACCTGAGTGATCCGTCTTTGGCCATGGGCGAGTAGAACCTGTCTCGGAAATGCGGGTGGAAACTGAAGTGGGAGGTCGCCAATGGCTGGGTGGTCCATTGGTGCTTAGGGTGAACCCACAAAAAGCCAACACTCTGGGGCAGCATCATCCACTTACATAAGATCCTGGTAAGCAGATCAACAATCCCTCACAAACATGAAATATTGGAGAATCCCTCTCATGTGGTTAATAGGGTGAGAGTTCACTGAGGTAAACTATCATCACCCTGATGTAAACTAAAACTATACCATATACAATCAATCCTCATTTCTTCACAATACTCGGGTATATTGTGATTTTGTTTTTGCACCATGCATGCTTTTTTGCTGGATCTGTTTCAATCCGCGCACAATGACTCAATAATGCATTGCATAGGGAATGTGCTCATCAGGAGGAAACCACATACCAACATGAGCTTCATATCCAGGTGGGGTTCAAGTTTTAATGATGGTACCCCCGGTACCGTATTAGTTGATCAACTGATAACCAATCCCCGTTGACTCTTAACAACAAGATATAGCAATATGTGGCAACAAAATTGCAATGCCTGTGTGGTATGTGTTAATGAGTATAACATGTGGGTTCAGGATTCTCCTAGCACAGTATAATTTGCCTGTTGATATTCATATCACTTGGCACTAATAATAGGTTTTTTTTTCACCTGAATTAATAAACTAATTTTTACACACATCATCGGGGTAGTAGGTAACATCAGTTGTTTGTAACGTCCGTTACAGAATTTTTTTCACTATCACATTTTGCAGTTTTGATGGTTGACTTTGAGAGTTTCATTTGTTCAAAATGGATGAACTATCTAGTATGCTGTAACGTTCAGTTTCCGTCGCTGTTTTTTAAGTCGTAAATCCCAGTCAACGATCTTTACAGAAGTTCCTTCCTATATAATTGTTATTTTATTAAAAATACTTAAGAACTAACGTTTATTTCATGTCCCGTTTCATCTGTCGGCTTAAACGTCAGTTATGAGACAACCTAAACGTTTATTCAATGTCCTTGTTCATGTAGGCATAACGTCCCATTACAGTTCACCCCAATCACTAATTTAACCTGCACTAAATCTCTCTTATAAAATCACAATATTTAAACGGTCTCTCAACACTAATTAACCTAATTACCGCCATGTCCTTTTACCAAATAAAATCACAATTATATTACGTTGAATTATTTGGATATGTCCGTGCGAGGCCCAATGGCACTAGAATAAAAACTTGAAACTTGCCATAACCTACAGGTTGGTTCATCATAGACAATCATACGACAATGTTCCTGCTGGCATGGGTTAGATGAGTCTCCGATGCAGCCTGCTTCCACTCTACCCTATTCTGTGCAAGAGCACTCTCCTCCCTACTAGCTGCAAGATATCAACTACGAATAACCTCATCCCAGGTCTTCCGCGGGCTAACTCTGCCACACCATCCAGTCACCTTAATCTCCCTAGAATCCTTTCTTTATTACCCCGTTATCATCCTGCATTCTTTCGACCAGGCCTAAACCACCTCAATCCTACGACTTTGGGAACACACGTCGCTAATTTTAACCAAGACCCACCGATCTCTCAGCTCTCCAGAAGGCTTCCTATCGTTCAAGGTCACGCCGCACATCCATCTGATCATTTCTCATCCTCTTTCTGTCGCATTCTTTTCAGGATGAAGTCGTCGTTTTTACTGCTCAGGTCTCACTGTCATAGAGCATTACCTCCTGAACAAGCCTCAAAATCCCTCCTTTCATATGATGAAGAACACTCTATACGTGACCATGCAAAGCTCTCTAAACTTCTTCCAACCACTTCTAATTCTAGCATGAACTGGACCCTGCCCTGCATCACTAACATATCACCTAAATAATAAAACTTATCCCTGACTCCAGGGTATCCTCACCTATAACCAATGACTCTGGCTCCTCTAAATATACTCTTCACCTGTACACTTTATTACACGTAAAATCTAAAACAGCATTCAACTGCCACTGACACCGCTGCACCTCTTATGCACCCAGCATTTGCAATGGTTGCAGAAGATATCATTACTGTTAACACCCTCACTTACAATAGTACAGGCAATTGCCAGAGCTACGACTCGGGGTCACCGCATAACTGCTGACCATAACTAAGTCTTCTTCATGTTACCCCTAAGTCTTCTACTCTCTATGCCTCCTTCCATCTCTCAAATTTCACATCTAATCCTCCATATACTCTCAGCGATCACACAAGATCATCTGGCATACAGAATCTCCCCATGTGCAACCAACTCTAAAATCACTGGAAAAAGCGTAAAAACATGATGAACCACGGGCTCACCCTAACCTTGGTGTATGCCACCTTCACACAAATTGTCACTGTCAAACTGTTAACACACACAGCTTATAGCATTCTCATACAAAGACCTAACAACCGAGAAAAGCCATTCCTCAACCCCTGATCTACGCATTGCCCACCAAATTACCTTCCGTGGGACCCTGTCAAAAGCTTTTTCCAAGTCAAACCAGAAAGCGCAAAAGGCTTAGTGATTCCTTGACTCCTTTCTGACAACCTAAGCTAGCCACAAGAACCAATGGGAGAATTTCCCAGCTCAGTCTGGCCCCCAAATAACCTTTTCCCAATTTCCCATTTATCCCAACCTCCCATAGGTTCCTATACTCTTGATAGAAAACACCTCCTACACACTGGGAATTTTCAAGGTTTCAGACTTTTAACCTATGGTGACCTCAGATGACTTTCTGACCTTGCCGCCCAAAACAATAGGGTCCATGTACCATTGTGAGGAACACACATACCAGGTGGGTCCTCATCATCCCAGATGAATTTATATCATGTTTATTACGCAAAATTGGGGAAAATATCGACTATTCGGGCAAATTGTCAATTTTTGACCAAAATTAACCTCGCCCGGAACCGAAACCATAGGGTTCCTGTATCCCATAAGAAAAGCTACACATAAAATTCCACCCTGTCATACCGGACTTAGGCATTCTGGGCTATCATTTTCGAGGTCCTCGCACTTTGGACCTCTGGTTACCTCAGACGACCTCTGACTGACCCAAAACAATAGGTTCATAACGCCATTATGGGACCATATATCAGAGACCTCGATCCATCGCCACCTGGGTCGAGTTTGTTAACGAGCTAAAATTTGCCAATTATTTATTTTTTCACAATTTCCCAATTCTTTGCCGAATCTGACCCCGATTTACCACCATAAAACAAATAGGGTCCATGTACTCCTCATGAGAAAGCTGCATACCGAGTTTCAACCTGATCGGAACATGCATCTTTACTTATCGGTTTTGAAATAAGTCTCCCCTTTGGTCCTCTGGTGACATCAGACGCACCTCTGACCCTGACCCCAAACAATTGGGATCACGTACTCAATATGAGGGCACCGCTATACCAAGTCGGGACTCCCGTCATCCAAGTGGGGTTGATTACCTCGTGGTTAACAAGCAAAAATTGACAAATCTACAAAATAACAGTAACGTGTTTGGTGATCTGTGAGCTAACACCTACTTAACCCCTTATCGACCATGCACCCCCTCAATATTCTACCACGATGTCCTGGCTCATTTTACCAAATAACCGGGTTGGCCACCCCTTGGCCCTTCTTCTCCAGTTTTTTCCAGGTTAGACGTCCTGCATTCTCGAGGGGTTTACCCTGACGCCCGGAAGCGAGTGTGGACCCCTGCGACGGCCCGGAGAGGTGGATGGGTGGGACTGTCGTCTAGGTTAGTAATCGTAGGCTCACAGATTCACAACCTGTACTGTTTGTAGAATCTATTTCACCCCCCCTACTCTACATACTCTACTCACCCCTTTATCGACCATGCCCCATTCTAGCACAGGGGCTCGGTGTTGGGCCCGTGCCGGCGCGCCGTGCAGGCGGATGCCTGAGTAGTCGGAGGTTGCGAGCCGTCTATGGCACTGCCCCTTCCTTTTCCCACGCGTCGTCCCATAGCACGCGACCACGAAGTGTTCAGGTCTTTCCACGCCGCCGCTTTTCCTCATGAACTTCTTTCTAGCCGGGCTCGAGAAGCCATGCTGCCGGCTGATGCGGAAGCCAAAAATTGTTCGCCGTGAACGTATCAAACGAGTCCCTCTCTAGAACCAAGCCCATGGCCTGGACGGGCACCAGTGACGTGTCCTCGGGTATTCCCGCGGGCGACCCTATCGCGTTTAGGTAATCCCCGGCGCGAACCGCCACCGCCTGGATCTTTGCCAAGAAAGCCGGATCCGAGAGGAAACGGATCCCTCTGTACCGTGCCAGGGAAGAACTGCTTAGTAGTAAGCAGCATCAAACACCTCCTGCTCTTGCGTAGGCCACTGCCACCCCCACAAACGGCGTTGAGGTTGAGGACTCCAGCGCTCGTAAGGAGTTTCGCGGATGTGGCGAGGAGACATGGCCCATGCCTGGAGCCAAATAGAGCGGTCACAGGAGACTCTCGCTAACGTTTCGCTAAAGAGCTTGGCTGTCAGTGACACTGCTACGCCCTGGAGACCCCTTCCGGGAAAACCGCGATTTCGCCGTCAAAGGGGGGCGGGGGGGGGGTGGGGGGGTGCAAGGGCGGACGAAGGCCCTGATCTCGAGCCTGCTTCCCCTGGTATAAGAGGGCAAAACGAAAAAATGAACAAAATCGCCGGCCTACCTAGGCAACCACGGGGGTCCCCAACCGAGGATGTTGCAACGTCCGCAAACCGGTCCCCGGAACGCCGCTGTTCGGAAGCCACTGTTTGGCTCGTCTCCCCGCAGAAGAGCACAGGGCGCAAGTGCCTTGGTACCACAGCTAACCCATCTGCCCGAGCCGGAAAGTGTCCGACGCAGAGGTCTGAAGTCGGGCATTGTTAGCCGCCCACGGAAGAGATCGACGAACGTCGTCGATCGGGTACCGTCACTCTACTTACTACTTCTGCGTGGCCCCTTGCCGGCTGATCCGCCCAAAGGGCCCGTCGTCCTAGCTGGCCCCTCACCCGAGAGCGCGCTCTGTGGTCACGTCGCCGTGGGAAGGGAGTCGCAAAAAGCGCCTAATAACCGCAGCCCACCCATGTTGCTCTGTCGCAACGCCGCCACCTATTTGGCTCCTTCCTCAGGACAGGAAGAGCCCCGCGATCCCCACGAATAGGGATCGCTTGCGGATCGACCAACAACTGCGCCTCAGCGGTCCCCGCGGCGCGACGGCAGAGATCGCGAATCATCGATCATATTGGCCGCCGTAACAAGGGACCGACTCCGGCCCCTGGCGGGGAATAACGGAGGGCGGATGAACGCTGCAAGCCGGGCAACGTCCGAACGCGCTGAGATCCCGCGCGTAATGAGCATCGGACCCAGTCTTTCACGGGGCCGAACCCGTCCATCGTCCGGTGTGAGCGAACGACTGTGACGCCCTCCTGCCGCAAGAAAGCGAGGTGGGGCTGCAGACCCAGGGGAAGAGCCCGGTTCCCTGTCGGGAGGGCCGAATGGAGGAACCAACCATCGGTAGTCATGCCCCCTGTAGTCGGAACGCTAGGATCGTCCTGAAAGAGGTGCCTGGGCAGATCAGCGTCCCGTAGGTCTCTCTCCGACTTCGTCCCGCCCCCCTCTTGAGGAAGGATCGTGATGGCGGTAGCACAGTGGACCCTACCCGGAAAGTTCCTTGGGCGTACGGGCGTACCCTCCTCGGTGTGCTTCCCGCCGAAAACCGAGGACTGCGTAACGACCTCTCTTTCGCCTATTCCTTCGGCCTCCCCTTCAGCTTGAGGGCGAGGGTCGGCGGCTCTGGCCGGAGGCCTGCCTCCTGCCGGTTCTCGATTGCCGGGCGGCATTGAAGCCGTCCACCAAAATGGGTCTACGCCCAGGAGGGCAAGTCCGCACGAAGCAGCTTACATGGCCTCCGTAGGTTATGACACCCCTTCGATGACTATGTCCCGCCACCGTCCCGTTGCCCATACGGAGGCGCTGGCGCCTAGCTTCGATCACATTTCCGGTGTCCCGCCGTAGAGCTGAGCGCCCCCTCACACTCCGTGGAAACAATGTAACCACGATTTCCACGACGAGCCGGTAAGCGCATGCGTAACACATGCGGACCGACGAGTCGAGGTCCCAGAGTTCATTTTTAGCCGCCTCAGGGGTTTTGAGACATCCCTCTTTGTGGGTCCCCGGGCGATGGATTCGAAGTGGGTGGAACCCCTCGCCATCGTTCGGCCCCCACATGGTTTGTCTACCGGCCCGGCACTGAGGGTAGGCCGGGAACGTCGGCGCGGTGGCTGTTTCCGATCGGGAACGGCTCTTCGTAGCCCAATTCCCCTTTGGCTGTGCGACCGCTCATTCTTCCGGACGTCAGGGAAGTCCGTGCCGAGGAACAGCGCCCCGCTCGGAGCCCGAGAAACTTGGTCTCCGAGGCGAGTGGACAACCGAAACAAAGGGCGGCCTCTACCGGGACCGGTTGACGGGGCCGGTGGCGGGGTCCGCTCCAGGGGACCCGAGACTGCTCCAGAAACTGGTTTTCAGGCATTCACGCACTGGGTCCCTGAGGGAGGGTGAGGCGGGTTGGTCGAAGACGACCCACAAACAACTCTCTCCCGATCGCCAACCTCTCAGCACGTGCGGGCGAGAAAGAACAGAGACTGGGCCTCTGGCCCCCTCCACCTCCGAGGTCTCGTGCGTAAGAATCCCACAGGAACTCCTCCCCCGAGCTGCCGGCATGGGCCTGCTCGCGGAACCCCCACACCGGTGAGGACCGGCCAAACCGGGCACACCCTGCTCTGGGCTGCGATCGGTTGGGCCATTTGAAGCCCGACTGGCGCTTCCTTCGCCAAACCCCCAAACAGCCGTGGTCCCCTCTCAGGGTCCGACCTCGGTGTTCGAAACCACCGGAGCCCCTGGCTCCTAGGGTTGATTTCGGGCACCCGGAGCCAACCGAAGTCGCCCCGTGGGTGCCGCCTCGAAAGCTGACCTTCAAAGCCCTCAAGATGGCCGGTCGGCTCTGCCGCTTCCGCTGCGCCCCAGCCCCGACCGAGCCGTTGGCCTCCGTCGGAGCCCTTGTGATTGGTTCTGCCGCCCCAGGATCGTAATCGATTTGGTCGGCTGAAAACGGTCCTGGGCTCCTCTGCGCCTGGCCCCCAGTCTGCCATCGGAGCCTTGCGACCTGAAGCATACCAAGCGCCCCCAGGATCCGAACCGAGAGTGACAGACGTTGTCGGCAGGCTGAAAAAAACAGCCTGGCGCTTCTCATTCGCCGGGACTCAACCTCAAGCGGCGGCCATTCATGGGTTTCGTACCTCGTGACCGACCTCCCGGGGCCAACGGCGTCCTGGTCCCTCGTGGTGGCCCAGTCTACTGAGGTCCGACCGCGTGCTCTGCATGCGCCCTAGGATCCAAACCGTCCAAAATTTTGAAGCCAGCCTGGGCGCTCCTTCCTCCCGCCCCACCCTCTAGAACCAGCCTCCCGTCCCAACCTTCCTCTGGACTGCTGTCTTTCCACCACCGGCCCGGCTCTCCTGCCACCGGGCCCAAACCGAGTCGTTGACCCCCTCTCGGAGACCGGACTCTTGTCCATGACGCCGGCGTCGCCGTTGGTCGGTTCGGCGGGCCGGCCCCGAACCGTCTGGCGCCCCGCCGCGCCCTCTCTCCGATAACGGATCTCGATGTCCTGGTCAACCGGAGCCCTGCTCCCGGTGTTTGGTCCGGGCCGAAGGCCGACCAGGCCTCCGCACGGCGCCCTACCAAGACCTCGACAACCCTCGGAGTTCGGACCTCGTTCCCTAACCCAGCCGGCCCCGGCTCCCTGGGTCTGTTCGGCCGGGCGTGCTGACCGGGCTCTGCCTCCCTCCGTCGCCTAAAACAAGCCGTCGACCCCTCTCTCGAAGTCTGGATCTCGGTGTCTAATCCACCGAGCCCCTGCTCCCGATGTCTGATTTCGGCCCGGCCGAAGCCGACCGGGCGCTCCGACGGCGCCCCTTACCGCGCGAGCCTCGACCCCCCTCGATTCCGACCTCGGATCCCAACCCACCTGAGCCCCCTGCTCCTGTGGTCTGTTCGCCGGGCAAAGCCGACCCGGCGCCCCAAGCCGGCCGCCCCTAACGAGCCGTCGACCCCTCGGGGTCCGGACCTCGGTGTCAGACCGCCGGCGCGCCGGTGGGGTTCGGCGGCAGAAGCCGATCTGGCGCCCCGCCGCGCCATCTCTCAGAGTAAGGATCTCGAGTGTCGGTCAACGGAGCCACCTGCTCACGGTGGGTTGGGCTCGGCGAAGCCGAACAGGCGCTCGCAGGCGCCCGAAACAGCCGTCGACACCCCCTCGGAGTTGGACCTCGGTGTCCGACCACGGAGCCCCCGGCTCCCAGTGGTCTGTTCGGCCGGGAGTAAGCTGACCGGGCGATCCGCAGGCGCCCTAACCAAGCCGTGGACCCTCTTCGGAGTCGATCTCGTGTCTAATCCACCGGAGCCCCTGCTACCGATGGTCGGTTCGGGCCGGCGAAGCCGCCGGGCGCTCCGCGCGCGGACACTTACAGAGCAGCCCAGCGACCCCCTCGGAGTCCGGACCTCGGAGTCAAACCCACCGGAGCAACCCGGCTCCCTGTGGTCTATTCGGCCGGGCAAAGCCGACCCGGCGCCCCGCCGGCGCCCAACCGAGCCGTCGACCCCGGGGGTCCGGACCGAGGTGTCCGACCAACCAGAGAGACCCCGGTCCCGGTGGGCCGGTTTCGGGCCGGCCAAAGCGGCGGGCGCTACGCGGCGCCCGCCGAGCCGTTAGACCTCCTCGGAGTCGGGACCTCGGTAACCGACCCACCAGAGCCCCCGGCGCACGGTGGTTGGTTCGGCCGCGCCGGCGGCGCACCACCGAGCCGTAGACATCTCGGAGGTCCGGACCTCGGTATCCGACCAAACGGAGCCCCGGGCCCCCGGTGGTCGGTTCGATCAGCTAAAGCCGACCGGCGCCCCACTGATGCCCAAGGATCCGACCTACGGAGCCACCCGAAGTGATGGTCGGTTCGGACGGCTTTCGCCGACCTGGGCTTACAATGCGCATGGGGTTTTAGGTACCCCAGCCAAGCCGGAAGCCGCGGTTTGTGACGATCCCAGGTTCCTTTCCTGCGGAAGGGAACTCGACAACAGCTGGGGGGGTTCGATACCGATCTGAGTCACCCCCGAGACCGGCCCGGAGGGGAGTAGTCCCCCTGCGGTCTTGAACCGCTTACCCTTGGCCCCTTGGCTCTTGGCTGTCTCCCCGATGAACTGCAGGTTTCGGACGTGTGACAAACCACCCTGGACCTACGGAACTCCCGGCGACGGGTCCGACCATGGAGAGTCCCGATACGGTACACTGTCAGGCGTCTTCCCACGACTGGTCGTACGCATTGCGTGGAAACCACCTTGCCGGGCGATGTCGTTCCGGCCAGGCGCTCCGCTGCTGCTGAGCCAAACGGTTTTCTGCCGCAACCGTAGTTCTCCCGGGCCTTGATGCTCCTCCCAGGATGGGAACGGGCCCCGAACTCTATGAAAAAGCACTACCCTATCTCTCGTCTCTCGCTCTATCTCTTCGTCGAGCCGCACGCGGAAAAAAAACTTCCCACGAGCACACGCGACAAGCAACCCAAACCACCACCCCCGGCCCGGAAGGACGTGAGGGGACCGGACCCCCCGGACGGACTGGGAGTAAGGGACCGCGAGGGAGGGGTGAGTAGGGGGAGAGGGAATCCTGTACTGACCACCTACGAACCCAACACCCCAAAAACAACCGCCAAAGAAGCCCAACAAGCGAACGCTCCGCAGAGGTGGAGAGACAGCACAAATGTGTTAACCACACAAGTGACTGTACAAACAGGGAAGGTACACACACACACGCCCTACGTTAGGCCAGCCTAGCGTTAGGGAACGTACTACGCGCGACGGCGACAAGAAAAACAAAACGACCAAAACAAAACATCGCGAACACCGAACACACTCTTTTCAACTTGCTTCTCCACGAAGCTGGATTAGTAGCTCTTTCTCCAAAACGGTTTCACCACCGTAACAACTTCCTTTGGGCAAATTTTTTTGAACTTTTTTCCCTCAGACAAAACACTCGGTTGCAGACGAATAGTCTGGCAAAAAGAGAAGGGCGATGGGGTGGCCAACCCGGTACTATGTTAAAATGCCAGACAACACTTCGTAGCATATTTGAAGGGGTGCATGACGATCAGGGGTAATTTAGAGTAGTGAAATAGATTATCAATTTTCACAATTTCCAATTTAAAAAAAAAAATCTGCCCCCGATTTACACCAAAAACAATAGGGTTCCTGTACTCCTCATAAGAAGCTGCATACCGAATTTCACCTGATCGGTCGGGCATTCTGAACTGATCTTGTTAACAAGGTGTTTCAGGCTTGACTTCTGTGACCTCAGATGACTCTGATCTGACCCCAAAACAATAGGGTCAGTGCTCGTCATGGGGACACACCTAGCAAGTATGAGCTTCATCTATTCTGGTGGGGGTCCGATATCCGTGTTCACAGGCCAAAATATTGATTTTTCACTAATTTTCTATGTTTTGACCAAAAATTCACCCCACCTATATCAAAAAACCATTAAGGTTCCTGTACTCCCCATCAGAAAGCTACACACATCCAGACCAACCATCTGGACTGATGTGTTTGCAAGTTTTCCAGTCTCTGATCTCCGGTGACCGCAGAAGAGACCTCTGACCTGATCGGACCAAGCAGTCATTTTCACAATTACCCAATTTTTCCCCCCCCGTTTTTTAATCCCCCCCCCCCGAATTAAACCATGAACAATAGGTTCTGTACTCCTCCTAAAGCAAAGTGCCTACCAAGGTTCAAACATGATCGGACCAGGACATTATGGATTATCGTTTGTTACAGGATTTTCTTCAGGCAAGGAAGGGCGGGGGATTTTTCTTGGGGGGAACGTCCCTGTGGGGGTAAGTTTCATTAAATGGCACAGATAGCCAAACCCGTTCTGTTTTGGTGAATCTATCTCATTTATTCAACTTACTTCACATGGACTATGCACCAGATTAGCACAGGGAAACCGGAAGGCGGGGTGAGTGCAGCCGCTGGTTCGTCTGAGTGGGTGGCCGACAGTAAGGGAGAAGAAGTCACAGCGACATGCTGATGCAGCCCCACAACCAAAAACACGCAGAGTGGGTGGTCTGCCCCAGAGTAGGCGTGATCGTACGGGTGACAGAAAGAGCAGTGATGACGGGGGGGGGACGGCCCCTGGGAGACAACAAGCTGAGTCGGGGAAACGCGGAGCCCAAGATCGCCGAACCCGCAGAGGCCAGAAGAACGCGGAGCCGCAAGACCGGAACCACGGAGCTGCCATAGACCAGGAGCCACAGAAGCCGGCAGCGATCGGTAACCGCGAGCCGAATGACTGGGGAACCGCGGTTGCCAGGAACCGGCAGAACCGCGGAGGCCGGAATGCCAGACCCGCGGGGCCAGAACCACGGAGGCCGGAACTGGGATCCGCGGAGGGCGGAGCACGGGAACCGCAGAACGCGGGGGCGGAACTGTGGAGGCAGAACTGCGGAACCGCGGAGGGCGGAAGCCCGGAACCGCGGATCCGGGGCCGCGGTGGCTGGAGCCGAGGAGCCCGCTGCTGCGGCACCTGAGGCCACAATGCCTGGGGCCACGAGGTCCGGAAGGCCAGAACTGCGGGAGGCGCGGAACCGGAACGCAGCAAGCCGCGGAGGCCAGAACGCAGAGGCCGGAGCCGCGGAGCCCCCCCATGGGAGCCGCGAAGGCTGGAATCGCGGAGGCCGGTGCCGAGGAGCCCGCAGCTGCGGAACGGAGGGCCACAATGCCTGGGGCCACGAGGTCCGGAGTCGCGGAACCGCGGAGTTGCGGAACCGCGGAGTTGCGGAACCGCGGAGGCCGGGGCCGCGGAGCCTGAGCCTACGGAAGCTGAGCCACGAAGCCATGAACCAGTTAAGGGCGATGTCGGGCCTGCACTGATGGGCCTAGGAAGAGCCTGAAACAACGGTCGCGGGGTACTGCGGTCAGGGGTCGATGTTGACGCTCACGGTACGAGGGGAACGTGATCCGGTGGGCCTCTGGTACCCTACCGACCATGCCACCGGGAAGTGAGTCAGTTTCTCACACCGGTAGGTGTACATTATGTGGGCATCACCTAGGGTCGCTGCTTGCGCGATTAACGTCTTGCCTACCAAGAGATGCTGGGCCTCCGGGGCCGCTGCGTCGCGGCCCATCGTCCCGGCGGCCGTCGCGCTGTCGGGAACGTGATGAAGACGATTTATGGCGATTCCGCCAGAGGAATATTGTCGTACCTCACCGCGACGAGGTCCGACCGAGGAGGGGCAGCTCCTGAAGTATGGCCGTCATGGACGCCGTGAGCCCGAGACCACGTTATGACAAATTGCGCGGGAGGGCCGTCGCTGTGGACGAACGTCCCGGCGAACAAATCAAGAATAAGTCGCGAGAGCCATAACCTCCGTGGTGTCCTGTCAGAGCAGTGGAGACTGTAACCATGAAGGGCCGCACCCAAAGGCGCTATAAAATATCGCAGCTGGACCGCGCTGCAGCGGCTTGAGGGTGTGACTGGGACTGCTGCGGCTGCCACGCTGGAGGTGCCGTTGATGTGGGAATACTCCAGGACAGTCGGAACTGTTTAGGATCAGACTCTCCTGGAGTTGGTCCAGCGGGAGCGCTTCCCTCCAGGGGAAGAGTGGCCGCTGGACCCGGAGCCGCGAGATGGCGGACTCCAGCGCGGTATAGTCGGCCTGGGAGAGAACTGCCTCTCCCGCCCCGTCCGACTGGCAACACGGTGGGCACAGCCTCGGCCGTGAAGGGGGGCCAGGCGGACTGTTCAGCGGCGGAAACCGGTTGCCCCTGGAGTAGGAGCAATCCCTGGCTGCGCTGGCCGTGGAAGCACGGCTGCCGCTGTCACGGACCGTGTCGTGCGTCCCAGCCGGGGCCTGCTTCCAAACCATGTCTCTTCCTATCGTGAGTCCGCTCGTCACCCTTGACCGAGCTGCGATTCCATTCTTTCCGAATCAGTAAGTCGGCGCCTCCCGAACCGCGGGTCGGCTCTCGCGTCCCCCCCCCCCCTTTCTGTTCTTCTTCCTACTCTTTCCCCCCCCCCTCTTTTTCCCTCCCACCCCCCTTTCCTTTTTCCTTTCTTGTTTTTTCCCGCTCTCCAGCGGCCGCGCGGGTCGGCTTCGCTGGCTGACGGCTGCCACTGTGGCACGGACCGTGCCGTGCCTCCAGCTGGGCCTGGCTTCCCAAGGCCATGGCAGCTACCATACTCACCCTGTTCTGTACCGAGCCGCAGAGCTCCCGCCTCCACCGTGCTCCAATTGGGTTTTCCCCAGCCGTAAGTCCGATCCTGCTGAGCCGCGGGTTGGCCCTATCGGGCCGTGTGCCGGTTTCTAGCAAGCCGTGGCCTGGCTAGAAGCCATGGCCTGGCTTTCATTCGAGCCGTTGGCTGACGCAACGGAGCCATGGGCTGAAACGCTACCGGCCAGGGCTGCTCCGGCCGAGCCATGGCTGGCTCTCCCTAGCCATATGTGCTTGCCTCGGGCCTATCGAGCCGTGGGGCGCTTCCCGGCCTCCGAGCCTGGTACGTTTCTACCGAGCCCTGGACTCTGCGGCCGGGCGGACCCCACCGAGCCGTGGCCGGCTCTGCCGAGACGTGGCCGAGCCGTCCGCCCAGCTCACCGACGGCAACAGTCGCGGCGGCTTGGGCTGTCCCCGCAGAGGGGCGAGCGCCGACGTTGGCGACACGGGATGTTTCCCCTGGGGGCCTAATTGCTCTGGCAAGCAACACCGAGGCTGTTACCGGCCCCTCGGGCTCGCGCTCCGCGGCGCCTGACAAGGCTGCCGCTCTCTAGCTTCTTCTGGAGGCCGTGGTCCCGCCGGACGTCGCTCTGGGCTAGTAATCCCGCCTCCTCTTCCGTGGCAGATGAACCCTGAAGACGCCGGTTGGTTTGTTGGCGCGCGTACGGCATTCCGTCGGTTCCAATGTCGATCCCCGCCTGCTGGTAACCTCCTGAAGGTACCGGCGCAGCCTTGTGCTCCGGTATTCCCGATTCACCAAGCCATGAGGGCCGTGTGAATTTTCCGCGACCCGTTTAGCCACCGGCACACGGTAAAGGGAACCATCTAAAGTACCGCGGTATTAGACACGACTTACCGAAGCACCGGGAATACGGTATCAAGGCTAATAACTCCCAACGACGCGTAATTAAAATCTGGTTACCGAGCCACCGGAACTTCCGTATCCAAGGCTCGGTGATGCATGACGTCCACAGCACAATGAGCTGTGCTGGGATTTTCCGTGGGAGAAATTGGTGAGTTAAGAGTGAATAAAAACCAACCTACCACGGCCAAACATCTTGCTACACTACCGAAAGTGTGGAAGCTTCCTCCGTACGGAACCAAAAAACCTCCCGAGCAGACACAGCGACCATAATTCTGGCCGCGAGCACCCTGAGGGAACGTTTCCATTCCCCCGAGCGGAGCTATTTAAACGGAATTCTCTCTCTGTGCCGCCACCTGCTGCGAGGACAAAACACCGAAACAGGCGGCCCTAGAAGGTCCCCAAAACCACGGGAAAGGAGGGGAACGGGGAAAAACCAAGGGGCCAGGGCGGTGAGCCAGGGAGGGAAGGGGTAGGCCCCGGAAGGAAACCGAAAAGACAAAAGAAAGCCGCGCGGTACAGGCGCTAGCCGGTACCGCGGACGTGAGGTAGCGCAGTCACACAAAAACACTGCAGCTGAGTAAGAAGGAGGCTAACGCTCGCGCAGGGAAAGGCGGTAGAGAGAGAATAAAACCTTTCATAAACCTCACGTAAGTGAAGAGATACTTGAACGAAAGTTGACGAAAACGCTGACAATTCCAGCGACGAAGAAAGGATGATAGAAAGCCAGAAACACGCTACTAGGACAAATTTTTTAGGGCGGAATATCCTAAGAGCCAAAAATCGACGAAACCAGAAACTAGCCAGGAAAAAGGAGAAGGGCGGGGGTGGCAAACGCATTTGTGTAAATTGCCAGAAGCTCGAAGTGGCATGGGGGTGGGTGCATAGCAGTGAGGTAAGTTGATAAATGAGATAGATACACTTCTTTTCACAGAGAGCACCAACGAGTGGAATAGCCTTCCGAAATTGTTGTTATGTCTAGTCGTGTGAATGTCCTCCAAGAATGCCCTTGATTTATTCATCAACTAGAGCACCAATGGGGCAGTAGCTCATACCGCACAAATGTACTAACACGAATGTACAATTATGTGCCTAAAGTCAACATTATTCAGGTCAAACCCAGGCATATATGCCTCTGAATGCCCTTTGACCTGATCTCATAGGGCAAATATGTCTTAGCAGTCAATGTACATTGTTACTCAGTTAGGCCATCATCCGTCACAAGAATGACCAATTGAAAAGGAAAAGGCATTTCACACAAAGCCGATATTGTGCCCTTTGAATGAATCTCATATGGTCAAAGATGCTCCCAGGTCAAGTGTGGAAGTTTGTGTATTGAATTCAATTTCAAATGATGGTGAATACCACTAGATGAATAACCTACGGGTTTTCCAATTGGCATATGTTAATATGACCAAAAAATGATTACCAATTTATATGAGAGAAGAGGCCTCTTGACAGAGCCCATGGCTGGAGCAGGTAACAAAAAAAGTAGGAAGGACTGAGAATGTAGTCAATCTCTGTAACTTGTTTGCAAATGGCCATCACAAAAACTGGTAAAATGAGTAATAGACAACAGGGACTACCCGCGATAATCATATGGTGTATCATGCTGGAAACAAAAATAGGCTATGGAGGTGCAAAATAACATAGAATGAATAAAAAATAATTTATGACTCAGCTCTAACGTGGATGGAGTATGGAGAGCAGGGATGTTCCAATTTTGCATGGTTACAGATCCCCAAGGCTGCCAGGTAGTTTCCAATCCCATGGCCCAGCCTTCTGCAAAAACCCGCCACCGTTAGGTACATGGCTACTGACCAAGCTACAGCACTAATGCACCTATCAATACCAGTAACCTCTCAAAAGCCGCATTCCAATGCAGGTTGCATGACCAGATACCCTTTTATATGTACTCAAATTTAATAAATAAATACACGGCTCACTAGGTGATGATAAATTTTAAATAAGCAGTCCAAGGTTGTCCCCACCTTGTCTCACCAACTTCCCAATTCCAAAAAAATAAGACAAAGGCAGATATGTACAAAGAGTAAACAGAAGGTCTTCTCTGCTCTAGAAGTTAATAGGCAATGGATGACCAAGAAGGGTGACCCACTCAGCTAAAATGGAATACAAGATGTGGGCTAGAATTGGGGGGATTTAAGGGAAGGGAATACAAGTCAATTGAGTCAAATATTTGAACTGGGTGATGAATGTGTGACATGCATGACAAAAATCAAATAGTTAATAAGTAAATATAGGTACCAGTGACAGGCACCGCCCAGTGTAAATTCAATTTACCAGGCTATCGAATGTCTAAGCTTATCACAACTGGTAATTGGAGTTGTAAGAAAACGCTGCAGACAATAAATTTCAACCATCAATTGTATCAATATTATGAAAATATGCACTATTGTAGAATAGCCTCAAGACTTCTGGACCGTAAATCTGAACCATCAGGTACATCATCCTGTGATAATGCTGACAGAGTTCATGGTAATCCAACTAAATATGTAGAGGGAAAAGCATTTTGCAGATTTTTGCAGTTTTTCACATGATAGTGTATTATGCCCCTTTAACAACTTTTGAACCAGACAAGTCTGTAGGGATGGCTATTCCATCATTATGAGCGAACATCAAAATGGGCACTAAAATGGTAGGATGAGAAGCTTTTTGCGTGATGGCACAAGAGGGGCCTTTGGGCTCACACTGGGCCTCAGTCCAAAATTACTGGAAATCTCTGGGTACAGCTATTAGGACCGTCATAATGACTAAAACATTAAAACCAATCCTTGTAGAGAAGCATTTGCATGATTTCACATTGGCCATAGGCCCACTTGGGCCTCGGGCCAGAAGTCGCAACCACCTAACAATTGGCCACAACCCAAGTAGCCTTACAAGTTGAAAATCAATTGAAACTTCTGGGAGGATTTGCATTCAAAGTACCATGAAGTGATATTTCATGATATGGACACTCTGCCCAAAGTGCCATGGGAAAAATACTGAAAAGCACAAGGAAACATATGTTTACAACAGTATGTCAGCAATGAGCATCAAAATTCATAAGAGAAGAGAGCATTTTGCGTAATCCACATGATGTAAACCGGGGCACACACTGGGCCTCGGGTCCCAAATCCGTGGGCACCCTGCAGGTACACTATTGGACCATCATTATGACCGAACTCAGCACTGTGCAACCAAAATTTGCAGGAGATAGAAGATTTGAGTCTTTCATTATGGGCCCCTGGGCCAAACTAGGCCCTGACCAAAATCCCAACACACCCCCAATGGACCTTACCCGAGAACTACATGTAAATGGTCAATTGAAGTTGTGGGAGGAGATGCAATTCAAATACCATTGTGTGGAATTTTAGAAATGGGGCGACGGGCCCAAGTGGACCTTGGACCAATAATTCCTGAACACCCCTAAGGTACAGCGTCCGGACCATCATTATGGACTGAAGTGAGCACTGTGCAATAAAATTGTAAGGGAGAAGCATTTTGCAAAATCCACATGAGGGCCCCAGGGATCACACTGGGCATTGGGACCCAAACCCCTGAGCACCCTGAGTATGGTCTATTAGACCACATCAGGCTGAAACACAGCACTGTGCAAACCAAATTTGCTAGGAGATACCTATTTTATGGATGTCAATAATGGGACTACGGCCTAAACGGGCCATGAGCCAAATTCATGGACACCAATGCCCTCTACCCAAGGGACCATTATGTGTAACTATTGAGAACACAAATGGAGTTTGGGGGAGGAGAGCATTCCAGTACATTGTGTGAAATTTCAAAAATGGGCCTTGGCCCGAGTGGGGCCTTGGACAAAATTCCTGAACACCCCGAAGGTACGGTTGTTCGACCATCATTATGACGAACATCAGCACTGTACCAAAAAATTTGTGAGGAGGAGATCAATTTTGAAATTTTAACATAATGGGCCATATGCCCCTTTAATGGCTTTGACCTGACTTCACCAAGGTCAAAACAGTTCCCATGGGTCAATTGAACATTGTGTCCAAAGTTGGTCGACACATCCATCGCAGAAGATTAATGTGTGAGAGCAAAATGGCCAATTGTTAACTGGTTTGAGATTAAAAATTGTGGGCGAATTATGTAGTTCTGGGCTTGTTTGCTTTTTTGGGGGGTTGTGGTTTCATGGGGGTTCATTTTGCGGACTATGTCATTCCTGACCCTTCATCACGAAACTAAACTGTTTGTTCCACAAGGGTTTTTGGCCTCTTGACCTGGGGGACCTCAGATGACCCGAGACTTGACAAAGCAATAGGATTATGACTTACCATGTGGACCCATACCAGTATGAGCTTGATCCATCCAGGTGGCGTTGGCTCTGTGTCCACTAGCTCAAATTTTGAAAATATAAGTTTTCAAATTTCTCAATTTTGCCACCAAATGACCCACTCCCACACACAAAAAAAAGAGGGTTCTTGTACTCCCCACTCCCAGAGGAAGCAGTATTGCCAATTTCACCTCAATCAAAACCAAGGCAAACTGGACTTATCAGTCACAAGGTTTTTCAGAATTGACTCTGCTGACCCCGGGGATGACCTTTGGACCTGACCCCGAACTAATGATCATGTACCTCCCACAAGGGAATCCACATACCAGTACGGGCACAATACCTCTGTCAAGTTATTGTGTCCACAAGCCCAAGTGGCCAAAATATTCATTTTTCACAAGTTCCTTTTTGTTTTTATAAAAAATGACCCAGAACAAAAAGCAACAAAACAATAGGATTTGTGTACTCCCCATTATTAAAGACAGTGGCACACCAATTTCAGCTTGATTGGGCATAGTATTCTGACTTATCGTGCTACAAGATTTTAGACTTTAACCTCTTTGACCTCAGTGACCTTTGACCCACCCAAAACAATGATGGTTCATGTATTTTTATGGAGAAACCAAAAACAAAGTATGAGCTTGATCCATCCAAGTGGCAGGTTAAGTATCGTGTTCCCAAGCCAAAATTACGTGTAAAAAAAACATTCTCACTATTTCCCAATTTTTTTAACAAAGAAAAACTTCACCTAATCTACATAAAAGGGGATCGCCCCCAGTGCTCACCTGGTTGTTTGATCAGTGGTTTCTTCTACCAATTACAAGGCATCCATGTTGACTTTAGTTTGGTATTAGCATAACAGAAAAGCCTTTTTTACCAATAAGTGACACCAAAATCATAAGGACTGATATGACCATGGTGTGCTAAAGGAGTATAAGTTTTGTGGAAAGTGACCCAAAATGTGAGTAAATTATGCAAATTAGACAAAAAACACTATTTACGTCATTGACCCTTTTCTCACTTGCAATATCTCAGACAATAGTGGACCACACTTTAATTACATTCATGGGAAGGAAATCCAAACAAATTGAGCATTTGCTATGAATGAGAAATTTATCCACAAGAATAAACATTCCGTGACTCGAGTCCATGTTAAAAATGTTGAAGTTTGAAGGTAAGCCATACCCTCCAAGTTTCGTGTATATCGAACAAACTTGAAATTTGGAATAAACCATGCAAAAAAACGCACTGAATGACATCCCTAACTTCCTGTTCATGTTCAAAAATGTTGGAGAGTAAGGATAAGCCATATCCAACGACGTTTCCTGAAATCTGATAAACTTTAATTATGCATACAATTTATGCAAATAGACATATTGGAATGACACCTCCCGTGCCCTGAATCCAATAAGATTGAACTTATTGGAACCGCGAGTAAACCAAAAACCCACCAGGTTTCATGGAAATCCAATGCAACTTCAGACGTTATTGCAATACTTATGGCAATTAGTCTACATTTCAATGACCTCACACTTGACCCCAAATCTTTGCGAAACGTTTGGGACTGAGGGAACCACAATCACAAATTTCGTGGACAATCCGACAAACTTTTTGAAGTTTCGTCATAACTTATGGCAATTAACGACTTACTTGTCCAGAAACCCCCTGTTATGGCCATTATAGAAGCAATGATACTTACCTTTTCCCACTAACCTGTGCAGTACAACCCACTACTAGCCGCGGGATCTGGATATTCTGGTAGCTTGGTGCCGGCAACCCCGTCATTCCGTTCATGGCAATACGGAACTTGACGGAGATAGAAAACGGCTGATGAAAGGCACCTGAGGCTGAGGAGAGGCGTGTGATTATAGTGCATGACCATGCAGGCCAAGATCCACCTCGTGCTGCTTTCTCCCTCTGAGGGTAATCGGTGGCTACTTGATAGCGTTGAATCTGCAACTTTGTTAGCTGACTTACGTAAGGTCGTGAGGGAACGAGTCCTAATGTCTGCCCTATGTCGGCTGGTAACTCGTCTAGTAAAGACCAAGGGTCACCGTCTGTCAGGACATTGTCTAAGGCCTGGCCGGAGGGTCTGTTTACAACGGCTGAAGGTCCTCCTCCTGGAATACTCGAACCGAGGGGGGCCGAGTTGTTGTCCCGCGGGAGAGGGCGGTCCTGGTAAAGGTAAGTACATTGCTTATAAATTGCATAACAGGGGTTTCTGGACAATTTATTTGCGCAAGGATACTTACCTTTTACCACTACGTTGCAGACGTGACCCAGGGCTTAAGATGGAGGGGGATTCTCCTCGGCGGCGAGGTTGAGATAGCACCGCTCTGGCGAAGGACCCTTCGTAACCGTCATGATGTCCGTGAGGTGGTGAACACAAAAGAGTGGCGTCTCCCGCCTGTACGGCCACTCATGATACCTCCAGGGTAGCTAGAAACCAAAGCCTAGATGTAGCAAGCTTCTCACATAGTTATCTCTCACTGGCCCCCTGGGCAGCGTGTGGTCGCTAAGAAAGCTTACTATCCATCGTGATAAGGACCCTTCGAAGATGGTTGAATAAACTGCCTCAAAAAAAAGAAGAGCTTCTCTGAGTCTCTCACTGCACTTGTTTTCTCTCTGGAAACCATCGTAGGGCTCTCCCTGGCACAAACAGCTTATCCTCCCTAATGATGGGGAGACTGCATTGCTGGAAACAGAAAAAAAAAATCCGCTGGGGTGAAGCTCGGTGACTGATTTCTCGCCAGAAACAATGTGGGTTGGAGTAATCGTGCACCCTTGGCGTTAATTCGTAAAGACTGTGTTTCGTTGGTAGGGGTGAACAGCTGCGTCGATAGGCTGAAGATGCTGCTTCAGGTAACAGCGTTTTGTGTGTTAACAAAGTCCAGTGGAGCCTTATTGAAGAGGCTGTAAGGAGAATTCGACAAGAACCGAAAGACTTCGTTGATCAACAAACGATTTGGCCCTATGTAGCGGATAGTAAGGAGACTTCGACAGAAACTGAAGGACTTCGTTGATCCACAAAACGATTTTTGAGCCCTATGTAGAGACTCGACGGTGTTCCGATAGCACCTGAGGACCTCGTTGATAACTTGTTGAATGAATATGATGAATACCCCCTCTCTTCCAGTGAAGACAACTGTAAGCACCTGTTTACCTGATAATGGTCCTTGCTTCTGACAGTTCAAACCATTACTGAACCTGTTGCTGGCGGCCATCTCACTAACCTGTAGCGCTGATGGAAACTAGACTACCTTTCCCCTATGAAGAGTGGGCGGGAAGATAAAAAAAAAAAAGAGACAACTGCCTGAGGACCGCAATGAGTTATACGGAGCGCCTTCTCTGGCCCAGATGTAGAACCTCGCAAGTCTCAAATCGTAGACTCTACTATAATCGTTGATTTTCGTCTGGAATTTGTGACGATGCTGTTAACCCCGAGAGGCTGTGTCTGATATCCACAATGTTTATTTAGCTGTGTCTGTATCTTCAGGAATGCGACACATCTCGGCGGGCCTGCAAGGTGATCCTCGATGTATAGCAAAAAGTGTGCATAGTGAATTAATGAAAACAACAAAAGCTCTGTAATAGTTCCATACACTCTAGAGGAGAAGTAAAAACCCCAGGTAGGCCTAAGCATCCCCATGGTGCATTCTACGGTTATGTTGCCGATTGTTAAAAAACAAGTTCCAAATAGGATCGGAATGGAGTAGCAGCAAACATATAAAAAACGACAGAAATAGGCAGAGTTAATCTATAGGCCGAAAAAACTCCCCATACCCCCCAGATGTTAGCTACTCCCTACTTGCTATACAGTGTACCACAAATCAAGGTTGCTCTGACATCGCAACCCTGACAAAGGGACACAACTCACTTCAAGATAAACCAACATCAATAGAAAGGAAACGAGGCACGAACAGGTCTTCCCAGGCAGAGATGCAACCACTATTAGTTCTGGAAGGGTCCTTTGTCAAGCGAGGTTAACCAACTGTGCTAATGTACAGTTCCCGCCCCCCCATCAATAGAGAGGAATTTCCCATACCCCGCAGGGCCTCACCCTGAGAAGGCAATAGATGGAAAGTGGGTCCGACTCGCCTCTCTTTCTGATGGGGAGGTCAAGCTGTCTGGAACCCTGAGTTGTCAGCTCCGGGGTTAGTTGTCAGCTTGGCCGGACTGAAGACCGCCCAAAACTCCCACGCGGGAACTAATCGAAGTGTCCTCCTACGGATAGTCGTTGCTTCTGGGCCGGGGGGGTCCCCTTACGAATCCTGGACGTGCGGGGCCCACCCCGGACCTGCCCAGTGATCCGATCCAATCCTCCTGGATCGAGCCCCGTGGGCACGGAACTCCTGCCCGGGTATGCGGTCAGGCTCGGTCCTCTGCAACCGCGGGCCGTTGGCAACCCCCTGTTGGTTTACCCCTGCTTGGGTCTAACCCTGGGTTGCGGCCCTGCCAGGATCCCCTGATCGGGATCCGCCGGCGTCCGTGAAACCGCGACTGGGCTCGGGCAATGCTACGGCCTGGCATGTCCCAACAGGGAGAGGGTAGTGAACCCCACATCTGTGGAACCCGACTGGGTTTCCATGCCTAGATCCCGCAAGGTGGCTGGCTTGGGTCTGGAAAGTGTTGGTCCGGCCAGAAAAGAAACCACAAATCTGTTAGGCCAGGATCCCAGTGGGGTCCTGCCGGTCTATGGAATCGACGAGGGCTCCCACGCTGGGCGAGGTTCGGCGATCGCTCTCGTAGGCGGCTAAACTCTAAAACCCCTAGCCGGGCCGAATTGAACAAGGCCGTCTGTTGACTATTCCCGCAGGAACCCAGGCCGCTGGCTGGACGTATAGCCATGGTTGGCAGGTTCCGCGGAACCCTGTGCCCGGCTAGGATCCTTGGTGATCTGCGGGCCGTCCCGTCGGGAAGGTTCCGAGTGGAGATCTTTTTCCGGGGTAAGTCCGCTCGTAAAGGGCACCACACTGGAGAGATTCCCGCTAGGGAAGGAGGACTTCCGTGTTGGGAGACTTCGTGGTTCAGGGAGACTCCGTGTTAGGGAGACTTCCGTGTAAAGGAAGACTTCCGTGTTAGGGAGACTCGTGTTAGGGAGACTCCGTGTAGGGAGACTCCATGTTAGAGGGGACCCTTGAAGGGTCCCGGAGACCGGGATAGCTCCCTGGCTACTTCTGGAGTATATCGCAGCCTGGTTCAACACTTTCTGCAGGATCTTCCATTACGTAATGAAAGCATCACGCAATGCAGCATCCCCCGGGGAAGGCCGCTGGCAGTACGGTATGAAGGGCATAAGACCTAGGGAAAAACCTCGAAAATACCGGCGGCTGTGCGGTGGTTCGGGGTGCGCGGAACTCGAGACCCCCGGGACCGCCGTGGTAATCAGCGGATTCCCAAAACGCTCCTTGCCATCCGCAAATCCTGCCCGGGCCTCCCTGGGGCCCCCCAGGAGAGGTGGGCTGCTGTGCGTTCGAGTGCACCAACCCTGGTTCGCCTCCGACTCAAAGTGGAGGAAATTTGGTTAAAACTGCCTGTGATCGAAAACCTGTTATGACCAGAAAAAGGACCCAGGGGCACTCGACCTCGTAACTCCGCCCCCGATGGGTAAACCGAACGGACGTTTCTCAGCCTTGGCGATTGAGCAAGTAAACCCGGCCGTTTAAAACCACCGTTGTACGTCGCTTTTAAAAGACCCGGACGGTGGAACACTCCCAGTAACTCGTTTTAAGGACCTTATCAGGGATGGATTAATCCTCGGCTTGGAAAAATACCGGGGGCTGGTGGGTACCATGAAAAATGGACTTCAATTCCCTAGCGCTAAGCGACAAGCTTGCGTCACTATAGTTCCTATTCGGACTATTCTCTACCATGAATGCCCCATACATAGATGCCCTTAGCTAGGCTTATCATAGCCTGCCAACTGTTCGTTTCCAGCAGCTACATATAGAATCACTCTTATAAAATAATTTTTATTTAATAAAGAGGTGCTGTACTAATCATATACCGTCCGTACTGTCGGAACGGCAAATCATGGCGTGAGGCCGTTAGCCCGCGATACCCAATCCCAACCATGCGATCGTGCCCTAATTCGATTAGGATGTCTAGGAAGGTATCAAAGCCATTCACATGAAACACCATCAACTTGCATTTATCAAAAGACCGAGATTATCAAATAATTTATAAATGACAACTCCACATAAATGAATGGCAAAATAATAATAGATATAATAAATTAACTTTTTTTTTTTTTTCCACTGCAATAGCTACCAGGCATGTATCGAGGAGCCGGTTGTCTCCGGATCGGCCCGGTTATCTCCGGACTGATTAGCTCCGTGAACTGGTTATCCCCGGACTGGTTATTCCGGACGATTATGCCGGACTGGTTATCCCGGACTGGGGTATCTCGGCCCGGTGCCCGGTTATCGGAAGATTGTGCGGCCCATTTTCTTTCCAAAGGCCGGTTCCAATGGCAGGATTGGCTGTTAGCAGTGGCCGGCTCTCAGTGTCCGGTGAAGGTTCTGTCCACGATCAAACGGCCTGTTCCATCGGTCGGCCTTGTTCCACCAGCCGATCTGCCCGGTGGCTGTCTGTTCGATCGGCCGGCTTCTATTCATCGGCCGGCTCTGATCGATCGGCCAGGTTCCATCGGCGCTCTATTCCATTGCTGGCTCTGTTTCGAAGATCGGGAGGCCGCCGGGTGATCGGCTCCGATCGACGGTGGCTATGGCCGTTGGTCGGCTATGAAACCGCGGTAGGTTTATGCCACCGTTGCCGGTTAGCCTACGTGGTAGGCTTGTTTTGATGGTAGGCCTTGTACCGACGTCCGGCTTTGTCCGGGGCGGCTTAGCACCGCTGCTCGGCACTGTCCGCTGGACAGCGCTGTACGACATTTCGGCTTTGTCCCGAAGGTTGGGTTTGCACCGCTGTTCGCTCTGTACCGTGGACGCTTGTTATGATGCCCGGCTTTGTATGACGTCCGCTTTGTCCCGAAGGGCATTGTTTCCACTGGGTATGAGTTTGTCCCGACAGTCGGCCTGGTTCCACTGGTCCGGCTTGTCCCGACGGACGGGCTATGTTCCCTTGGTCGGATCGGTTCCGACGACGGGCTAGTCCAGTGGCTGGGCCTGTCCCGATGGTGAGCTATGTTCCAGTGTAGGGCTCGGCTTCCGAAGGCCGGCTACGCTCTAACGGCCGGCTTTTTTCCACTGCGCGGCTCTGTTCCACTGCCGGCTCCTGACTCCCGCTTTTCTGGGTTAGCTGGATCCCCGGATCCTCGGGATTCCCTGATACCTCGCCGATTGGAGGATCTCTTACTGGCTCTTCCCTTCCATGGCTTCGGCGACGCCGGACGGAGAACGGGGCGTACGCGCCGGGGTAACAGTTGTGGTGAGTGGATCCCCGCATACTTCGGATCTCCTGATCCTCGCCGATGGAGCTCTCTACTTGGCTTCCCTTTGCTCGCTCCTGGACGAACAAACGCCCGACGGAGAACTGGGGCGTACACGGTAAACCGTTGGTGGGGCACATTCCCCCGGGAAGCTCGTTTGTTTTTTTTGTTGTTTTTGGTGTGGGTGTGGTTTTGTTTTTTTTGTTTTTGTGTTGTTTTTTCGTCCGACTCCCCCTCAGGCTTCGCTTTCACCTCCGGGCAAGGGTCCCTGGTCGGTCTGGCTGGAGGTGCCACCACCTGTCCCAGGCCCCTCTGGCCCCTGGCCGCCAGAAAAAAGATTGAGGAAACAGCTTCCTCTTAGATTTCGCCGCCTCCTTACTGTCTTTGCTGACCCGAATCCTGGCTGGGCTCCCGGCCGGCTTCTCTTCAGTTACTACTCAACCACTGCTGATTCTCGTCCCAACGTTTGTCGCGTCCAGTCCTGGCAAATCTCTTATCCCGGTCGGTTTGCACGACCGGGCAGCGAGGGCAAAGATCGTGGCAAAATCCCAGCGCGTGAAGGGCCGAGACTCCCGGCATTGTCCACAAACCGGCACTCGGCGCTCTTATCCATACAATACACCGGAAAGTTGTGTTAATCCCCCCGTTGCGAAAGAAGGGATCCCCAAATGAGTTAATCCCCCGGATGGAAATGAGGGGTTCGCTTGGGTTAATCCTCCGTTGGAATGGGATCCGTTTCCTAAATCCTCCGTCGTCCGTCATGCAAAGCTTTCCCTGCCGTTTATAAGGCTACCTTTATCTTCCGTTGGCAGTCACCTGCCTCGTTCTCCGGCAGGTCCCGCTGGGGACAAAGGGATCCCTAATCCTTCCGTGGTCGGTCAATAAGGTCTCCTAACCCAACAACCCAAGTATATGTACTCCTATGGCCTCTAACTGTTCAGGCTATGGGATAGGCTAAAAAAATAACGTACGAGACTCTGAAAAAAACCAAACCAAAACTAGGACTATTTGTCCACTTACGAGTAACTATCGCTCCGAAGAAAAGTCTCACAATCGTCAGAAAAGGAAAACCCTTCTAACATCTATACTACCGAAAAGTCCGCAAAAAAACGTTCCCAAAGTCAAAACTTAGTCAGCTCTTTCGATCCGTTTCTGCGACGTTTACGTGAAGGCTGGCATGAACGGAAGGAGGGGTTGCCGCCACCAAGCTACAAGAAATGCCACATACTATGCTTCTCTCCTGATAATGGCAACTGTGAGAACCATCTCCCACTCAGCAAGCCCACTAGTAATCAGCACCATACTGCTCAGAGGTACCCCATATACCTCAGACCTATCTCTTCCTCTCCCTAGATAATGCACACATTCAGTGAGGACCATCTACCCACTCAGCAAAGCTACATTCCCCACCATAGTAATCAGCCCACTACGCCTCCAGAGTTACCTCCTCCACATACCCTGACTATCTCGCTCTCTCTCTCCCTAGATTATTGCAACTGTAAGGATCATCTATCCACTGAGCAAGCCACACTTACCCACATAGTATTCAGCCCACAATGCGCCAGAGTTACCTCACAGACATCATACCCTTCTCCCTAGATGATGGCAACTGTGAGGACCCACTCACACTCACGCAAGCCACAACTCATTGCCAAATAGTGAACAGCCCACACTGCTCCATGGTTACCTCACACCCACTCTCTCTCTCGCTGAAATGGCAACGTTGGGCTCATCTATCACAGCAGCACCACAATTACCACATGGGTATTCAGCCCACACTGATTCCAGAGTTGACGTCACATACATCAGTACCCGCTCTCCCTATGAGATGGAACTGTGAGGACCACTCACTCAGCAAGCCACACTCACCCACATAGTGAACAGCCCACACTGCTCCATGGGTCTCTCCACACCCCGCTCTCTCTCTCTCTCTTGATAATGGCAACATGTGAGGACCATCTACCCACTCAGCAAGCCCACCACTTACCCACAAAGTAATCAGCCCACATGCTCCAAGTTACTCACACACCTCAGACCTCTCTCTCTCCCTAGATAATGACAACTGTGAGGACCATCTACCACTCAGAGCGCCTACATTCACCCACATCGTAATCAGGCCCACACTACCAGAGTTAACCTCGCATAACTCCCAACTCTCTCCCTAGAAAATGGGCAACTGTGAGGACCGTCCAGCCAATGAGCAAAGTCACAACTACCCACAAACAGTAGTTTCATCACCAAACGGCTCCAGAGTTAGCTCGCTGCCTCCAACCTCGCCCTCTCTCTCTGTCTAGATTTAATGGAACTGGAGGACCATACTTACATCAGCAAGCCCACACTTAGCACAAAGTAATCAGCCCACACAGCCAGAGTTACCGCACATACCTCATACCTCTCTCTCGCTCTCCCTAGATAATTGACAAATGTGAGGACCATAGACCCATTCATTCTTACCACATTTATTCACGAGAGTGTAATAAGCCCACTAACGCTCAAGAGTAACCTCCAACCAATATTAATTAATGGCAGCTGTTGAGAATCATCTACCCATTCAGCAAGCCTCACTCACCCATATAGTTATCAGCCCACACTGCTCCAGAGTTAGTTACCTCATACACATAACCTACCTCTCTCTCCCTTGATTATGGAAACGTGAGAACCATTATACCCACCCTGCGAGCTGTTACTACCCACAAAGTAATCAGCCCACACTGCTCACAGTTACCTCACACACTCATTCCTCTCGCTCTCTCCCTAGATAATGGCAACTGTTGAGGACCATCTACCCCATCAGCAAGCCCACATTTATCCACAAATAATCAGCCTACATGCTCCAGGATTACCCACACACTCATACATCCTCTCTCTGTCCTTGATAAGGGGCAACGTGGGATCATCTACTGACTTAGCAAGCCACCACCAACCCACATAGTAATCAGCCCCACAAGCTCAGAGTACCTCACACACCTCATGACCTACCTCTCTCTTCTGTCCCTTGTAATGGCAACTGTGGGGGACCATCTCCACCCCGCAAGCCCACACTTAGCCACAAGGTAATCCGCCCACACTGCTCCAGAGTTACCCTCACGAACCTCTTACCTCTCTTTTTTCCCCCTGGTTGGGAACCACTGCGTCTAGATAATGGCAACTGTGAGGACACTACCACTGATGCAAGCCACACTTCACCCACTAGTAGGCAGCCCCATACTGACCCGAGTCAAACCTCACATACCTACTACTTTCCCTCTCTCTTCAACTGTGGGACCATCTACACATAGCCGAAGCCCACAATACCCACAACCAGCCCCAATGATTGCTCCAGAGTTAACCTCACAGCCCTGCTCCCCCTATCAGTCTTCCAGATATTGTAAGGATTCAATCCTTTCAGCAGGCACACACTTACCCTCTCAACAAGCCCACATGCACTTACACACATAGAATCAGCCCAAACTGCTCCAGAGTTAACCTCACATGTCCGGTGCATGGGCTCCATCGACCACCGCTATTCACGTCATGTTGGTGACAAGGTGGATGATTCCGCAATTGGGAAGAGCACAGCAGTTTCGCTTGGTTGATGTGACTTATCACGTCACTTTAATGGCATGGATGGTGCCTCCAGAGAGATCTGTAAGCATCAATAATGTCCTCTCACTTCTATTGGGAAGGGGATATCAAACATGACCAACTCGGTGCCTGCTAGGTTGAAGAAAAAAATAATCATGATGGTAGTGCGATAGATCAATGAGCGTCATTGTAAAACAGGAGTAGGTCTTAGATTTGTCCCAATTGGTGCTTCATTGTTATTGGCTTTGGTATTTCGTGATATTCTATTAGAACATTCTCGACAAGAAAAGTCATCTCTGAACTGGAGAGTGCAGGCTGCACCATGCCTTTTATAGGCGTGGATAAAATGTGATACACAGAAAACCGGTGATGGACCTCAATGCGGAGATACATCAAAGCAGATGACAATGTGGCCTCCCCTTTTCTTGCTTCATACCTTTGTCCAGCCAAGCAAAGAGAAGACAATGGTCCTATTAAAAGGTCTAGTGACATGTTCTACTTTCTTTTTATTATCATTCAGCTGGGCAATAAGCGAGGACAACAGGTACATTATATGCCTAGTGGCATAATCGATTGTCTTAAGAGGCATTATAACATCAAACACCTCACAAATAATGGACACAGTTGCCCTTTGCCTGTGGAAGTTTAAACTGGCACTCACAAGATGGCAGCATACACTTTAAACTCTCATGTATATGAAAAAAAGCGTATTTAACAACCCCGAATCTCAAAGTTAGAACAGCAAACGTTCTTTGTTTCCCTTTATTCACATGAAAGAAGGAAGTATTGGTGTGGTCTTTAACACTGCAGAATAATGGACGGAGCTGTTTGCTTAAAACTACAGTCCGAAGAACGCCCACGTCCCTTGAAAAGCTGCATAGTGACGATATACCATATCATTGCTCAATTGCAACAAAGCATTTCCCAACATGACTTCAGCGAAAGATGTTGTCGCGGGTTTTGTTTGCTAGACCTATCAGATGACAATTCCCAAATAAATGGCACAAGTTGAATTGAAAGAGTGTATTTAACAAGGCGATCGCCAAAAAAGTGTCTCGGCTGATTGCGCGACGCGATCGGTGGGTTCTATTAGGTCACTACACTACGCACTATACACAACCAACTAGTTCATGAGACCGTCGTCATGCAAAAACGAACATTCACATATTTTCACATATAACACATAAAAATTCCTAAAATAACAGGACCACTAAGTGTGACTCGATTAACAAAGTCCCTTAATGACTTTTTGTCTTATTAATGCCCCCCCCCCCACTCTTCTCTCCATAAATTACCAAATGGAATATAAAGTTTACCACTCAGTCCAATCATTCTTTGACCCAAAATCCAACTTGAAATGCTTATAAATCCCCTTAGAGCCCGTGCTTTTCGCCTTTAAAATTCATTTCTTCATTCTATTCAGTCCAACGCAGCAGGACATGCCACCCACCCCTTCCCCCGGTAAGGCAGCAACACCCCCCCTCCCCCCACCTCGCCCACACACCAACAAACGATCCCCATGCAGCAGTCAAGGATTATACCAAAATATATACTTTAGGAAACCTCCACATTTGTCCCCAGTCCCCAGGCAGAAGGAAGAGAGAGGGAAAGAAAAAATGTCTACAGTATTCTTTAATTTCTAATCAAACCTAATCAAATTGTTGGGTAAGAGAGGGTGTGCTTGTGCGGCAGCTAACAACGCACAATTGTCACAGGAGCTAGGCTTACGAGTTCATCAGTGCTTTATTCTAACAGAAGTATTACTATGATGGAGTTCAATCAGATTCGATGAACATCCAAACACATCAGATTAGAAAAGTTAACCCCGACCATACCTACTTTCAGACTGGTGACCTCATATGACCTCCCATGACCTATGACCACGACCATTTAAAAAAATAGGGATAATGCTACATCACTTATGGGGGAACCCACAATACCAAGTATGGGCTCGATCCTGGCAAGCGGGGGGTCGAGTTGTGTTTACAAGCCAAAATTGCAAAACTATACACTGCTTCACAATTCCCAAATTCCCCCCCCAAAATGAACCCGATTTACACCAACAACAATAGGGTCTTGTACACCTCATAAGTAGCTGCATACCAAATTCAGCTTGATCAGGACCAAGCATCCACATATCGTGTTCACAAGGTTTCAGACTTTGACATCTATTGCCCTCCCATGACCTTTGACCGACCCCAGACAATAGGGATCAAGGTTACACCCTTATGAGACACCCACAGTACCGAGTATGAGCTTAACCCATTCAGGTGGGGTCGAGTATTGTGTTAACAAGCTACAATTTGCCAAAATATACATGTCCAATTTTTTCTCCTATAAAAAATTGCCCCGATCTACACCAAAAACAATGGGGTTCTTGTACACCCATAAGAAAGCTGCATACCAAATTAAGCTGATCAGACAAAGCATTCCAGACTCCTGGTTCACAAAACAAAGGGATCATGTACCCTTCTCAGTGCTGGAGGACTAGAGTCGTGATTTCAAGGACTCGCGACTCAGACTCAAAGTTCAACGACTTGGGACTCGACCCAAGGACCGGCGACTCGGTCGAGTCCTGCGAGTCCGAATCCGCTGTTTTTTTTCTACATATTATTCTTGACGATCGTACAAGACACAACCAAAAATAAAAACACACAACGCTTTGCCGAAAGTAGCCTAAGCTTTTCCCACATACTTCCGACTTTCGTGTCTAAATCAGGATGGGAAATTACATCATTTTCACCTGCTCGATTGTTTTACAGTCACATGTAATCAAATGTTTCAACATCGATGGACCAATAACAATTGCGATACCAAATGATGGGAATCTATTCTGTACCACCAAATCCCTTGGTCTTCGTAGTAGCACATAGACGTTGAGATTTTTCGGTCACGTCGGCAAGACTCCAAAAAGAAGCTTAGAGCGAAGATCGCTCTGAGCAGAAGCATTAGACATATACTAAGCAGTTGGGAGACTCGTGACTACCTCGCTCGGAAAAATCAAATCGACAAATTCCAGGGACCATCACAGTTTTGAGAGGAGGAAGCAATGAAACCTGCGCAAGATCGTGATATGTGGCGGAGGTTGATCACTGAGAATGTCGGATCAGACGAGACTCAACCTATTACTACTACTACTACTATGTAATCAATATGAGAAACAAATAGCCTACATGGAACGAAAAGCTATACTTGTGCTGAAAAGTACTAGTACTAATACTAGAATTGTTAATCATTTAACATTAACATGGACAAATAATCCATGGGGGGGGGGGGGGACAGAATCAAATAAATAGGATACACTACTAACGAAAATTACCAAACATTATCTGTTGAGTAATGATACCTAACGCAAACATTAACACAACTGGGAATACTCACATCTCGTCGAATTACGATCTGTTCTGGGGGAGATTTATAGCCTTGCTTTCATTTAACCGGTGCCAGTGTATGTAGGATACTGTCTTAAACCGGTGTGTTTTCATAATTGATATGTAAATGGCAGTGGAGGGGTACTCATTTCTGGTAGGAATAGATCATTGGGGAAAGTACCGGCAGAGGTTTAATTCTCCGTGGTTTCATCATTTGGTGCAGCTTTTTGACCTTTTTCTTGCAACATTTGCAGTAACCCTTTTCGATCAACATTCACTTGATCGATATGCCCAGCGTCAGCTCGTTTGTATTCATGTGGCAGGAAATAATGTATGTGAATTAAAATAATGATGCACAGGGAGAGGAGGGATGGGGTTCAATGAGGGAAGAAAACTAAATGAAGAGAGGAGAAGGACATGGTGGGGTTAGAGAAGCAATTTCATTCTCTTTATTTTCTAATGCTAAATAATTTGCATGGCAATCAACATTTTACAAATTTATTGTCAAATTTATACTTTTGTTTTTTGTTATTGGAATGTGCCTGTAGCACCCACCATGCCTACAAGACGACTCCCTTTTCTGTTGCACCCAAAGTATAGTCATTATTGCCCTTTGCTTCTCGGCTATCAAATCATTCGACCCTTGCTGAATCTGATATTTGGCACCCGTCATGAAGTATGGCCAGCCCAATCCTCTCTTTTTATGACTAGTAAGTTGTCTATTTATAGTAGCTGCTCGCATTAAAAAAACATTGCTGTAGCAATATTTAAGCAAAGCAATACAGCGGTTGTTAAGTTATGCCTTAGTTTGTGAAAAATAGTACAGGTAAAATGGGCACAAGGACTCGAGAACTCGGACACTGTGACCGGACTCGGAAGCAATGACTTGGACTGGGACTCGGATACTGATGGCTCGGATCGGATTGAGAGGACTCGACTCCATCACTGACACCTATGGGACCCAAATACCAAAGTATGAGCTTGCTCCAGTCAGGGTGGGGGTCGAGTTGAGTAATCTTGTTAACAAGCCAGGCGCACACACATACACACAACACACAAGCAGGTTTGTGATTCATTCCCCGTGTCAAAAAATGTCCTCTACAAAGTATCATGACTATCATCACATGGAACTTGAAAAGACCGAATTGAGAGTCTGGATGAGCTTTCATCAAGGCTTGTGTGAGCATGGCACTCTTCACACCTGCAACGGACCTTATTGGATGTGCATGCTGCAAAAATCCTCCAATAAAAAAAGCTGGAGAGTGTTCTGATGTAGAATGTTTATTACAGTTGATGTTGATCAAGTCAGGTTCACCGATTGCAATTATTGCAGGCCTACACTGCCTATCGCGGAAATCAATTTTTAATTTCAAATGCAGTATTTGTTCTATATTCTACTAAATGTCAGGGACTATCATGACGTTCATGACTTTTGTACCGCCTGAGAACAAAGTTAAGGAAAAGACTCTTAGCAGTACGTGTCGTGTGGTGTGTATGTATGTGTGTCTGTGTGTGTTGTGTGTGTGTTGTCCCACTTCCGGTAGCAGGATTTCCTTGTGAACGGTAAGATCGATTTTGATTGGAAATTTTGGATGTAGTAAAGGGGTTGGGTGGAAACAAGGACCTGATATGAGATTTCGGGCACAACAAGTAACTAATTAAGTGAGGGGTAATTAGCATATTTATGTAAGTTATTGTTCAGGCCGTTAGGCAAGAGTACAGATGAACGTGGGGTTTGCTATGGAGACTTGGTTTGGCATATAAGATTGCAGGACTATAAGGTGGATGAATGATGAGATTTCCAGCGTAGATAGAATATGCTAATTAAGTTGTCTAATTTACATAATTTATGCCAAAATTTAAAAGTTTGTCAGGATTTCATGAAACTTGGAGAATTATGTCACCTTCAGGCCCAAAACTTTTTACAAAGATTCAGGGCCCATTGGAGGTCATTCAATGTATCTAATTTTGCAAAAATTATGTAAAATCTTGAAGTTGCTTGGATTTCCAAGAAACCTGGTGGGTAGGTTACCTTGAGTTCAAAATGTTTTAGGCATGTATAGGGTATGGAAAGTCATTCAAATGATCTAATTTGCATTAATATGCATAATTTTAAAGTTTGCAGGATATTCACGAAACTTGGTAGATATGGCTTACCCGTACTCTCCACATTGTTTAACACTAGACTGGACATGTCACAGGAGGTCATTCAGGGTGTCTAGTTTGCTGGTTATTCCAAAAATTCAAAGTTTGTTCGATTTCATGAAGCTTGAGGGTCACGGTCTACCTTTAGTCCCTCAATAAAATGTTATCATGGATTCAAGTCACTGGGGGTTAGCAGTGTGTGTTGTACGTGTGTGAAAAGTGCGTCCATTTATGCAAACTGTTCAGTTGGGTGGATTGCCATGAAATGTATTACGTGTGGACCACCATTGGTCCTGAAAATTTAAAATGAGAAATTGGTGAAATGGAAGTGAAGATTGGTCTAATTTGACATAATTTAGTCACATTTAGTCACATTCCACAAAACCTTATACTCGTTTAGTAGACATGGTCAATGTATCAGTCCTACAGAATTTGGAAATGGTCACGCTAAGTAGGCTGTTTCTGTTATGCTATACCAAAAGCTTAAAGCAACACATTGGAATGCCTGTAATTTTTTGCATGGTGACTAATATAGTGTCAGGAATTTTCTGCTTAAAAGTCAAATTATTGCTTTATCATGCTGTTTAAGAGCAAATCCGCTTCATTTGTATTAAAAGTGTCTTCGTTATTGAGCGTAAAGGCCACACACTGACGTTGAGCTAAATCTTAGCCGAGGCTACATGTACAGTAGAACAGTGCAGTTCACATGTGTTTGGTTAGCTTCGAGGAGAATGACAGTGATGCCCACCAGGCAACCTGAACACATGAGGAAATGTGATTTGTATAGTTAGAAATGGCAGTAATAAATTAAATTGATAACACGTCCCCCCTACAATAGAATGTTCCGATATCATATGGCAGCCGTTATCTGTGCAGTGCGCAACAAACTTCGGCCACAGTTTTCGGCAATAGATGAAAAGTACGTACATGTAAATAATGACAAGCCCCCAGTGTTAGTAGTTACTAGCCTACTACAGTACCTGGCCGGATGCTGATGCTTTGGTGGCTTGCCCTCATGGCACTGCATATCACAATGTGGGTAGCTTTTCAAGATTCATAAGATGAAAGCGGATGTTTTCGTTGAATTTTAACATGGATTAAATGGATGGTAAAGAATTACAGCAGCAGCGATGTGGCTGGATGATAATTGCATATTTATAATTGTATGGGCTATTTGTGCATTTTCCAAGGAATAATCGCCAAATTCCAAGGTATTTATTTTTTCAAGCAGAATCATGCTTTCCATGTTTATACTCAAATGAAACAAAATTATGCTTGTAACGGTCGAATCACTATTTTTCAGCACCGCGACGATCATTCTCTGCGACTCGATTTTCCCTTTAAGATGCCCCAGTAATCCGTCTTGTGAGGCGCAGGTTGAATCTACGCTGGCGTCGCTTGGGTGGATCGGAATTTCTCCTTGCTCTTCGCAATAGCCGCTTAACGAGACTCCACCGATTTTTATGTATAGAGGTGACCTTTACTTGCCACGCCAGTGGTCCCCTCATACCGGCGCATATTGGATCCAGAGTTCAGCCTTGTACTGCTCCGACTTTACATATTATATTCCCGTACTTAAAGATTTCAAAGCCATGCCGTGTTGAATGTTATCGTTGGGAGTACGCCCACAGATATCCACTGAGGTACATTAATTATTAGTTCAGTACTAGTAGGTTTGGGATAGGATTTTACAGAACTAGAATTTTGAAGTTATCGAATTGCAACCAGATACAAAATATACTTTCCCATCAGATTCCCACTAGTTTGATCAACAGTTGTGCAATATGGCAGTATCATTGGAATATTTAGACCGAATGTTAACCCCTTTAGGCTGGACTTGCATGGGTGACCCTAAGCCGAAAGTATTTCAGAATATACGTGAATTTTGTCTGTTCCTGCAAAGCTAATGTTGGTTGGTTTATGTGTAAGATGTGCAAATTTAGTCTCCTGTCTTATATTTTGTATTAATTGTATATTTTGGTTATTGCACTTAGTTCACGAAGGAAAGAAGAAGAAAATAAAAGGACTGCACGGATCCTCTATCCCGTCGATCTCATTTTCGGGCAGCTAGAACTCCATTCAGCCAGCTACGGCTACCGTGAAACTCAACCGTGCTCACCGCGTGCTCAGCTGGAGGCTACACCGATGGCCGATAATCTTCACCCCGGCTAGACGAAACCACAGAGAAAGAACGCCACGCTCCGACAGAAGACTTCCCACACGACTGGTCAACTTGAGGGAACATCGCCTCTCTCTGTAGCGTTGGGGGGGCCGTGCAGTCAGTCCTCCATCTTCTGTCGATAGCTCGAGTACCTTCTACGGAGACGTCCTGGTTGTTCGTCGCAGATACGTTCTTCCGCCTGTTTATTACTTCGAAATATAACGGTGAGACTACCATTTTAGGGACCTAGATTCCCAATGCCGCTGTTCGACTGGACGGAATACTACAGCCCCTTGAACTCTATTCAATTTCCGAACTTGAACCATAAATCAATGATTTAGGCCAGTACCGTACCGAATTGCAATAATTGTATGATGCTTATTGACTCCCTTGTTATGTAAGACCAAATTGGCCCCCCATTTTTTAGGCTGGCCTAGGTGTCCAGTGAGAACTGTTATTTAGCTCGTTCTTCAGAAGACCTCATCCACAGATTTGAGGAGTGAAGTTATGACACCTCAAAATGATTAAAATAACGTTCTTCAATTCTGCACCTTGACTTTGCCTTTAGTTAAACTACATTTGTCGGTTTGGGTTCAATTAACCCTTGCAGTGTCATTATTTTGATGTGTGCGTGAAATCGTTATTTGGCAGCACATACATGATCTCGAGTTGTTCCAGTTCCGCGAAATGATGGCGAAGTTCTATTACAGCGCTTGCTAGCACCTCGTGATAACTGAAGTTTAGCGCGCGTGAGTGAAAGACTATAATCTTAGCTGTCATACACGCTGATTTGGGGGAAACTATATTTTGCTTACGATTTTGTAACGTTTAGCGTAGGGCTAAAATGTTGGCCGTAAACTGTTTCTCTAGACATGTTGTAGCCTATGTTGTTGTAGTGTAGGCTGACGACAGCCCTGTAACGGGCTAACGGCTGTACATTTAAACGTTGTGAGGTTTCGATGTAAATTTTCACTCTGAGAATCCCAGCGAGATATTGTAACCTCGGTAATTGTTTGCTCCGGCGTTTATTACTCATCTCTCGTAGCAACTTTCGTGGCATGGTATAGTAATCAAGTTCTCAAGTAAACCTCGATTTCCCCCCTTACTGTATAGAAATTTTGGTGTCCTCCACTGCCCATGAAACCCCATGTAGTATGGCAGAGCCCGAGCGAGAGGACACGTCGAAAAAGACATTTGGTCTAGCACTAGGAGCAACACTTCCCAGCACTTGGCCTCAGAGTTGAAATTACCAAAACTCGGACTTTTAAAAACACAAGATTTACTTCCTTCTTCCTGGCGACGCCTTGCCGGCGTTATAGAGAATTCTATTGTCCTGAACCATGTGACATTGCCCTCCATAAACAACAGCGCGCTCATTGGATAGTGGTTTTTCCATGATAAGGGAAGCCAACGAGGCATATATCAAGTTAATGTCAGCGGGCCGTGACCAGTAAGTATTCCCAGTTCGAGGAAGTTGTTATTGAGCATAATCAATTGCTTAGTCGTATAGCGTTGAGCAGTTAAGAACGATGGAAGACTGTAAAGCATCCTCTCACCATAGCAGTAAATCCCATTCCTAAGAGTTCAGTTTCGAGAAAGGCAGAAATAGCTGCCGAGGCAGCTGCAAATAAAGACAAAACTGAAGTAGGTAATATCAGGAACAAAACAAAGAGTGGATATTGGATAAGTTGCAATGCAGAAAGATATTGAAAGTGCTGCAGCTAAATTTAAGCTATCACTCAACTAGAGCGAGAGTCGTCATGCGGTCGGTTCGGCATTGGGTCTAATTGCCTGAGTAGAGCTCAAATGATACAAGATTACGTAGCATCTATCTCATTCGAACACTTCAGGAGATCGTGAAAATATCCAACCCCCTGTTGCTTATAGCTACCTACCATTTTTCTCATCATTTGGACGGATTGTTTCCTGCGTACAGGTAGGTCTGCTAGCCTGATGCTCAGCATAATATTCCTCCGCCTGAATGCTCCGCTTACATGCCTCACAAACGCCTTTGGACGGGATTGTATCCTGCTGTACATATGTCTGCTAGGCCTGATGCTCAGCGTAACATGCCTCCGCCTGTTTTTGCTGCAAGAATCGTGATGCAATTGGGTGCAGCGAGCCTTTGCTGATCAAGTGCGACGTATCGTCTCCTCACCCCCAGAGCCTTTTTTTTTTTTTTCTGTGGTGATCCTTTCCAGTATCCTGGGTGGAATGCCTTTAATAGTCTGATCGATCATAACTGGTTCCTCAGACGAGCGAATGCATTACCACTAAAAAGTAACTTGGGGCAGTCCTGCTGAAGCATAGAGGTTACTTCTTAGCTGCCTACTGACGAGGCTTTGTAGATGCTAGTGCATTGTTAGACCACGTATGGCGACCTTCGTAACGGCAAATGCCTTCAGAGAAAAATTGGATACGTGGCCATAAACATCCTCCCCGTGATGAAAGCCCTTCGCAATTCTCAGATTTCTTATAAAGTGCGAGTCCGCCATGAAAGTACTGGCACTTGGACGTCTTAAATGATGTTAGGGAAAATACGAAGAATGCTCTCCAAAACTGCAGATTGGATGATAAAGGTGGGGGTAGAAGGTCACAGAATGGAAGGTGGTGGGTAGAGGGTTTTCCCCCTTGACAGTGGAATTCAAGAAGTTCATAGCTTTCTAGTCGAATATTGCATGTGACCCTGTGATATCTGGCCAAGCCTTAAAAGTACTAAGCACCATCAACAAATGACTGGTGCTAAGAAACCCGGTGCAAATTTCCGCTATTTCCACAACCTCAGCATAGAATGGGATGACCAGCAGTCAAATTCCTACAAACCTAAATGTTTGGTGTGTAGCGAAGAACCACCACATGACAACTGCAGAACCTTTTGAGATGGTCTTGGGTGACAAAAAAGTCGCATACATCAGAGAGCCAAGGGTTGTGCTATGGGTGTCTGAAACGAGGCCACCGCATTCAAACATGTCGCAAGAATATCATGCAAGGTTTTGTAAGAATAAGCATCCGTCCTCTCTGCATGACGACACATTTGCAAATTCCTGCCACGGAGTTCTGAACGAAATTTGTGGGAGTAAAGGTGTGCCAAGCAGATATCCATCGCCGATCAGCAGTACTTCAAGTATTTCCCATCTTAGTGGTATTAGGGAGACTTGCCAGAACTCCTTGAGAATACCCAGTTTGAACCCCAGTTTGGCTCTCTCAGCGGGATTCTCCCAAAAACGAGATCCTGACGTATGCGTTGTGGATACACAGTCCGACACTTACCATTCGTTCTTGATAGTGTGTCAGGAAACCTAGATTTTGGGCACAGAAACTAAGTTTGTCACCTCTCAACCCATGGCATCTACAAACTACATATCGCTACGAAGAGGTTTGCGGTCTTGTAATACCTTGGTAAACGATCATGCAGTCAAAATTGAGCTTCCGCCAACTTTTCAAGGGACCTTGACTTCCTGCCGAACAAGTCGCATGTTCCGACTCCAGAAGTGGCCCTTCTCGCCATGGTCTCACTTGCAAAGAATTTCCCAGACCTTGCTGCCCTGCAAATGCGAGATAGGGTGTTTGATTGGTTACAATTTGTCCGAAAGCATGATGCCTCGGAGGTCTTCCTCCATCGGGGATGCGTCCTTATGGCAAAACAGGCGATCGCCCGCCCCAGTGCCTCGCCTGGTTGCGCGAATCCGTGGTTTCCTCCATAAGTCACCATGCGAATAATTATGAGTCATGCTATCTGGTGCTTTAAGGTTTGGTTATTAGCATTACAGGAAGACCTAATAATCAGTGACAATTTCAAATTCATAGGATGATTATTGACCTTCACCAAAGGAGTATACGTTGTGTGGAAATGTGACTAAAATGTCATAAATTATGAAAGAGACACAATACTCTACTTCCATAGAACCTATTTTCTCAGGGACCAATAGTCGACCACACTTAATAGGGTTCATGGGGAATTTCAACAAACTTGAATGTTGATGAATGATGTAAAGTATACACAGAATAACCCACAGGACGGTAGTGGAGATTTAGGGGGAACATTAATGCGGACCCATACCATGAAGCTCATGAAACGAACAAACTTTGAAATTTGAATAACTATGCAAAAAAGACACAGTGAGGACCTCTAGTGACTGCCAGGATATGTTAAGAATTGTCAGGAGTAAAGGTAATCCATACGGTCCATACCACCAGGGGGAAAGGTATTTTCCAGTTTGTAACTTTAGTAATAGGTTCCCCAATAACCTTGCAATTAACAAAATTACGGTTACTGTTGACCTGTGCCTACTCAGGTCTTTGAGAGAGAGGGGGGGGGAGGTAATGGCAAGCTGTTTATTGTATAGTTGCACTCATTTGGATAGATGTGATATTCATATCATTATTTCCATAAAACAACTGATAACTACTACGGTTATCAACATAAATGAATACAGCAACAATAAAGCAACGTCATCGTAGTCTGTGTATCCTGTTAGAAGTTGGAGGTCTTATATGACTCTATGTACACCAAAGCACAAATGGCTCCCATATAATACAAAGCTATTAAGGCCCATCCCTCCCCAATCCCTTTCTGAAAAAATCCAAATATGTAGTGCCTAATCTTAACCTGCTGCTCAAGGCTTGCAGCACCAATCCAGTTCTGGGCCAGCATCATTCATGTTTACAGATCACTTGGCGGGCAGGGGATTTGGTGACAGGCCAATAAGCAAATCTCTTTGGGGATCAGATTGAAGGTATTGAGCACGCAGAAGTGACCCAAGGTTAAAAAGGGAGTTTGACAATAGATGAAATCTCGTCTCGTTTACAGCTAGGAATAGGTAAAGAGGAAGGGAAATAACATACCTGGGGGGTTGAAATGAGGAATAAAAATACAAAGAGAGATAGTCTGCAACATTTTGTATGATAGCTTGCTTAATAATAGTGATGTCAGCATCATGCTCGGTAGGTGGGCTAACCCCAAGACTATACCATTCTTAAATAGGTAGCATACAGTCTTTAGAGCTGTTGCAGGAAAATGTATTTTATTTGACAGTTTTTTGGCCCATAAGGGACCTGCTTGAACGTTGTGGGCATAACGTTTTTTATTGAGAACTTACCCTTGATAATAGCAGCGTGTCCCAAAATCTCAGCCATAATCGCACACAGTCACTAGAAGATATTGCAGGAAATGTTATTATTCGGCTAGTTTGTGGACCTTGAATGACCTGTGATGACATGACGGTTTTTAGAAAAATTGCTTGCCTCAATGCTGAGCACCAAGCCCAAAGCATTATGTAATCAGGTACACACACCGTATGCTATCGCCAAAAGTATTAAATATCAACCTTTGAATGTGAACTTGAAGACCAAGTTGTCAGAGAAGCAAGAGTTGGTTTTGTCTACGTAGCAGACAGAGATCTATTCAACATATCCAAAAATTGACAGTGTTTATTTCTTGTGCCACTGTAACCCTAAAATAAGCAAATTTTCTTAAGACTTGACCTTTGACCTTTTGACTGTCTTTAGATGTTGGTTGATCCACTGAACCCAAAATACCATGACAAAGCTTACGAGAACCCTAACGCACATCATTTCAATGTACTGCCATTTACAAAACTTCGAAAATTGAGGTGATTGATGCAAATATTACATTAATGACTTGGAGGTGACCGTACCCACTGTGGTAAATGATCAGGATCAAAGGTACCATCTCCACCAAGTTTCATGAGGATTCAACCAACTTTAAATATGCATAAATTATGCAATATTAGACTGGTAAATTGCAAATTAGTAACATTAACTGACTTTTGGTGACCCCGTCCCTACTATAAAATTTGGGACTATAGATAAACCATCTCCACGGTTTGTCCAAATCCAACGAATTCAAAAAATATCGCAGAAATTATGCAAATTAGACTACTTAATTAGATTATTCCATGCTAGGCAATCTAATCAGGTTGTGTACTCTTCATAGTTGTGAGATACTACGGAACGACATACCAATGCATCTACCGATCAAGAGATATCTTGTACACAAGCGCCGGGCCAATTTTCATTAAATATGCAAACTTTATGCAAATGAGGATGGTCTTTCGGACGAAAAGTGGATGCACATCGGCAAAATCTTCACGCGGCACCCTCCACAAAAAGGTCCCCCCCCAGCATGTGGCTGTCACGGTTAGGAGGTAACGAACCGCACATACGTTAAGAACCAGACGACAGACAGACACACACACAAAAAAAGTGACCATATGTCTCTCCTTGAACAAAGTGCAGGCGAGACCAAAAACGATATTGGTTGGGGTGGTATCGTTGGATGGAATTGTTACCCACAAAGTTGAGAATGGGGGGAATGTGACCCAATAGATTCAGTCATCGAATTCTTACCTACAATGTTCCATTTGTTCCAGCTCAGAGTGCATGACAAGGAAATATTTGTAAACCAAATTTCCAAAGGTCAAAGGTCTGTTTTCGCTCCTCCATCAAAGAGGTAGATCCAACCCATGTGATGAAATGTGGAATTAGATTTGCGCCGAACGTCACATTGACCGTAGATCGCTTATTCGCAAGACGATATCAAATCGTGCTTGCACCAAGTTGAAGAATGTGAAACACATCAACTTGCAGATGGGCATTACGAGATGCCATTGCCTTTTAGAGAATTGATCTTTCACTTCCTAATAATAGGAATTGGCAGTTCATAGTCTGAAGCGCCTGAAAGGACGATGGTTGGAGCTTTGCCCCATTTGGAGAATTTGGAGATCCAAAGATGCTACAAACCTGCAAATTGGGCGATCTAAAGTCTGTGCAGTTGCACCATTTCTCGGACGCCAGTCGACTGGTTTATGGGCAGTGTTCCTACTTGCGCCTCGTAAGTGCAGAAGGCAAAATTCCATTGCTCACTAGTAATGGGGACGGCTAGGGTAGTCCCACTTGGTGTGAAACATGAATACCATGCCTCGTTTGGAGCTGACTGCAGCGTGTGGTCTGTCAAGATAGGTTCCTTGCGGTTTGTGAATTGGATTTTGAAAATATATCCAAGAGTACTTTTGGACAGATAGCAAAGTGGTATTGGGCTACATTTCCAATGAGGCCAGGAAGGTTTCAAGTATTTGTTGCCACTCGTTGGTGCCAGATACGAGAGTTCGACTTGAAACAAGGAGTTATTAATACTGCGAAATCCGGCAGATGCAGCGTTCCGTGCGGGCGTTCTGACTCAGAAGGTGGTTAACTACTGCGATATTGGTTCAATGGGCCAAGAAGTGGGGAAGAGGAAATTCCTAAAGCCGATCGTAAGCAAGAGATAGCTGTGTTAGACGATCCAGAAGCCGTTAAAGCACAAGTTCTGGCCGATCTCCTCTTGACCCCAGAGGTTTGAATCACATTTCGAGCTGGTATAGAGCAAAACGTGCAATTGCATTATGCCTTAAATTCAAAGGCAAATTGTCCAATCCTGAAAACTGGAACATTCAGGTCACGTCGGATGATCTCCGTGAAGCGAATGGATAGCGTCAAGTCTGTTCAAAATGTTTCCTTCCACGGGGAGATAACATACCTTAAGAAGGTACGCTGGAAACAAGTTAGTCCATGCGCTCCCTCGCCCTTTCTCGATAAAGAGGGATTTTAAGAGTGGGCGGCCGTATAGGACAGGCTAGGTGAAGATCATGCTCAAGCCCCAGTATCCTCCCCCGTAAAGCATCACGTCACCAACCTGTTGATTTCGCATTCACACCAGAAACTTCATAACCAAGGGCGGGGTATGACGACAATGAAATCGGGCCACTGGGTTTGGATAGATGGGTGTAGTTCAGCTGTCAAAGGTTTCATACATAGATGTGTGACTTGCAGAAAGCTGAGAGGTAGCACCTATGGGCAGAAGATGGCTGATCTACCTAGGATCGCGTGAAAACCCTCTCCCCCTTCACGCATTGCGCAGTTGACTACTTTGGACCATTTGATGTTAATGAGGGCTGCGAGGAGGTTAAGCGCTATGGCGCGCTTTTCACTTGTTTGGCATCGAGGGCCATTCACGTAGAGTTGGCGAACTCCCTAACTACAGATTCCTATCTGAGCGTGCTAAGGCGTGTGCCTAGCATTTGCGGTCCATCAGCAGTTGCGCTTGGATCAAAGGACAAATTTTGTTGGCGCAATCAATGAATTGCGCAAGGCTGCAGATGAAACTGGGGACAAGCCTGGATAAAGGCAGGTATCTATTGCAGCAAAATTGCGACCTTAATGACTACAAGCTAATGTGCCAGACTGCTAGTCATATGCGCGGCGTATGGGAAAGGCAGATCCGTACGGTACGAAACATCCTGACCCATATGGTTCTTAACTTTGGTACTCGATTAGACGACATAGTTTGAGAACCTTTTTTATGAGGCTGCTGCATTTGTTAACAGTCGTCCTTAACTACGATACACTGAAGAGCCCAAAGTCACCTAAGAGCGTAAAAAAAACCCCCCATCATTTGGTGCCTCAGAAGTCTGAAGTGCTCATGTCTCCTCCTGGGGTGTTCAAATCTGCTGACATGTATAGTTGTAAGCGCTGGCGAAGAGTTCAATACTTGGCCAATGAATTCTGGAAACGATGGAGAAAGGAGGTACCTGGCTAGTCTCCAACCCTAGACAGAAGTGGACGTCACCTAAGCAAGATATGCTTGTCGGTGCTATCGTAATTGTTGTCGATGACAACTCCCCTAGGAACAGTTGGAAATTGGCTAGGATTAGTAAGACGTACGCCGATTCGGATGGTCGGGTACGTAAGGTAGAGTTGAATATGAGTTCGAACCTAGATAAGACGGGTAGAGTACCAGTCTGTTGTAGTATTGGAAGTCCTGTCATAAAGTGATTGTCTTATCGAAGCACACAGAGTGTTAGAGTGAACAAGTAGGGACCGTGATGAGGGGCCACTCCACTTGTCTTACTTGTTTAGATGTATGGAGTAATATGGTACTGTAGGACCCAGTGAGGGGCACGCCAGGGTTTATTACGTCTATTTTGTTTTTTTGTTTGTTGTCCATGGGTTTGGTTAAATCAGCCACAATTGATTCGCAATTCTATGTGACATTTTCAGTTGATCGATGTTTGATGTTGCCTTATCGAACAGTAACATGGTTACGTCCTTGGTGTTGAAATTATAGGACATGTATGACATTAATAAAGAAAAAAGATAGATGTTGCAATTAAAGTGTTAGGAGATAGCAGTAACTTGTTTTCATAGGTTAGACACGTAGAACAGCATGATCAGTCTTGAGATTATCCAGTTTCAATAATTAGAAGTAAAAACGACTGAAGTTATCAGACATCAGAATAGTCCCTTTAGAAATGATAGATTTATATCTCCAAGTGGAGTCGTGAGAATTTATTTTAGAGACGCGTGTGTTTTGCGAAGTGATTCGTATTCAGAGATACATTGGTGAAAATGATTAATCATTTGAGGGGCCATGTAACGGTCGAATCACTATTTTTCAGCACCGCAACGATCATTCTCTGCGACTCGACTATCCCTTTAAGATGCCCCAGTAATCCGTCTATTGTGAGGCGCAGGTTGAATCTATGCTGGCGTCGCTTGGGTGGATCGGAATTTCTCCTTGCTCTTCACAATAGCAGCCTTAACAAAGACTCAAAGATTTTATATAGATATGCCTGTACTTTGCCACGCCAGTGGTCCCCTCAACTCGACCATATTGGATCCCGGGGAGTCAGCCTTGTACGTCAGACTTTACATATTATATTTCCGTACTGAAAGATTTCAAAGCCATGCCGGTTGAATGTTATCGTTGGGAGTGCGCCCACGGAGATCCACTGAGGTACGTTAATTATAGTCAGTAATGGTAGGTTTGGGATAGGATTTTACAGAACACTAGAATTTTGAAGTTATCGAATTGCAACCAGATACGAAATATACTTTTGCATCAGATTCCCACTAGTTTATATAACAAGTTGTGCAATAATGGAGGTATCATTGGAATATTTAGACTGAATGTTATCCCTTTAGGCTGGACTTGCAATGTGACCCTAAGCGAGTATTTAGAATATAGGATGATGTCTGTTCGTGCAAATAGTATGGTGGTGGGTTTAGTGTGTATGTGCAATTGTAGTCTCTGTATTATATTTGATTGAATGTGATTTGTATTTGCACTTAGTTTCACGAAGGAAAGAAAAGAAGAAATTAAAAGGAACTGCCGAGATCCTTCAGTCGAGCTCCATTTCTGGGCAGCTTACAAGATCCATTTTCGCAGTACGGCTACAAGTTTTTTCCGGCTTTCACAGATTTTCCGCAATTTGACACTAGACTAATAGAAGAAACCACTGATCGCACAACCAGGCGAGACACTTTGGGGGCGATCGCCTTGTTTCATACACAGACCACTATGCTTGAAAAATGTCCTGTCTGAAATGGGTGACCTTTGCAATATGAACTCATCATCTTGACATCATGTACCAGAGCTTTCCATATGGGCACCATGCTTTGAATTTGCTTGCAGAACCAGGCCCCATTACCATATTTCAATTTTTTACACCCAATCCACATTATTTCACTGGACTTGGATATAATCGGGTATACATCCTTATATGTACAGTAATGATAATTCATAAATTCTACAATTGGAAAGTGTCACTGAAGGAATCAAAGACCTGTTGTCATTTGACATCATCCATGCACCACATCACTGCCAGAATAGTGACTATTTGGCAATTAACAGGAGCTAATTGTAATTCAAAACTTTTGTCAAAAAGTATGTTCCTCTCCGAAAATAGGAGCGGCCTCTCCTAATTCATATTCAAACAATGAACAGGTCACTGAAGAAGCAAACAACCAAAGACCTGGGTCATTTGAGATATCATCCATGCACCACATTACCGCAGAAATGTGCCTATTTGGGCAATTAGCGCATCTCCGCATGATCATTTTGACGCCTTGTCTCTCGGTCATCAGTAGTCACATGTTTCCAAACTTGGTATACACAAGCAACCTGGCACTCTCCACAAAATCATTCAACCAGAATTGATACAGTATTCTTTTCTTCTTTTCTTCTATTATTCAACAACTTGGGGCACTTATAACCCAAAACATGTGCGCTGTGCAGGGGGAAATACCATTTTGGAAAATAAATAATATGTTTTGAACCTGAGCTTTTTTACATTAATTTTCATTTCACACCATCTATATATCATAATATGCCAAGTATATCAATTCAAAGCAGGTAAAGGATAATGAATTCCAGTTGATTATTTCGGTCCTCATGATCAATTACAACAAACACACATGGTCATGTCCGTAAACAATTATTGTGAGTACTTAATGGTCCAATAGTCACCAAATCATACCTTTGACTTGTGGGTAACAAAAACACTTGAAAGGGCGGGGAACAAAGTAACCTCATTTTGACTATTTGCAATACCCTGATTGTAACACAAACCCATATGCTGTTCACAAGCCAGGCATCACATACACACACAACACACACCACACAAACACCGACTAAAACATTGATTCCTCTGACTGTTGTCAATGCACTGAGAGAAGTAGGAGAATGAATACATGTAAAAAAAACACCATATTCAAAATACGTATGTTCCGATGTATTGTCCAACCGTACCTAGCCCCCCTGCCATCCTCCTTCATTACAACCTCGAAACATGCCACAAGCCCACGATTTTGCATTTCATTCAAACCCGTCGCTTAAATAAAATACTGGACTTAGTATAAAAAATTACTTAAATTTTGCATGTTCTACAAGGGTTGACTCCCCAAAAACTCGACACCATACAACCTACAGTACCTTTGTCTAGGATGACATGAAGTGTATAGCCGCCCGAAAAAACACAACACTTTCATGAAAAGTGCCTATTTCCAATCTTTTGTAGTACTTTTGTGTTCTTTCCCTTATTATTATTGTTAGCAATTAGGCTATTACAGTTTCATTTCTCTTGTCCCCCACGCCCCACAAAAAAAAAAACCCCCCAACCTTTTTTGCTTGAAGAGAAATGACAAATTGTAAGCCGTGAAGGTTACACAACAGTATTTGGTCACCGCTTTGGTAACTCTGGCTCCTTGAAAGCTATATCACACCTGGGACAGATGAAGAACAGAGATGGAGAAAGTGAGACCGTAGAGAATATTTCCAGTAGATGACCTACAATGAAGATGAAGAGAGCATCCTTCTAGTGACCATTGCATTCCTCCTACCTTTACCCCGTCAACTTGTGGACGAGTTTGTACAATATACTAACATTTATAGGGACAATATAAGATCAACTCGATCAGTGAAGCTTTTGAATCTCAATAAATAAGCAAGGGATTGCAAGTCCAGACCCAATATCAGTCCTCAGGGAACAATGAAATCCCCACTTCAAAAGATGATGTTTCAATTGCTCAAAGACTTTAGAATGAATCTCTGAATGGTCTTTTCCGATTGGTAAATGTATTTCAATGCCAATGAATGCAAAGTGAGGCGTCTGCTATCATAGGCTCAGCCACTAAGTTTCACTGGTCACGAAATCAATGTGGGTCAATTCTGAAAAAGATTTTGGTGTGTATTTTTTCGATTCTACATTGAAACCTCCCGAGCAGTGTGTGGAATCTTCTAAGAAAGGTAATTGGATCCTTGACTTGATTTACACAATTTTCAGTTTCCTTTACAAAAACATAATTGTCAGGCTGTTTAAGAAATTGGTGAGACCTCACCTGGCGTATGCCGTGCATTGTGGAATCCTCATTCCACAGAAGATTAGCTGATTGAATGTATTATCAGTTCGCTTGACATGACAGTTTTGTCAGGCTATTCAAGCAGTTGGTAAGACCCTCTCTTACTGGATTTATTCCCTGCAAGTGTTGAATTTCTTATTTTGTGATAGATAAGCTGCTATTTGGAAATGTTTCCAAAGGAGGGCCACAAGATTAATTCACTGTCGAAGAGATTTACCTTGCGGAAAGAATTAAAGTGTTCTTGGTCCTGACTTCGAGTTGAGCCAAGGCAAATTCTTGGTGATTTGATCAGCTCAAATTGTCGCATGGCTTCAATTACTTTTTTCCGACTACTTCTTTGAATTTCTGATGTTACCACAGGCCATTGTCCAAGTTCTTGGTAAAAGTTGCAGATTAGATATCAGATTTGCTGTTTTGCAGAAAGTGAATGAGTGGAATACAATGTAGCCAGCAGATGCTGTTTGTCTAAGAGTGTTAAAATAATGCCTTCAGAACAGTCTGGACTTGTTTTCAGGAATTGTGGGAGAATTCTTCAGTTCTGTTGTTCTACCTCTTGTTGTTGTGGTTTCATTTTCAGTCGTTCATCAGGACTCATTTTGTTCCTGAACCCTTGCGTACTAAACCAAACTGAACATGGGAACAGAGCATAGGAGTGAAAAGCAAAAATTGACTGTGACAATCTGGGGAAGACATGTTGGTTCCAGGTTTTGCAATTGGCAAATCTGGAATTGATGATGATGAACTCATTTATTCATTAGGTAAACCTATCAAAGCACAACAGAGATTCCATAATTTAAACATAATCATGAACAGATCCCCCCTCGAAACTAGCACAGGTGGAAAGAGGACATGGCAAAATCTCACTTCTTTAACATGTTTGCCTTGTAGGTTTACTTTTAAATTACTTCATATAATGAAGACTAATGATACATGGACTAAAGAGCCTTACAAAAACAATCCAAAGCTTAACGAGAGTAGATTAACAGAAACAAATTTACAAATAGATGTGTCTTCAGGGAAGTTTGAAAGATTAAGAGTTTGCACTCGGATGTTCATCGGAAAGGTTCATTCCAAATGGTTGGCGCTGAGGCAGAGAAAGAACGTCACCTAATGTGCGGTTCGTGATGATAGTGGGCGACGAAGCAAACACGGTTAGAAATCTTCTGTTTCAGTGTGGAGGACTAGAGTCTGATGACCTTTCGCAACATACTGTACATGTGGTGAGTTCAATCTCAGGGCAGGCCTCCGCCCTCCACTGATCCTAGGGGCAATAAAAAACTCAACATTTGGACTGGACCAGCTAGTGCCCGTGAAAATCAATCAACAATGATGCTAACAAGGCCTAAGTCAAAGATGGGGTGTGGGTGAGCATGGTTTCAACAGATGATTCCACAAAAAGGCGGGTTTGTGAGTCGTGAACGGGAGTACTACCCTAATTGCAACACGGCACCACCCCCCAAGATTATGTCAAGACCTGGCACTCTTTTACCACAATGATCTGGGTTGGCAAACCAAATCGCCCTTCTCATTTCCAAGGCTAAGCGGCCGGCGTTAGGACAAGGCCAATGGGGCCTGAGGACGACGATGGACGCTAACCACAGAAGGCACGGAATGTGGGGAGGGAAGGGCATGGGACTCCCCCAATAGGATAGTATTCCAGTTCACAGACTCACAAACCTGTTCCTTTTTGTGAATCACGGAACATGTCATACTACCCTAATGGCAAACCTGCACCAGGGGGAACTAGCACAGGGGAAGAGGAGGCGGGGCGGGCCACTTGCGCGACGAACGACTCAACTAAGCTTCGAAACTCAACTAAGACCCAGCAGAAGACCACAATGTCCGGTGAGGTAGCGGCAGACAAAGGTGATAGGGGTACTTCAAAGCTGCCGACTTCAGGATGCCCTCCAGGGAACACGGCGAGCACGCCCTGGATGAAGCAGCACTGCGAACGTGGTGCGCCCTGATGGCATGTGGTCTGATAGGTCCAGAATCCACCGGAAATTAGAGTCCTTTGAGGCCGGCGAGTGAGGCATTGAGGCAAGAGAAAAAGTTGATCAGCCTGACGAAAACTTAGGGTACGGGTCGATTATACCCAGCGGGGGACTCGAAACGGAACCACCGCTTTGTGCACATAAGACAGGGAGGTAGATCTCCCCGGCATAAAGGTAGCGGCGATCTTGGCCAAGAAGGAGGGGTCCGGGAGGAGACGTACCCCAGTCGCAGTCCTGGCGAAGAAAACATGGCTTGATGTTGAAGCGTGATCGAATGCAGCTGCGACGTCTGGCAGACCCCGCCGCAACAAGGAAGACTGTTTATGGCGACGAAGAGAGAACAAAAATCGCCACAACATCGCGATCCAAAGGATACACAATACAAACTGCTCCTCCTCAAAGCTGGCAGAATAATACATACTTCCCAGGGTTCACAGAACGTAAACACTTTCCTTGGTAACAAATTTGGTACTTTTTCGAAAAAAGCGAAACACTTGATGTAGACGAATAGTCTGGCAAAAAGAGAAGGGCGATGGGGTTGCAACCCGATACTAGTGAAAAAATGCAGACACGCGGTAGCACATGGGGGGGGGGGGGGGGCGTGGTCGATAGGGGGTAAGTAGAGTATGTGAAAATATGATTTCAAGCGATGCGTGGTGCATGGGTGGTAGAGTGCCACCTCGTCAAATCGCGTAAAGCGGACTCCATCTTCGCCACGACGCCTCACAAAAAACCTCCTTTCGCGGTAATGACATCCTCTGCCTAAAACCGCTCGACTTTCTGGAGGGAAATGCGAGGACTTGAACAGGTCTTTCCAATCCACCTCTTCCAATGGAAAATCTGTACCAGGTGAGTGGAAGCCCTCCATCTATCGCTAGCCACAGCCTCGTACCGGTTAAAACTGTCATGTCACCGGCATCGTGCTTGAGGCTTAATCGGGACTGTGTTAAGAGACAGCCGGGAAAGCTCCACTGTTGCTGAGGAGGCTCTGGGTGGCGGTTCCTTGTAACCAGCACCCGGGCAGAAGTTTTCACCGCGGCCTCGAACGCTCTCGAGAGATGTCAAACCGAGTGGGGGTGGTCCGATTCCTCCTCCGAGTGAAACTCTGCTTTGTTCCGATGACAAAATCACTCGGATGGGTATCAACCGAGCCACTGAAAAGACGCCAGGCACCTGTAGGAGCTGCTGATCACCGTCAGTGGGGGAGGCGGATCTGCTGCAGTTGCGTCGTTGGCCAAAACGTTCCATTGAACGCGGAAAACTGTTCAATTCAGGCCTGAAACCAGCGCAGCTGGACTCCTCGCTCTCTTGAGCGGTGTGTGGAGCGCCTCCTCCGAGGAGCCGGTGGAAGACGACGATCACCATCAGCAGTGTTTCTTATGGCATTGCTTCTCCTTCCTGCTGGACTTCTGGATGGGAAGCGCCCAGGGTGCCTGGCCCTCTCCGAAGACGCCGTCAAATCCCGTGAACACAAAGAGCGAAATCTCTGACGAGATGGGAAGTGGAGTCAAACAGGTCCTCCACCTTCCACCTCACCCACCTGGGAGACTGGCATCCAACTGTGGTATCAGCTCGCTTGGGCAGTCCCACCTGAACCTCCTCCTGCAACTGCTTCCGACTCTCTTTCCCTTGCCTTTCCCTTTCTTCCGGCAGTTTGGCAGCGCTATGAAGCACCGTCCGAAAGTGTGTTCGTCCCACATCAACAGACGTCCGATTTAATGCGTGTTTACAATCAAAATTGGCCAAAATAATAAATTTTTCACAAACTTTCTTCCTTGACAAAAACTTACACCTGACCTAAAAAACAATAAGGGTTTCTGTATTCACCATACGAAAGCAACCACACTTAATTTCAGCCTGATCAGACGCAACCATTTTTGACTTCTCTTGTTTACAAGGATTTTCACACTTTTACCTCTGCTGACCTCAGATGACCTTTGACCTGACCCCAAACAAAAGGGGTTATCAAGGTTTTCATCAAGTGGGGTCGATATCATGTTTTAAAGCTGGGCATCAATCACATACGCACGCACACACACAACACATCACAATGTTATGATGCATAGATATGATGGGCCCCGGGACCCACACCGGGCCTCGTACACAAAATTTCTGACTACCCTGACTGGCCCATGACTTGGTTTTCATTGTGACCGTATTCAGAATGATCCATCATAAGCGTAGGATTAGCATTTGAATCATTGTTGACAGATAGATTGAAAAATAATAGATAGATAACCATGTCCTGGCTAGGCCACGCTTCAAGGTTAGTCAGAGAACTGATAAATGTCACGCATTAGCAGATAACAGGAAAGGTTCGGCGCTACGAACTCTAGTACTCTTTTATCAAAGGTGTGGAGGGATCTGCTCTGAAAAAAGACAAAGTTGACAGTAACCAAAGTCAAAAAGCTAAGGTGATTCCTGGAATATTCTGAACCCCCCCCCCCCCCCCCCCCCCCCAACAAAAAAAAAAAAAAAAAAAAAAAAAAAAAAAAAAAAAAAAAAAAAAAAAAAAAAAAAAAAAAAAAAAAAAAAAAAAAAAAAAAAAAAAAAAAAAAAAAAAAAAAAAAAAAAAAAAAAAAAAAAAAAAAAAAAAAAAAAAAAAAAAAAAAAAAAAAACAACAAAAAAAAAAAAAACCTACAGCCAGACAAGGATAAATGGGAAGATGCACCAGCTATTTGGCCAACAAAGTCTGACAAATTGTCCATTTCCCAAACCAACCATAGGGCTCCTTACTCTTGATAAGGAAGCAACAACTAATTTCAGGTTTCAGACTCGAACCGTGGTGACTCAAATGAACTCCAAAACAAACCAAAACATAGGGTTCTGTACTCATCATGGGAAAACAACTGCCAAGTGGAGCTTCATCATCCGAGTGGGGTTGAGTATCGTGTTTACAAGCCAAAATGGCCAAAAAATATTGATTTTTCACAAATTCCAAATTTGACCAAAAATCACCCCCGACCTGAACCAAAAACAATAGGGTTCAACTCCCCATTTCAATCTGATCGGACCAACTATTCTGGACTTATCGTGCTTACAAGGTGTTCAGACAGATGACTCGTGTCACCTCAGAGGACCTATGACCTGACCCCAAAACAATAGGGTTCAGTACTATCATGGGGAACCACTACCAAGTATGGAGCTTCATCCATCCGGGTGGGGTTGAGTATCGTGTTCAAGCCCAAAATTGGCCCAAAATATTGACTTTTCACAAAATTTCTAATTTTTACCAACATCACCCCGACCTGAAACAAAAAACAATAGGGTTCCTGTACTCCACATAAGAAAGTTACACCAAATTTCAATCTGATCGGACAAATCATTCTGGATCACGTGTTAAGATATGAACTCTGGGACCTCGGATAAACTCTGACCTGACCCCAAAACAATAGGGTTATGTATCACATGGGGAACATACATACCAAGTATGAGCTCATCTATCCAGCTGGGGTTGAGTTATAGTGTTACAAGCCAAAAAGTGGCAAAAATATTGACTTTTCACAATTTTCTATTTTTGACCAAATTCACTCCCGACCTGAACCACAAACACTAGGGGTCCTGTACTCCATGAGGAAGCTACACACTAAATTTCAACCTGAGGAACAACCATTCGGGACTTATGAGTTTTTTACAAGGTTTTCAGATTTGACCTCTGGCGACCTCAGATGACCTCTGACCTGACCCCAAAACAATAGGGTCCATGTACTCATATGGGGAAAACAACATACAAGTATGAGGCTGACCTACTCCGACCTGATCAGTTATCGTGTTTACAAGCTGGGGGCCACAAACAACACACACACACACACACCACACGCAACACACACAACGTGACTGGCATAAGATCCCTTGACTCGTCAAGAATAAAAAAAACCAGAAAATGAAATGCACAAAAAAGCAATGCTCTCTCAAGGGGACATAAGAGAACCCTGTCGGATATAGCCCCACTACACCACTGGGCAAAGCCTTCAAGTGCTCCAATTCAGATGAGGAGCTAGAGTGGTAAACGTATTGAAATTTCTTACATGCTCACCAAAGAGGAAATTCATTCTCCAAATTTTCCTAGGCTATGCAAAACTATAACTAGACACAAAACTGTGTCGATTCCTTGCCATAGTGACCGGCTATGGTAATAGTCCAAAACCAGAAAACTGTAGACCTCGTAGTAGATATTGTGAGTTTACTTGAAAAATTCTATAGTCACACACTTATAAAATTCCAAATATTATCCTTCCCTACACGACCTTCCATTCCTTTACTACTTTTTGGAGAAATGACAAATTTACCTCCCCATTCACCCACTGAATGAAGTGTGCAATTCTGACAAAGTTTGTAAAAACACAAAAAAGTAAACAATTGACCTCCGTTGACTTCAAAATTACCCCGACTTTTGTCAGGGACAAATGAAGTCCATCCGGCAAGTGGTTCACATAGGACACACTTAAATTCGGGGTCATTCGGGTCATTCTGTCATTGACCCAGAGTGCTAAAAGATATTGTTCTCTTGTCTAATTAAATGTTGATTTTTTCTTTAACAGAAAACAGGTTTTGGAGGACATCTAAAAGGCTAAATTTCCACTGAGGGCCTTAAGAAAGGTTTTCATTACTGTGGTAAGCCCATACTCAGCTCAAATTGCAATTGTTTGCAGAGACCTGTTGTAAGGGGGGGGGGAGGGGCAGGGTTATAGTGGGTACTGTTCCAGTTGTGCAGGGTTCGATTTTGTGTCTGGGTCTGGTTAAACCGCTGTGAGGGGGTCTTACATGTTCCGAATTGTTGGAAACAGTGTATCAAACCGGATGTTCTGACTGCACCTACCTCACGGTATTTCAGGCTTTTCTTCCTAGTGAAACCTGTCAGAGGGGCACTCCACCCCCTATGCCATACACAATGGTAGTACTCTTTTGAATTAACTTTGATTGGCCTACTTTGTTGAGAATGCCCTAAATTAAATCTCAAAATTTGACATAGGCCACTGGGAGTTAATGTATGCATGGCTACACTGAGAGCCTTAATACACAAGTAAACATTGGCAAGTTTATAGGGTGTCTCGAGACGACCAGTGATAACACAAAACCACTGTTGACATAGAAACAGCATGGGTGAAGGATATTATGATCCTAGCGGCCACAAGACAAGATCAGTCTGTTCAAGGAAATTGTGTGTATAAGAAAATGGAAAGGTGGACAATTGGAAGTAAACAGGGGTATTAACATAATATCCACCACTATTACGGGGGATATGGGTGCAGGTTTTCTCAAATTGGGTATCAACATACCCCTGCCTGAGGGATATTTATCGGGGACACGGGGCACAATTATGTAAAATATTTTATCCTGACACAAAGCGTCTTAAATTGCTGAGTGGCAGGTGGCCATATGAAATATAAGTTCAGAAGACAGAAATGTGGCTCAATGCGTAGCGATAACACATGCATAGCTAGACGAACAAAACTTTTAATTACAACATCCCTCTAAAATGTTTGTTTGCCAAGTGTCAATGTTTTCAAATGTCAAATTTAACAACATTCAGTGTTTTAGTATGACTTTCACACATGTGCGTCCTTGAGATAACTCGTGATAGAAGTGTTGTTTTACATTATTCCAATCACTTTATGGTTTGTCTCAAACAAGAGGAATCTAGTCATCACAAAAAAATAAGCACTCAAGTCACAAGGTCGAAGGATCAAACGAGGTCGAAAGGTTCAACCGCGGTCAAAGTAGGTCATCCCGCCTGTATTGCGCTCAGACGAACGAAAATTCCATACGACATCCTAAAATGTTTTGTTGCCAAGATAATATAAGGATTGCCCCATGGGGGGACCTAAATGACCCTTGACGTAACACAAAAACAATAGGTCACCGTCCATACGTGCAACCCCAACTACCTAATTTGATCGGGATACATGCTGCTTCCCTGCGATATCGGATGACAAGCTTCCGGAAGTGATGCCCTCTCGTGACCTGAATGACCTTGAACTGGCAACAAAAACAATAGGGGCAACCTCACCAACTTAATTTGAAATTCATACATGCTTGCGTCTTTAGATATCGCTGCGACAAGGGGTGTCCACAGAAAACCACCAACACATATGCACGGTGCGGGACTGCATAGATTCCTTTTGCCTAGGCAAGGAAATCAGCAGGCACCAATGGTGCGTAGCTCAAACCGAACAAATTACCAAGACGAAGACAATTGATAAAGGTTCAAGATCATGAGGCCACAGGAGCAGTTGAAACAATGGGGCATTTAGCCTTGTACGAATTTGAACATGATCTTCATAGGCAAAGAGGTCTTGGCACTGTTAGCAGTCAATAAATTTCCACACAATGAGCCAAGTGACACTGGGCTGGGTCCTAAATCCTGGGTAACCCTGCAGGTACAGTATTAGACCTCATATGACGAACAACAAGCCTATGCAACCAGAAGTCGTAGGAGACAAGACTTTGCAGTATTCCATTTTGGGCCCTAGGGGTCCAAACTCCCAAACACCCCCAATGGCCTTTACCCAAGGACCATTTAAATGTAAGTTTGAAGAAAATCAATTGAAGCTGTGGAGGAAATGCATTTCATTGAGCTAAAAATTGGTGAAATTTCATAAAAGGCCAATGTAGGACCTTGGACCAAAAATTCCTGAACCCAAAGGTACAGCTGTTGACATCATATGACCAATGAGAAGATTTGCATAATTCCACATGATGGGCCTAGGGCAACACTGGGCCTTGGGACCTAAATTCCTGGGCACCATAATATGGCAATGTGATAACCATTATGATGACCATAAACACAAATTGGGAGATACCAGGTGTCGCAGTACTTCCTATGATGGGCCTCGGGCCCAAACTGGGCCTCGAGCACAGATCCCCAACACCTAATTGAACTCTATCCACGGACGTTACATGTAACTTCAAACTTGAACTTGTGGAGGGAGATGCATTTCAAGTACCATGTGTGAAATTCATAAAATGGCCCACGGGCCAAGTGGGACCTTAGACCAAAAAAATTCCTGAACACCCCAAAGTACGGCTGATAAACTATCATTATGACCGAATGTCAGGCACTGTGCACTGAAAATTTGGAAGAGAGAAGCATTTTGCATAGTCCTATGACGGGCCCCAGGGCCCACTTCGGGCCTTGGACCCAACTCCCTGGACGCCCTGGAGTACAGCTATTAGACCAAATTATGATATGAACATCAGCACTGTAAAACAAAATTTGTAGGAGATACAAGTTTTGCGGTATTTCATATAATGGGCCAAGGGCCCAACTGGGACCCAAGTCCAAATTCACCCGAACCACCCCCTATGGCCTCACCCAAAGACCATTACATTTAACTTGAAGAGAATCAATTGAATATCGTGGGAGGAGATGCATTTCAAGTCATATTGTGTGAAATTTCACAAAATGGACCTCGGGCCCAAATGGGACCTTGGACCAAAATCCTGACACCGAAGGTACGTCTGTTAGGGGACCACATTATGACTGACATCAGCACTGTGACACAACATTTGTAGGAGGAGAAAACATTTTGAAATTTAACCAGATGGCCGATGTACCCCTTAATGACCTTTGACTGACCTTCACAGATCAAAAAACATGTCCCATGGGTCAATAAACATTGTGTCCAAGTTGGTTGACATCATCACAGAATGACTGTTGGGGGCCAAAAAAGCAATTGTTAACACACTGGATAGATAGATAGAGAGAGATAGAGATATAGAGTGACATGCAGTATCCAATAGCTCAACCAGCATAGCTGATTTGAGCTAAAAATGACATGGGGTGCCTCTTGGGACCAAATAATAAACCAAGAAAAGTGGGGAATTACTTCATGCATTGGACAGCATTCGAGAATGAGCTAGTGGAAAGAGCTAATAAGTCACCGGTATATCCAATTCTGACAGAGGCTCAACAGACTCCAGTGTTATTGAGAAAGAAACTAATCTTATGTTCTAGACCTGACGGAATCGGGGAGACAGCATGTAGAGTCTTCCTGCTGTCTGATACTCATGAGGCTACAGCGCAAGGTTTAAAGCAGACTATAATTGATCATTGAGAACAACTTGGTGTAAAAAACTTGAAAAGAAGATTGTGGGATTGTGTTGGTGTGTGCTAGTGATAAACTGGGAGCGGAATGAGGACTTGTGCTACTTAGACAGGAGTTACCTTGGTTTGTTACCATGCACGGTTGTTCTCGTCGGGAGCTTGCCCTAAAAGATGCCGTCTCTCGTCTATGTTGAGGAGATCATTAACCATCGAGTGGAATTCACGCATGTCATCATAGAAAACCTAAAAGGTACGAGACTTGAAAAATCTTGCAGACTTTCTTAAGAGACTGTAGTAAAACCTAGTCCTGTGTAGGAACAAGGTGGTCACAGCATAAAATGCAGAGCATGTGCTGCCTTGATACAAGTCTTACAATGTGATAGTTCCCATTTGGAGCACCTTTCACTGGAGAACAACGTTGACACTGCAAAATTTAGGGGATATCTCAAGAAGTTAAGTACTGCAAAATTTGTCACATTTGCTATTCTTCAGAGAACTTCTGGATTCGGTTACTCGTTTGTCATGTAACCTGCAAGGGGATGTTTGCGACCTTCCTTTTGCTAAAGCTGGGGCATGTTGGGCTCTGCTTGGAAATCTTGATGACATCATAAATGCAGGTGTAAGCAGGTGTTAAGAAGTCATCGGAGTTGCAGAGTTCCTAAGTGAATCGGCGTCTCCCAACAGTCAGAGCAACAAACATGGTGTTTAAAGGTGTCTAATCCTATCAGATGTAGAGAGTGCTTACGGGCAATTTAAGGATGAGGGTAGGGGGTATGCTGGCAGTCTCAAAGAAAATGAGCGATTGAAGACATGCAAGATGAGAACCCTTCAAAGGACTAGTCCTACTGGGACAATATTTTTGGCCAAAGGACAGAGAGTATCTAACAGAGTTTGGGCGAGAAGAACTCCTGCGGGTGAAGAACACATTTTAAGGGCGTTCTCAGCTTCACAAGTCTAATGATTCATTAGAAGTGAATTCATGGATGAAGCTTTCTGGCTGGAGCAACTGTCCCCCTTGGTAGCATCGTAGGCGCTGAGTTCTGGTCGGCATGCTACAGCATCTTGAAGGCCCAGTACTCCGAATTGACTGCATGTGTTCATGTGCCTTAAACTTCTGCCTGGATCACATGCCAAAGTAGAGCAGGCAATTTTATTATGAGAAGAGTGAAAAGAGACTGTGAGGAAATGGTCTTGGCCGAGAGCACCCTAACCATCTTATCCGTATCGACATAAGGTCCTGAATTGGATGATTTGACGACGTCTGCCTTCAGGTGAACATTTTCTCCTGCCGAAAAAGGCAGAAGGAGTGGGACTGGACCATCCACAGCTTAAGAAGTATGTTGAGAGTAGTCTTGTCGATGATGCCACAGTGGTGATTAACTGGTAATGAAGCCAAGCTCTCAAAATAAGAAAAAACTACGACAATTCATTTCATTGCATTTAGTAAACATCATCATAGACAGTTTAATGTCAATGCTCCATGCTGGCAGGGCTAGACGGAGGTCTCTGACGGCAAGCCCGCTTCCACTCTACCATATTATGTGCAAGAGCACGGTCTCTACCTTCTGCTGCAAGATCACTATGAATAACATCATCCCAGGTCTTCCACGCCGGCCAGTCACCTAATATCCATAGACTTCTTTACACAGTATCATCCTGCATTCTTTTACAGGCCACACCTCAATCTATTGATCCTGGACACACTCGCAATTTTAAAAGACCCAAACGATCTCTCACTCATCAGAAGGCTTCCTATCATTCAAGCACGCCGCACATCGATCTTATCATTCTCATATCATTTTGTCCATTCTTATCAGGTCGTATGTTTTTACTGCCCTGGACGTCACTGCAATAGAGCATGACACTCCGGAAACAAGCCTCCCAATCCTCCTTTCATATGATAAGAGAAACACTCTGACGTGAGCAATAGCAAAAGCTCTCTAAACTTCTTCCAACAGCTTCTAATTATAGCCAATAAACTGAACCCCGCCCCACCTGCAGCACTAAGCAATCACCATTAAAAGGGGGGGATGCCCATCCAAATTCGCTTAGCATGTCCCCGCGTTTCTAGGACCTCGGGATGTTATACAATTGGACGTCGCATGCCGATCCCGGGGAACGCGAAAGGATTTACAGGCTCGCCGGTCTGCAGAAAATCTTACCAAAATCCAAGGGCCAACGCACCGCCCTGTGCACTGTACTAATAGGTATTGGTAACCCTAAGTATTTACATCTGTATGCCATCTTCTCTCCTCAAATCACAGCTAAACTCCTCCATACTCTCAGTGATCAGTTTACTGAACACTATTGTCGGCATTTAACTAAGTGTTTACACAGGTACCAAAAAAATTTGGATTTGGGTAACTAGTGTCTGTACCCGACGGGTACCCAGGTAGTGCAGTATTCAGCGCTGCAATTTTGCCGAAAAAAATCTGACGGCACGGCACCGAGTTACAGACCTTTAAACGGACTTACGGACCTCTAATGTATCCACATGGATCTGAAGAGTAAAGACCACAAGTTGGGGTTAAGCTGTCAGTAAAGTTACAGACAAAAAAGGAGAAAGAAGGCGCACGTATTATTGTGAACCCCAAACACGGCTCCAGGTCCAGAGTGCAATAGGACACGGTTGACTTTAGCCGCTAATTCGACGAACTGCTTTAGTTCATGTATGATAATTCAATTTAAATAACACTGGTTTATTTTGTTTTAAATAAACAGTAGAAAGTGGGTGGAACAACAAACATCAAAATGAATCAAAAGGTCCAGCTAAAAACTATGTGTAGCAACGAGATGTATTTGAACCGTCGACATAGTTTTACAACAATGTACTTTGTTGCTTCCCAATCTCATACCTGCTTCCTCTCTGGACTAATCCATTATTTTGCCAGGTAAGGTGATTAACCAGTGTTTTATTTTTCTTTTTTATGGGGTGACTTGCCGAGCAGAGGATGGCTCCTTACCTGAGGCAGCAAGGGTGAAGAACGGGATACTGACACAAATTGTCAGCGGCGAATCCATCACAAGGTACACGGGTGAGGCAATGTGGTGGGGGTAATCACACGCAGACGGCCAACTTGTAAAATTGCATACCCCTTGTTAGCTCCCCTGCTCCAATCCTTGTGCTGAGCGCCAGCGAGAAGGCAAAGGTTCCATTTTTAAAGTCTTGGATGACACGACCGGGAATCGAAGCCCTGTCTCACGTGTGGAAGGCCGACGCTCTAGCTCTACCAATTGTGCCAAACATCGGTATTGTCAGTGCCTTTATTTTGAGAATTGAGACTAATGAAGTGAGTGAGGCTTTCACGGTTATCAAAGTAAATTATTATTTTTCTATGTATGCGTACTAAGAACTTAGTAAGAGTAATTGTATGTCTCCAAAAATAAATAAATTAAAAAGCATATTTTCCCCTGTTGTATGTTCTCTGTTTGTCTGCTGCTAAAGTAGTCCTAAAATCTACGTGGTCTGTGTCAGTCGTACTCGTGCACACTGGCTGGGACATGGCGTGATCGCTCAAATGAAATGACGATGGGCCATTTTGTCACAGCTGATTGGCTGTCACAGCCACTAAATGAAGTTTCAGAGCAAGGATTCAGCCAATGACTGATTAGATGCGGGGAAGCACAGTTGCTACAAATTACATCCCACCATCCATTCAGTTTTCATCAAGTAAAAATCGCTAGCCTGCTCGCGCTCATGGGTGCAATGAAACACACCAAGTTTTAGGTTCAATTTCAATTGCAATTTTATTATGTACCACTTGGACATTTTAGGCAGAAGTGGTGGAATTGTTGAACACAGTGAAATAGCCAGATACTTTATGGTATATTGGGGTGGGGGGTCAATAAGGGGGATAGTAGAGATTGGTGAAATTATTGAGCAGCAATAATTTTGCCAAGGGAAGGTTTTGAGAGGGGAGGGGAAAGGGGATAAATTCAAATACCATACGACACTTACCTTCTGTAGTGTTATCAACAAAATGTGAAGTTCCTACTGAGCTCCATGAATTGCTATGATGTCAGGACTCCCATATAAGCTGTGGTCTTTAACAAATGACCAACAGTTGGCTGTTTTCCGCGCTAGTTCTCGAATCAACCTGCACAATATGAATAAAACAAACATTAAATATGCGAAAAGGGAATACTAGGTTCGTTATGACTATATTTTAGTTCCAGGAGATAGAGTGGATTTTTTTGACTAACCTGGAAATTTTGTAGAATGGGCTTTCCCAGTATGGGGACAAATGATGTCAACATTGTTTGAAGTGAAGGTAACTCAAGTCAATTCTGCTATAAATATACGTGACATGTTTGTCAAAAAGTGAGGTCGGTCAAAGATAATAAAAACAATATGGGCAATGTTATTACATGCCATTATTTTTTTTTTTTTTTTTTTTGTCTTTTTTTTTTTCTTTTTTTTTTTTAATTTTTTTTTTTTTATTTTTTTTTGTTTTTTTTTTTTTTGTTTTTTTTTTTTTTTTTTTTTTTTTTTTTTTTGTGTTTTTTTTTTTTTATTTTTTTTTTTTTTTTTTTTTTTTTTTTTTTTTTTTTTTTTGTTTTTTTTTTGTTTTTTTTCTTGTTTTTTTTTTTTTTTTTTTTGTTTTTTTTATTTTTTTTTTTTTTTTTTTTTTTGTTTTTTTTTTTTTTTTTTTTTTTTTTTTTTTTTTTTTTTTTTTTTTGTTTTTTTTTGTTTTTTATTTTTTTTTTTTTTTTTTTTTTTGTTTTTTTTTTTTTTGTTTTTTTTTTTTTTTTTTTTTTTTTTTTTTTGTTTTTTTGTTTTTTTGTTTTTTTTGTATTTTGTTTTTGTATGTTTTTGTTTTATTTTTTTTTTTTTTTTTTTTTTTTTTTTTTTTTTTTTTTTTTTTTTTTTTTTTTGTGTTTTTTGGTTTTTTTGTGGTTTTTTTTTTTTTTTTTTTTTGTTTTTTTTTTTTTTTTTTTTTTTTTATATTGGGGAAATATTCATTCTGTATGATATTAAAGCTCCTTATTTGTGACATCAATTTCTCAGGAATTTTCTGACATTGTTCCAAGGGATAAAGGGCCACCATCCCAGCTCACGCCCTATGAGGTTTTCTTTACTGACAGCATCTGAAAAATAAAATATTAAACTCTTAAATGAGATAATTAATGAAGGAAGTGATCCCACGCACATGTTTGTACATGAACGTATGTAACCGTGTCCGTCCAACATGTAAATGCGCGCATCACTGCCTCTTTTCTGTTGAACCCAGCAATTTTGTTTACATAACCCCTTGTAACCTTCATTGCCTCAAAACAAAAAACCCAGGAAGGGTAATACTTTAATATAAGTTACTGACTATTAAATGCCACCACAGAAATGTCCGTCCACACGATTGTAACAGGAAAAATAGAAATATCTAAATAATTTCTAGAGGATATCCAAGGTAAACCTTTAAATGTAGTTGTGGCTAGAGGCCAGTTCTTCTTATAATGACAACAGAAGTTGTGTGAATAAATAAAATAAAAAAAAAACAACATTTCGCAGGCAGAAGAGGTAGTATAGTGTCCGTCCAACGTCATGCATGTAACATTTGTCGTCCATGTTACATACGTTACAAAAAAATGCAAGAATTTTCAAAATTTACCTCAGCCTGAACAATTGTGACTAAAATGAACCCATTTGATTGGCTTATTGATCTGACCCATTTGTTCGCCAGCAAACAGCTCACCTTAGGTAGAGATATGTCAGTCCAGTAATAAATTACATCTGGGGTCAGGGATAGACATATAATTAGCGCATTACAGTGGGGATGCCGTATTCTGAGGAAGAAAAGAAATAATTGGGTCCTCAAATGTACACATATCTTTGATTTTGTTTGAAAAACCTTTTTTCCGATTCATTATTCATTTTTAAAATATTTTGTCCGTCAATGTGAGTCGTGAGTCTGTCAAATCACCTCATCACAGTATTTGCACATGTTTTAATTTTCTATCTTTATTAATATTTGAGGAAGTAGCAACTATAGTTAATGAATGTCTTCAAAGAGAGGAACCAGCTGTTGAAATTTTCTTCCAATGTCACACATTTGACCCCAGTACTGTGGAAATGCCCATATAGTTTTTTTCGATTGATTTCTATAGTTGAAGGGTGCTCTTCAGATTCTGCCGGGTGACTTCGTGTCACCCTTGGCGTGGCGTTTCGTAATCAAGTGGCGTCCAAAATGAGCGACCTAAAATATTTTTCCCATACAAAGCTCCATTCAGCAAATAATGATACTTTTGGTGTCTTATTGCAGAGGTATGTTTGGAGGTCATCAGACAAGCCACTAAATGTCAAGTACGGCGGGTTTGGTGAAGTATAAGTTATTTCATTATGTAGAGGTCTCAATCGTGACCCATCCATAGCTTCCAAAATCATACCAATAACTTGACCCCTTCGAATGCAATTACCATTAGCTTTGTCCTATGATGGGTGACCAAATTCATATACCAGTACCATAACGTAGACCTTCACTCTATGCCAAGGGGAAGTTCTTGCCAAGATGTGATGAAACAAATGCAAAAAAATGAGAAATGCAAGTGTCTAGGCCCAGAATTACTTGGGGACCTTTTCAACAAATAACAGTACAGTTCACATTATGAGGATTTTAATTATGGACCTGGAAACTGCATTCTGGAGTGTAGGTGGTCATTTTAAACTAATCAACAGTTACAGCTAGCAAGTACCCCCTGGAAAAACAATGCCACCACTGGGGCAAGGCCTAGTAGTAGTAGTACGAGGGCTGACTAACGTGTGCAGTTTACTTTCTGTCAATGTTTCGCAGAACTGGTAACCTCACACTTCAGCTGACCTGAATATGACAATGCCAAATCACCTCATCATAGTTCACTTATTGGTCTTTCACTCACAATGTTAAGAGGAAATGTTAATAATGTACACATTTTTTCCTGGTTGCTGCAATTCTCGATCAACACCGAGATGAAATTTAGGATATGGTTTTGAAAATTGCATTGGGCCTTTTCAAGAAGTTCAGCTGCTTCTAAAATAATGGTCCCCATAATTTACCAACAAAAAAACATCTCAACAAATGGTAAATTGATTGAGGTGTTCTGTAAGAGGACATACAAAAATAATACCAAAAGCACATTTGGCGTTGCATTAGAAAAAACTAGAAAAATCCTCTTGCCCCTCTCACATTAGTAGAAATAAACTATTCCGAACTGTGGCTCGGTTTATTCCCAGCATGACAGCCTAATTGTTTATCCATCGGTCACATGAACCCAATTTTGGGTGGGCGCATACCAAAGCCACCATCACCCTGGGAGGTCAAGCGACCAAGCAAATTAATGGCCATCGAGGTCAGTTCCAGGTTTCACCAGCGTGACACACTGGTTTGTAACATGCCCTTCGGATTGAAACATCGCTAAGGGATCGACTAGTCTCACCTCGGGATCAATGCCCGATAATGACTGCAACAACAAAATCTTGCACATAGTACCCGCATTGCACACTATACAGTGTACTGTCTGCCTATAAACTGTCTACATCGGCCCTCACATGCAGACTATGTACGTACGTTGACTACAAGGAAATGTGGATTACGAATGGACATATCTGCGGAATTACTTATAGATACTTTCAAGCAAGGAATTAGCATAGCAGCAAAACCTTGGACCTCTCCTGAGGCAGATGATCGCTCCTTGACCGACCCAAAAACAATAGGGACCATGTTCTCTTAAGATAACCCACATACCAAGCACATGAATTGTGGTGTAAGCCGCCCACAATTGGTACGGTGTATGTGTATGAAAATCAACATTTTCACAAATTTCTTAACCTCCCCACAAAATGAAACTACCAGCCACACCAAACATTAACGGGGGTTGTTGTGGCTTCCCACATAACATTCCCATACCAAATTTCAACCTGATCAGACCAGGCGTTCGGTTTCCTTCGTGTTGAGAAGATTTTCAGAATTTGACCTTTAAGACATCTCAGATGACCTTTGCACATGACCCAAACAATAGGGATCATGTAATAATTATGGGAAACCCACATACCAAGATGAGCTTATCCATCCAGGGGGGAGGTTATGATCTTCACCAGCTAAAAATTGCCCCAAATCTAAATTTTCACAATTTCCCAATTTTCTCCCAAATGACCGTGGCTCTGACAAAAAACAACAATAGGGTTATTGTATTCCCCATAAGAAAGCTAACACACCACATTCACTGATTATGACCGAGGGCAATCTGGAATTATCCCTTCTTCACAGATTTCGACTTTGACGCTAATGTACTTGATTGACCTTTGACCTTTGCCGTATGAGTCATGATTATGTTACTGATGGTTGTGATTGGTCCAATATTTGGAGTAGGTTTAGAGGGTGAAGACGCAGGGGTAACGTTTGTAACTGTGGACCAATCACAAAGCTGAGAGTGGCTATTTCATTTGCATGCCAGACAGAAGTGTGGAATGAGTTTTTTTTTTAGAGTCTGGGATTTGTCTTTGTTGTCGTTAGCGGCGGAAGCCCTTTTTATTCCACCTTGATTTACTGTGATATTCATTTGTTTGTTAGTCCGTTTGAAGTAGAAATAGAAGGAAACAAATTAATATTCAATCTCATCTTTCTCTCTTTCGCGTACCTGTTCGTGACGTCCGTTTTCATATTCTAGAGATTTGGAACTTTGTGAACAGTGTAAATCAGATAGTAGCAGCAGACGACCGGACTCATTAGTAAGGCTAGGCTGGGAAGCGAGTAAGTGCCAATATACGCATTACCGAGCTTAAATTTGCCAAATTATCAATTTCCAACCAATTTCCAATTTCCCCCAAAAATCTGGACCCCCTGGTCCGCCACCAAGAACAACAGGTTCAGTCTCCCCATGAGAAAGCTTGCATACAAAATTTTCAACCTCCCTCAGAACGGGCATGTTGTGGACTTATCGAGTTGACAGAATTTTCAGACCTTTGACCTCTCTTGACCTCAGATGACCTTTTAGTACTGATATAGGTAAATATTTGGGACAAATTATGGGTTTGTTGGATGAAAACAAGCATGAATTTTTGCATTGGGGTAGACTAAACCTGTGATAATTTCGGCTGTAGGGCCATCACGATTGTGGACCGTGACAACAAAAATGGCGGCCATTTCAAAATGGCCGCTGACAACCATTTTGACAAACAGAATAAAAATCCATATATCTGGCCCCATGTACGTTTTCAAATGACAAAACAAAGGTGTCCCTTTCACATAATATTCATGACTTGAATTCCAATGAATGCATATTGAACATTTTGGGATTCCAGGATACCCAAATCCAAGATGGCTGCCATCTGCCATTTTGAAAAAACATAAAAAATCCACATTCGCACCCTAATTAAGTAAAATGACAAAAAAAGGTTGACCTTTTCAATAATATTGGCATGACTAATCCAATGGAATGCATTTGAACCATTTTGGGGATTCTCGGGTACCAAATCCAAGATGGGCTGCATCCGCCATTTTGAAAACCCCCCCCCCATTAAACCTCATTTTCTAAACTGATAGCTACAATGACTAATAAAGGTTTAGTTTGAACTAAAAATGTTAACATCAGTGCCAGGAACATTCTGTTTTTAAAAACATCAAGACACAGTCAAGTTCCTCAACAATGCCCCAGCCAGTACTCACAATTTCACAATGATCTGTATAAACAGAATGGGTGACGTCGTGAGAATCAGCTGGCCCCATGTACAATAGTACAACCAAGAAAGGGAAACACCTCTACCAGCAACTGGGTGTGATGGTCCACACAAGACCGCAAAGGTGTTTGAGGACCGTGTGCCTGGTCTGGGACTAAGTATTTCCTATAACCGGGTACTGGCTATCTCAACGGAGGGGTGAAACCGATGTTCATGAGGGTTTGTTTTAATTCATAAGGTTCCCATTTTATAGGCCTTTTATTCATAAGGCCTATTGTTCATGAAGGCCCGGGTTTATTCATAATGGTCGGAAAGGTCTTTTATTCATATCACAGCAAAAGTCCGAATTCAGGAATAGTAAAAAACGGTCCGTTATTCATGACTATCATAAATACCACGTGACTTATGTACGGTAAGTTTAGTGTGTGAAAGGATTATAACCGGTTATAATTCAAGTCATGGCGTCAACAGGGTGGGGGCGGGGGGAACATGTCCCCCCCCACTTTCAAAAAGTGGGGGGGAGTCATATCGTTTGTCCCCCCCCCCACTTTTACGGACCGTAATAAAAAAATAATAGCACATCCGATTCGGTATCACTCTAAACTGATCAATTTTGTCTAACCAAACAATAATTGGTTGGAATATGTCTCAAGTCCATAATTCAGGTGCGGAACCAGTGAAGATCTGGACCTAACGAGGGCCGAAGTCGAAGATTACCCATGTTTCATCCCGTCTCGAATGTTAAATCAAATAGCCAAAAGTGCATAATATCTCAAGTGTTTCGCGAACAAAAGCGTTTTTTTTTCAGGCGTTGTAGGACTAAATATGCGATGTAATGCTTCGAATATTTTGTTCACTCGATTAATTCAGAAGCCTTGGTGTGCAACCCCCCCACCCATTTTTCTGAATGAAAATTCGGCGAAAAATCGTGGAAATTGAGAGGAAAAAAGGCAAAAAGATGAAAAACAATGCTGAATTTTTTGCAGACTTTTTCGAAAATGCCAGGAGAAACATGCAATTTTTTTCGCGCGCCCTTTGCGCGCGAAGTAGTTTCCAGTGACAGACTTGTAAAATTTCGGGTACAAATTTTCTGCTCCATTATTGGCGTTGTCCCGTACGCATATGGGCTTTTCCCTGATCCCCCAGAGACCGTTCGGTAGACCCCTGGATTCCACGGAAACAAAGCCAGATTAGAGAAGGTAATAAAAAAATGCCATGTGTGATATCGGTAATATCGAGTATGCACAAAAAGACAACTTTTTTGTCTGTCATTTAATCAATCACACATGTAGATGGTGCTATTGAGCCTGGCAAATTCCGTTTCTCGATCTGGAGGGTTATGAAAATCTGAAATTTCTTACTCAACGGTAGTGTAGATTCACCTGAATGATCACAGGCTTAAAAAAATTTTGAGATATGAAGGTTGAGCTTGGATCTCCGTCATAAACTGTCTCGATTGGGCAAAACATGAAAGTAGCTTCTTTAGAGGTCCTCTCTTTGACAGGAAAAAAGCAAAGACTTCACTACTGGTAAATAAATGCATTCGGTCAAAAAAGGGAGAATAACCAGCGTTGGAATATGTACGCCACAGCAACATATCAGTCAACAACATTCACAAAGCACAACAATATCAAAATCCCGTGCACTCGACGAGACTGACAAGATCAAGGCGAGTTACTTATTATCCTACTTGAATGTACGGTTCTAAAATAGCTACTGTACACATTATACCAGTATACAGACTGCGAGTGCGAAAATCAAAACGGTGCTGCCATGATCTGGCCAGTCGTGCAGGTAACGGTAATAGCGTGTAACGTGGTCTATGTTTTTTTGTGTGTGAAATATGTTTGCAACATGCATGCAGCTGTGTTGACAGTTCTGAGTTCTAACACATAGTTTGTTAAATGAGCAGTTTTAGGAGAATTAAATACGATCAAATAGAAAAGGTCTTTTTCCAGTAATTTTTTGCATTTTCTCGAGAAATTATTGAATATTTATGAATAGGACTAATAAACAGCTAATCGGGCATTCGTTTCGAATTAAAACCAGTTTGACATCATAATAGGAGGCAAAAATCCCTCGGTACGCACCTATTATGTACGTCATTGCACGGTTTGAATTCGGCAACAAAGGCCCTTCGTATCTGTTCATTATTCCCTAGTGAAAAAGTATGTTATTCATACTAGGAAAAGGGTCCGTTATTCATAATGAGAGAAAGGTTACGATATTTCATAATTGAAAAAGACGGGTCCGGATATTCCTAATAGGAAAAAAGGTCCATTATCTAATAGGGAAAAGGGGTCGATATTCATAATAGGAAAAAGGGTCCGTTATTCATAATAGAAAAACAAAAACCGGTCGTGGATCTGACAGGGTGGAGTGGTTCATCTAAAGAATCAAGAAATTTAACAGTATATAGGGACGAGGTCACCAAAGGAATGTAAGTTCAATAATTCGCATTTACCTAGTCCAATTTGAATAATTATGCAGATTTGAAACGTGGGTTGAATCCCCAGGAAATTGGTGGAAAGGGTACATCTTCAATCCCGATAAATTTAAACGTTCAAGGGTCCGTGGAAGGTCATTTGATGTGAAAAATTTGCATAAATTATGCAATTTATCGAAATTTTGTTAAAAGGCATAGATTTGAGATGAGTGCAGTTACGATGTCGTAGAGATTTGTCTCTTTCCCCCCCCCCCCCCCCCCCCCTTGGTAATTTGGAGGTTTATTGGATTAAACATCTAAGAGGAGGTCAAAAGGTCAAGTCTCAAGAAATGTGCTATTCTAGGGTTACAGGGCAAAAAAAATAAAAACAACGGTCAGGCTTAGGGCAACTGGGAAGAAACCATATTGCGGTACTTCTGAGTGGAATTATCCATTAGAATCAATTGCAAGTTTATTGTGAATCGCTTCCCCCTATTGCCTCAACCCAAAATTCCTGTCTGATTTGCCATGGTATGGCTCACCTAGAGTATGCATCCCAGCCGACATGCCATGTAAAAGCAAGGCCAGGAGGAACTGGATGGATGACCGTTTAGGCCAAAAGGCGATATCCCGTGGCATACTGTGTGCCACTTTATGAACCACTGGCACTGGCCTCCATAGGGTGAAAGTTGTCCCAGAGGTCAATGAACATCAAGTCTATGTTGGCAGGCTTAGTCGGGGGGGGGGGTTCCTTTCCCCCTTTATCAGCAGATATGACATATATTCCTTGGCCATGCCCATGCGGGTGGGATCTGTGTGACACTCCTTGTCAGCACGAATATAATGAATGCAAACAGTATCAAGTTAAAATAGGCATGTGGGTTGCTCATTGGGAGAGAGGAATCCGGTTGTTTTTGGTGTCAGGTCAAGGTCATTAAAAATCACCCTAGGGAAAGAACCATTACAGAGAAACGGTCACACCTGCCCGAAAGTCTTGTTAGTGTAGGTGAACCAAATCTGGTGGCATACTTTGATCCATTTGACCTGATGACATTTGGGGTCAATTATTTGTGACGACAGATGTGTTTTGTTGCAACGAACCAATAGGTTTCAATTGCACTGACATACTGAAAAACCACTTCTATCTCTAGCAATGGCCTCGTAGAGTGTCAACAGCTCTAAAAAACAATGATTAGTGTCCAATATTTATATATATTCGCAACAAACAGTTTCAGGGGGTTGGTGTATTGCGAGGAATTTGTTCGTCTGTGGAACTACATCAGTGACCTCGATTGAATTACTGTGACCTATGACCAATGACCTTGGACCTGCGGTACAGTTCTCCTAACGAATCAGACTCGTCGTGTTGCAACAAACCAAGAAGTCAACGACACTGACATACTAAAACACTTCCATCACACACTATTTCCAGTCATGTCCTCTGTAAAAGGTTAAAACATAAACACTGCATTACGGGTACAGGTCCAGTGATTTCCAATCTAGGGAAGGCATTGCCCTCCAAAATGAACTATATATCCAAACATTGTATTGTGATTGCATATTACCAGCATAAGCGGATAGAAACCCCTACCATTCGGTAAGGAAGGGGGATAGGTACAAGGTATTATTCATATAGTGATGGAAAGAAAGGGAAATGTTACTTGAAGGTAAACAGCATACCAGAAGTGTTGGTGCGTATGCACGGTAATTATTATCCTACTTGCCTGCTTAGGAATGGGATATCAAAATATTAGATGATCTTGAAATTTGTTCCAGAGATTGGATATTTGGCAGGAATCACTATGCATAATTGCGTCGTCCTGGTTACGTGTCACCCCCCCCTTCCACCCCCTCCTCCCTCACTACTTGTGATGAGTCCAGTAATATCAATCGACTCAATCATACCTTAACTTCTCACCTGTTTGGATCATTCATTTCAGGATCTGTGCACCACGACCGCCGGTAGAACTGGGCTGATGTTCCACTCCATGTTTTTTCTCTTTTTGTATATTTGACACAAACGAATAATAGGTCTATAGCAAGGACGAACCAGGCTACATAATGCCACGGGGGGGTTCTTCGTTATTTCTTTGACAAGACACCTGTGCAATGTAAGTTTTGTACGCCTTTTAACGAGGAGGTTCCTCAGCATAGAGATTCAGCCACACTGACATACTTGGATCCAACCCATAATGAAGGAAAATAATGCAGGAAAAAATCAATGGAGCATCAAAGTTATCCATGGACAGGTGAAAACCGGAAACTGTTTTCAAAACAGAAAGAATGGGTGGAATAGGTGTGCTGTTTCATGGCAATCTAGAAAAGCAAGCTCAGAGGGGGGGATGCCTGCCCCCTAGGCCCTTTTTCCTATATCCATATCAAAGTTCAACCCCCCCCACCCCCACTCCAAATCCCTTCCTGCGCCACTTGCATAAGAAAGTGATATGAGGCCCAAGTTGACCAACGAGTCATGGATTTAAGCATGATTATGACCAGATTGGTGAGTTGATATTGGCTCAGTCAATGTAGAACGTGACCTAGTATGCTAGTCCAAATGGTGATTGACTTCTATAATTCCAACAATGGTACACAATGGTATGAACAAATGCCGTGTTATAAATTATTCAATGATAACATATTTCACGTATAACCAATGAGTCTCGATGTTTAAAACCCTTTTACTGGTTTGGCGAGTATAAACTTTTTTGCCTCAAACCTCAGCGGTCCTGCGGCGATTCCGTTTGGTTGTGACATCAATATGTACGTCAGCTGCAGTTCTGAATACCTGTCTGAAGCTAAGTTTCTAACATCGATCTGACTTCCGATCTGACTTCTGATTTCGTGTGAATTCTTTTCTGGACTATGCCCAGTCATATGTTAATCCACATAGGGCAGGGGTGTGCGAATTTGATCTCAAGCCTGAAGTACCCCTTTGACCTTTGATTTGACCTATGTGGCTCCCACTACATTCTAAGGGTGAATGACTCGCCTGGACTCATATATAATTATATTATTAATTTAATAACATTTGTCCATGATATTGTTTCAGGATGAGTTGTCTTGATAATTTTGTAGAATCTTATCAACCAAAATCACGATAAAATGTTCCCAAATGTTCCCGAATGTGCCTCAGATTGCACTGGAGAGCACTTTAGATCCTACAATTTTCCAGGTGCCACGAAGCATGTACGCCGCACGGCAATAGGGATTGTCTATCGGCATTCATTCACAACACAAATTTATCAGCCCCTCTGTTGAAAAAACCTGTATCTGCGCCGGGGGTGGGAGTCAATTATATCCTGGGCATATGCTGTTCAACCAAATCAGTGGACAGTGGAGGCGCGGGTACTGGTGGGGGCAGCCTGTGTAGATCACTCTCCTGCGTGCCAACGGACCGTCGCTGGACCGTCATCTTGCATCCTTTTTTGTTTTTTGCTTTAAGGAGTTCTGAATGTACCTGTAGTAATTAAGGTTTCGGCCTCCCTCATTGGCGTACATGTATATCTCTCCGTGCCTTGGAGAAGTTTCTCTGCGCTGCACAGGAGCAAAATGATGAAAATCTTACTAAAACTATCTATATTCCCCCAGACCTCATTCTTCAATATGTAAAGGAATTCTAGGGTTACATTTTAGATGGAAGTAAAAAATTGATCCAAAAAACTTTCCTGACTCCACTTAATCTATTCACCATATCATTGCAAAATACGGCCAAATGTGCATTTTGAGATTGATACACCCCGAAGTGAAACCCGGAGTCCTGGACAATGCTCCAAAAGTTAGCCACAACAATGCAATACACTAACGTATGGTTTGTCCTGAAATGATTCGGTTTATAAGAAGAGAAAAGCTGGAGTGGTTGTTAACTAATATATACTAATTATCAACACTCAACCAAAAATGATAGATAATCAGGGATTTATCCTATAATACTATGTGGAATTTCCGGTAAGAGAGCCGGTCTCGAAGGTGCTGACAGATTCCAAGGCCACAAATAGTGTATTTGAGCAGATGCTGTGGAAATTGTCCACTAACAGACAAAACAGTACAGTTGCATAAAACTCCTTTTTTGTTGCAGGTAATCCAGTATTGAACTTGTATATTTGTATCGCCATGATGTCCAAAAAGTTCTGCCAAGTGACAGTGTGCCAGTTGCCAGTGTTTATCGCATTAGGGTTGCGCGGTACTGATGATTTGCGGAACCGGTAGTACCGATGCCTGGGCACCGGTATCGGTGCTGGTACCAGTATTCACGAGTCTAGAAAAACATCAGGGATCTTATTGTTACTTGGTTATACTGTACAAATCAAGCTGTGTATCACGCAGTTCAATATAACTCAAGCTCCCTTGAAACCCCGCTCCTGCCTCTTCTGGCTTATAAAAAATATTCTGGCTGAAATCACTTTTTCAGTGTTCAAAGTTTCTTCATTTTACGTGTTCACAGAGCAGTGGAGTAAAATAGACTCTGTTTTACGCTACAGGCTAACAGCCCGACGCGACTACACTCTTATATACGCAATGCGATACCACGTGCTGCAGGTCGTATTAAAAAAGCTTCATTTGCGGGAACTGGTATAACTTCAATTTTTTGCTCAATTTAGAGGCATATTTGTCAATACAAACCCCCATATTATGGAAAGAATATAAAGACGAACCCAAAAATATAAACAAATGGTACCGGATGCAATATGTTGAGCCATATTCCCTAATGAAATATGCAAAATTAAAGTCATGTGACATTTCACCAAATTACAAGTTTGATTCAATTTTTCTAATTATGAATATCTGTTTACACTGATAGCCATCGAAATCATTCTGAAATAGTGTTTCCATGTATTATTTGGACAAAATTTGGTAATGACATGCCCGCTGCAATGCACGGCTTACCCTACACTAACAGTAAAGCAATGTACATAGGCTAGGCCTAATCAGGTCTAGTATAATGCTCCGTTCCATGTACCGCGGACCACGGTGTACACGACTTCAGACCGTTCCATTGCAAAAGTAGTGATTCACCAGTGGTGAAGTGGGAAAAATTTAATAGCAACTCGACTTCACGAATAGAAATATTGCATGTACAAATGAATGATTCAGGTCGATATTCTCGAAAATGATTCGGAAAAAAACAATCACTGCAGTAGTGCGAACCAAATCCATAAATAGCGAAAGTTCGGACCCAAAAGGCTGTTCGTCTCCCGAACATCGGCAATCCGTGTTTTTCGCGCAACCAACACCCAGTGCAATAACGTTTATCAGTAAACTTCGATTTTCGAAATTGCCGTAAATGCTCGTATTCCAATATCACCCTTCGATTCTGGTTGATATTGATTGAATATTCTAGACTAATGGAAAAGACTAGTATTTCAATAGTTGTACAATACGGAGTGTTTTTATTTTCGCTCATGTAGGCCGCAATCTTGTATTCCAATGTTCACGAAGTGTTTTACTGGGAACGCAATTACGATGGGGAAAGTCGTGATCACGGTATTCGCGAGGGGTAAATGGAAACAGCATTAGTAGCCTTGGTGTTTGCAACGGTTCTTCAAAACCCCTTGAGCCCACCTCATCCACAGTTGACTGAATCACTGCTATGCGAGAAGAGATGTGGGCCTACGCCTCTGTTCCACAATCTCCCAGTAGGCAGACAGCGCTTCTTCGTCGACAGTCGCCCGGATGCCATTGGATGTATGTTGATGTATGTTTTGCCAGAAAATTCCCATGTGTGGGTGATAGAAAACACAGTTGTTTAGTTTGACTAAAATTTCGGAAAATATTACTGCAATTCAAATTGATATAGCGATCTCCTCAGGGATGATGAGGGGAATTCACGGCAAGTTTTTTGTACCTTATCAATTTTCCCAGGGTTAATGTAAGAGGAATTTTATTTTCAGTTGATGAATCTTCTGTAATGAAAAAACAACCACGTAACTAACGTTGGTTAGTGGTCCTATGATACTTAAAATTAAGTATAAAGTATTAAGTATTTAGATAGTAGAAAATTATGTCTATGAAAAGACATTTGGTAATGGGTAATGGAATGCTGAAACCACGATGTGTGCGGCCGATAAAGTTGACACTTACTACAAGCACCAGTGATTTTAGCCAGTACGGTAATTTTAGCCAGTACCGGTCAGAGTACATGTTGCATAAGGACGTCGTCTGCGATACCGGTGCCGGAGTAGGCCACTCGGACGAGACTACACAAGATTTGACCGGACCACCGAAAAGGACAATCTGATTTTTGAAAGCCACTGATATATTTCTTCTTCCTCATGGTGATCCTCTGTACACTATTTTGTCACAGTATATAGTAACTTGGCAGTTACATTATAACCGAATGAGTGTTATATAAATTCATAATAACCACGATATCTGTGTGATTTTTTAATTCTTCACTCGTACTCGGATTCCGATCACTGTCCATGCTTCTGATTAACATGTGATTCGCCTGAATGTACATATTTCATTGATGGATACCTCTAAAGCCTTTATTCGATCGCCTACCAGGTCATAGCCTATTTGATTACCTGTACATGGAAGGTGTTTCTTGGAATGAGCGAGGAAGTTCTAAGCACTGTTCATATACAAGTTGAACCAAAACATGCCAGTCCCCCCAAATCACGTCCGTAAATTAACACAGTGATTGACTCAAGTGCCGACGACAAGTGCAGCCACCAAGTCTTGTCACTCGCATAGGAAAGGCGCAGCTCACATTTCTCAGTCGTCTCCCGCTTACTCCGCCTGTCCAAGCTCCCAGCTAAAATAGCATATATAGCCGACTGTTCCCAGAGCGGTGAGGTGACAGGACGGTACGTTTTCTGCCTGTAATGCCTGGTTCAAACCCTGGTTTCGTCACAGCACGCACCTTCCACCCGCTCCTTTCTCGTGTAGGAAAGTGGCTGCGTGAGTGAAGCTACACTCCTCGTCTGGTCGATGGGGAACGTTAATGGCGATCCCGGGAGCATGAATTTTCAACCCCCTGCCTCGAAAAGGTACGGGCAGATTCGCTCGCCTGTGTCCTTCCACACCCAAACTGGGGGGGGGGGGGGGGGGGGGGGGAACCTCTACAATTTCCGACTAAGGATAAGGATTCCTAGTCGCTGGCTCACGACTGAGTATGTTCTGTTTCCCTACAACCATCTCATGTAGTTAGTGTCACGTACCTGAATACACAGTTGCGAGTGCGCCTGGATTTCCTTAACTCCTTAGTCAGCAAGCAACCTTCGGGTGTAAGCATAGGCTATCACGAGGCGTAATGAGTAAGTAAAAACCTACTGTTCCTCAGTATACCGTTGCTTCTTTCAAAGATTTTTAGACATGCAGTATTAATTTCTGAATGTCTTTTTCAACTAGTTACACCAAATATACATTACAGTGAATAGCAGTGAAGCCTGTAGCTGCAAACTCAGTGCAGTGCACTGCAAGTGATTGACCCACCTGCCCATCAGTATCGCCGTGACCTCTGTGTCCCATTTTTAGACCATTCATGAGTTAACATTGTCCAGCTTCTCGCCTGAATTCCAATCCTTACTCCCCGGCTGTTCGACTTTTGCTCAGCTCGTCTAGGCTCCTTTCGTCAGGGCCAGTAATTTTCCGGCATTTGTTTTCGCTTGGCTTCCATTTTCGGCTGGACCGCACACTCTACACTGATGGCAGGTACGTAATCAGGAGTATTTGTTTGTTATTTATGTATCTCCATTATTATAAAAGCCGGAATGGATTTCGACAGATTAAGGTCACAAAAAAATTCACAACCCCCCCCCACCGTGAAAGGTATGTCATTTGGACATTTTCTAATCGAACCAAGACATAGGTTGCCTCACTAATTCTGATGACCATGAATCATGTTGAGAAAAATAAAGATCCGTGATCAGCTCATAAAAATCCTAACGCGGAGCAAGATCCGAATGAAACTTTCTCTGCTAGGTGGAGAGAATCAGAGTAACCGCGTGTGATTCCGTATGTGGGCCATAATCCTGTCAGTATCGCAAGTTTGGAGGTTGTTAACCCATAACCTATCATCGATTACAATGTTACTCTTTTTTTAATGGAAGGATGATTCCAGTGATAATTAGTTGCATAATTGGGTGTGCCTCATAAATCAAATCTCACGCGGGGGCTTGGCACCTCTGGTAGAAGTGAATTAATTTCGGGCGCCAAATTCATTTCTGACACTTCAGAGACACTTTTGTCCATGAAAACCGCATTGAATTGTGGCGAAAACTTGGGTTGTATGTATTCATTTTTGATGATGAACCAGAGCATACGGGAAAAATTGACATCCGTGGAGTTCATTTCGAATAGGAAGACAAATGCTGAATGGAGTCTTCAAAATGCGAATTACCCTTACAAAAAAACCTGTGGCAATTTGTTCCAAAAACACACAATTTCCCAGGTAAAACCTGTGACATGCCACAGGGTTTGGTTATTGCCCCACAGTGCCACAGTTTGCCCCTTCCCAACCGGAAAAACATGGTACCGCCAGAGACACAGGTTTTCGGGACAGACTGTGGCCTAAAGGGCCCAAGGCAAACACGGGCATTGCACACAATACATGGGGACAAACCTGTGGAAATCTGTGGGAGGCTCACATTCACTGGGGAATTAATGCTCTTTATTAAAGTTATCCCAAAGACGCATTAAGTAATGAACCAAAGGTTACCAACAGGTTTCGAACAGGTGAACGCATTTCCACACGTTGCCATGTATGCCACGTATTCTCCTAAAACACGGTTTGCCCCAGTTTCCGTAGGGTTTGATAACCGTGGTCAAGACGAGCAATGGGGGGAAACCTGTTCTGGTAAAAAAACACAGGTTGACACAGAAACTTGCTCCAAAATAACAGGTTTTCCACATATTTTGCTCTAGTATTGTCTTTGAATTTTCCCAGCTTGTCACTGTCAAACACGTGTGTTTTCTGGCACAGGTTGCCACACGTTTTTTTTTGTAGGGTAGTAACATTAGATGACCTTGGTGACCTCGTCTCTACTGTATAAAATTTATCGGGACTATGGATAAACCATCTCCACTGAGTGTCGTCAAAAATCCAAACAAGCTTTTGCATTTTTGAAAAAATCGCAGAAATTATTCAAAGTAGACTACTTAATTAGCTATATATCATGCCAGATATCTAATTCACGTTAAGTGTTTGAGTAAGGTACTAGGAACAATGCATAGGTGTTATAAGTCTGGAACCTGCATCACCAATGCATCTACGATCAAGAGATATCTGTACACAAGCTTTTGAGCAAAATTTTCAAAATAGGCAACTTTATGCAAAAATGGTATGGTCTTGTGACGAAAGGGATCACATCGAAAGCTTCTCACCGCCACCTCACAAAAGGTTCAGCATGACGGGTTTACGGTTCAGGATGAGATACTGAACCGCACATACAGACAAGACGAAACAGACGGACGGAACAACTGACGGGACACACGCAGACAAACACACAGCAAAGTGACCTATGTCTTTCCTTGAACGACAGTTCAGGCGAGACAAAAAAATGCATATGTAATCATATGGGGAACACACCTACCAAAGTATGAGCTTCATTCATTCAGATGGAGGGAGTTTATCATTTTTCAAGCCAAAATCGGCCCCAATATATCAATTTTTCAGAAATGTTATATTCTCGACCAACATTCAAAACGGACCTGAACCAACAAGAATAGGGTTCCTGTACTCTCATAAGAAAGCTACACAACAAAATTTCAATCTGATCAAACCAAACCATCTGGACTTATCGTGTTTACAAGGTATTCGATGTTGACCTCTGGTGACCTCGATGACATACGACGTGACTCTGAAAAAACAATAGGGTTTATGTACTATTCATGGGAAACACAAATACCAGTAGGAGCTTCTCCAGACAGGTGAGTTGAGAGTTATCGTGTTTACAAGCAAAAAATTGGCTGAAATATTGACTGTAACAAAAAACTGTCATTTTTCACCAACATTCACCCCCGACCTGAACCAAAAGAATAGGGTTCCTGTACTCCCCATAAGAAAGCGATACACCAAAGTTCAACTTGATCCAACTAAATGTTCTGGACTACTGTATTCATCCCGCTAAGCCCCCAGGGCAGCTTGCAAAGTTTCAGGAGGGGCGATTACAAGCGTATAACTTTTCAATGTTTTTTTCGTTTTGGGTGTATTTTTGCAGACTGACATGGTACGTAAACACACATTAAAATATCGCCACAGGTTGAGTAAACGATGTCTTGATATGTACAAAAGCAGTGGTATCCGCCCCCGTCCCTAACCCGCCCTTTCCGATAAATAAACCTCACAAAAATGATTGTTCATTCAGCCATAACATAACTAGTTTATATGCTATTCAAGTGCGCTATACATATAACAACTCAAATTACGAATGGGCCTATGGTAATACACGGACACATACTACATGCCACCACCTAACCATGCCTCGATTTGGCATGGAAACCGAAGCAAGGACAGGCCGGAATGTGATTGGGAAAGTGCTAAAATCATTACTAAAACTAATTAATGTTGTATCCAGTGAAATTGTTGAATCACTCCATTCATTCATGGAGTTGAGTTCCATAGGTCTAAAGGCGCTCCCATATACACGCGGTGTGCCACAACGGATCGTTATGTGGAGCCTATGTGCTAGCGCGCCGGGATTCGGGTTTAATACCATGTTTGTGTATGGTGTATGGCTAGGCTGTATGCACTCGCAATGAATCGACCAATAGTGCTGTTAAAACGTCTTCATAGCATAGCGGCGATATACCGTATTGTTGTCGAATTGCAATGAAGTCGTTTCTCATCATGACCTCATACGAAAAAGGCTGTCTCATGTTCACCAGTGCTACCGAACAGCAATGCCCATTAAACTTTGAAAGAAAAGCTCATTGCATAACTATGCACCTGTAGAACACGGACAGGTCTTTTGGCTAGTTTGACCTTGTAAATGAAATCAGGGATTCTAATGATAGCACCAACAGACAAAACATATGGTCCATAACTCATACCGTTCATGCGTAACCTTGCTAACGTACTGAAAATGAAATACATGTATTGAAATAGGTTGATTACCTACTGGACTTTAATGATGGTACTGTAATTTAATTCCAATGCTGATTCAGAGATATCCTAGCTGGATAATTCAGGCAGGAATATCATAATTTTTAGCTAAGGTCACATATACTGACTGACATGTACAACTGCTCAAATTCCTTACTTGGGCAAGGGATTGCAGTCGGTACTAAAGACACCTTTGTGTATGCAAACAGATCACATCATATTAAACAAGGTGATCGCCCCCAGTGTCTTGCCTGGTTTAGTCTTGTGTTAAGATGATTATTAATTTTATTCTTCACTTGTTGAGTGAACGTTACATTATCTGGCTGCAATAAAAACTATGCACTTTGATTGACAACCACACTCTGTGAGTATAATCGTCTTGTCCAATTGTCTGGAGGTGCGTGCTCTATCAGTTCCGTGATTGGCTCCTTCCAATATTGGAAGCAACTTGTCTTATAAGAGGCCCGCTGGGGGCCCTGACAATCTGGACAAGACGTTGTTACGGTTGTTAAACACTGTAGTTACTGCGGGCGCACCTCAGAAATGTGGAAAAGGCTCACACAGAAAGGAAAGCGCATATTGGGCATGGTTGTCAACAACACAAGACTATGCCTGGTTGCGCGATCAGTGTTTTATTCTATTAGTCACCATGCAAACAATTATAAAGCATTCCATGTGTTGCTTTGAAATTTTTGTATTAGCATTTCACAGAAACAGCCTACAAATCAGTGACTAATTTCAAATTTCTAAGGACTGATTCTTGACAATGTCTACTAAGGAGTATAAGTTTTGTGGAAATATGACTAAATTATGCAAATTAGACACAATAGTCAACTTCCATTGACCCATTTTCTCACTTCAAATATCTCAAGATGGTGGACCACACTTAATACAGTTCATGGGAATCCAACAAACTTGAACATTCGAATGAATGGGGCAATTTATACTCACTGCATCACCCCCAGTGACTTGAGTCAATGTTAAAATTTTGGGGGACTAATGTAGCCATACCCATCAAGCTTCATGAAAATCAAACAAAATTTGAAATTGGGAATGAACCATGCAAAATAGACACCCTGAATGACCTCCAGTGTCTTCCAGTCTAAGTGGAAAATGTTGGAGAGTAAAGGTCAGCATATCTACCAGTTTCATGAAAATCCAGCAAACTTTAAAATTATGTATAAATTATGCAAATAAGACAACTTAATTAGCATATTTTATGCTGAAAATCTAATCAGTTCATCCACCTTATATCCTGCATCCATGTGCCAAACCAAGTCACCATAGCACCTATGGTTTATCCGTAATCTTGCTAACGAGCCTAACAATAAATTACATAAAATAGGCTAATTACCTTACTTAATTAGTGAGCTTTTGTGCCCAAATCGTATCAGATCCTGTTCACCAAACTCCGATACTACATACAAAATTTCATCAAAATCGGTCTCACCTTTTCGAAGGAATCTTGCTAACGAGGAAGTGGGACACACATACACACACACATACATACACACACACAACAAAGTAATCACTAAGTCTCTTCCTGAACTTGATCAGACGAGACAATAAAACTTAAATAGCTAGGCACATACTCCATAATACCAAAAAATTACTACTCACTGGTTCTGTTTGTCAATGAACCTCCTAGGAACACAAGACCATGAGCCACTGTTGCAAAAGACAAAACTCTCATCCAAGTCAAATTCTTCGGTCCGTAAAGGTTTTCCAAGTTCTCTAACCTTCGTTTTCTCTGCAGGCCGACTCATGATTCTTGGAATCAGCCTCTGATGAACCTGAAAAATGTAACATTATTTTTATTATTTGTATTTGGCTGATGCCACAGATTGTATTCTGCATACATATTACAACCCTACTTTTTTATATTAATTTCAACATATTTCAATATGAATTAGATATTGGGTTTTTTGTCACTCAGAGAAAGATGATAATACAATAATTATCCGTGATTCTACCTGCACAGTGATTGATTGAGTGATTACAGTGTATCGAGTCAACTTTCAGATTTAACATGTACAGTTAGCAGCCAAACCAGGTCAAGCCAACAGATGTCAATTCTTATGTCAAGTGAAGTAATCCTTGAGTCAAGTCAGGCATATTATTGCAGTCAAGCCAAAGCAGTTGCTGATTTATTAACCAGGAAGCCAAGTGGCTTAGTGATTCCTTGAATGCCTCATGACTTTTCACTTAAAGTTTGTTAACCTCAGATGACTTTTGACCAACGGTAATAGGGATTGTGTACTCATTATGGAGACACACACCAAGTATGAGCTACATCCACTCTGCAGGTCAGTATGGACTTCTTCATCATCCGGTGGGGTCGAGTTATCGTGAAATTGGTCAAAATATCAATTTCAGATTTTCAGACCTTTGACCTACCCTAAAACAAAAGGGAACGTGTACTCATTATGGGAACCCATATACCAAGTATGAGCTTCATCAATCCAGTGGGGTTGAGTTATCGCTCTTCACAAGCCAGGGATCACACAAACAACAACCACAAACCAAACACACGCCTCAGTCACGAATCCAATAATACTCTGTTCTATCAAATCCGAAGAAATTTGGTGAATCTCAACCCCAGCTGGAGAATAAGAGGCAACAGAGGTTGAGGACATTAATCAAATTGACACTTGGGAGATCAAGACACTATACAATGTAGTCTCATGTATTGAGACCAGTAATTACATTACCTACCCCTTCAACACTTATAAATCCTTTCTTGCACTATGAAAATACTGATGAACAACTGTTACAAAGAACGCATGTGATGCATTGCCTTGTCAACAATTGCGATTGATCAATCACCTATTACAAAGCACTCATTGACAACTAACAGGATGAGACTCTTATTGCATCCACAGCCAAGGCCATCTCCAAGGAAGCGATCAGGCCTGAGCATGGCCCCATGTTCCCCAACTCTCCCTGATGTACCATGATACCGATGATCTGCTATCATCTGTATGAACCATGATGACTCAGCGATTGCGCTACATCGACCACCGGAATCTTGTGCATACAGGACATGGGAGCAGAGCCATCCATTAGAGCATATATACCAAGCATTTAAAGAACATGTACTCATAACGTGCAGCACAAAACAAAACAAGTGGGGTGAGCAGGTTACAGTTGCACAATCCATGCTGTTTTCAGAAGCAGACCTGTAACAGTGGTATTTACCAAGCTGGCTTCTTCAGAGAAAGTTGAACACACAATGGAAGAGCTGAGGCCTCCCAAGTTCATGACATCGTAGGGCAGGACATTTCATGGCCCAGCGCAAGGAAAGCATGCCATTCCAGGCCCTAACCTCAAATCAGGGCCACAAGGGTTGCATGGAACAGCACAAAGCCGCCATGATTGATGAGCTCAATAAGGTTTTCTTCTCTCCCTGCATTGCACATCATATATATTCCAACAAACAGCCATGACAATAAATGAGGGTGCTGACCTCCAAAGTCCTCTGAGTAGTTCTCCCAAGCTCTTCTACAAGCTCTACTGAATGTACTTTATGAGTGTTGCACCGTTGCGTAGTTGGCCATAAAACAGGACAGCAGATTGATGTTCATTTTGGGTCGAGTAGATTTCACAGTTCTCACCCATCAATAGTAGTAGTTAGTCAATGTAATTGTATGATTTATACTTTCAAATTGCTTAAATGATATCTATCAGCGTTTCTTGAATGAGCAAGCTTGCATCTGTCTACATGAGCTATGCAAAATGCAACAATTAGTAGTTTTATGTCAAGGCATGACTATTAAAATTGATATTACTGACCAACAGAGCGTGATGGGTATCATGGATGGGCGGACAGGTTCTCTAACAGATGTCCCAGTGAGTGGCGATTGATATTTCTGGAGTCCAACCCACCCTTCTTCATTTATATAGGAATATTGGGCCTCTCTTCATCTAGACGCAGTAGGCTAAAGCTAGATTTCCATAGATGCAGTTGCTGGATGCAACATGACACTTTAAAGCTGAATCAGCTGTAAATGGTTTGATTCATCACCCACCAAGTTTCAACTCCGGACTGAACGTAGGATGGGATCAGAAGTACGAATGAAGGACTTTATTGGGGTAACTTTAATTGGTGTAATTAACATTTAATCACACTATGAAACAAAAATGGAAAAATCAGCAAGCCATGGCCATGCTTCACCACCCACCGAATTGCAACCTGATTGCAGTACAGTTCAGAAGTTTACGATTGAACGTGACAAACAGAACGGACGAACGAACAAACTAACAAACAAACTAACGAACGGACGGAGAGACATGATGACTTGTAGAGCTGCTTAACCGCAGATAAAAAACAGGTGTGTACAGGTTTGATCGACAAACTTAGCCTAGCAACTACATTGCAACTGTGCAGCAACAGGTGTTAATAGAGACATGTACATGTGCATTCATTGGCTGTACACTTGCAATTCGCATCAATGTGGAGGGCAAGGGATTTGCTGTTTTTTCTTTAAAATGCCATTGCATGCTGCTTTGGGTATTATTTTTTAGTACACATCTTACAGAACTAATCAATCTAGAACTTGTTGGGACCCTTATTTTGGAAAATTATGGGACCATTATTCTAAAAACAGCTAAATTTTCCAATATAGGCCCAGTGCAATTTTAAAAAACAATTTCCTAACTTTGCACCAACAGGTGTTGATTGAGAAAGGTTACATGTGCATTCATTGGCTGTACACTTGCAATTCGCATCAATGCAGTGTTGGCGCTAAGAGAGGGAAAGAGGGAGTTCTCCTGCCACTGCCTAAATCCCTCCGGAAAAATTATTTCAAGCGGGACATTCCTCCCCAAATTCTGGGTTTTGGAGTTTGTTGCTAGTTTTTCGAATTCCATTGCCCTGCTGCTTTGGGTATTATTTTTTAGTAACGTAATCTTACAGAACTCAATCAATCTAGAACTTGTTGGGACCCTTATTTTGAAAATTATTGGGACCATTATTCTAAAAACAGCTAAATTTTCCAATATAGGCCCAGTGCATCTTTAAACATATATCCTAAATTCAGTTCTAAAGGTTTGATAGAGAATTTTATTCTCTCTCCAATTATGGTCATTGGAGTGGCAGGGTACTAAGCTATACAGGGAGACCACACTCCACACTTTCTACCTGGGCAGGGCATGGAAAATATGAGATATTTATGTCATTGTAAATCGACCAAAAGTTCCATTCAGACTTTAAAATATTCGAGAAAATAAGCATCAATGATATTGAAACAAGGCGATCGCCCAGTGTCTCGGCTGGTTGGGCGATCAGTGTTACTTCTATTAGTCACCATGCAAACATTCACAAGGCATTCCATGTGTCGCTTGAAAGATTTCAGTATTAGTATTCAACAGGAACGCCTACAAAACAGTGACCAATTTCAATTTGAAAAAAAATATTGACAATGTCTATTACAGGAGAGTGAAAGTTTTGAGGAAGTTTGACTGAAATACCTAATTATGCCAATTTGGCAACTGACCCAAGTTTCACGAAAATATGGCAAACTTTGAAATGATGCATAATTATTGCAAAATAGACCTGTTTTGAATGACCTCCAGTGACCCTGAATCCATGATAAAATATGTTAGAACTCAAGGTAAACCATACCCACAAAGGTTCATGAAAATCCAAGCAACTAAGTTTTGGCAATAAACTATGCAAATTAGGTATGTTGAAGCCCTCCATTGACCCCAAATCTTTGTTTTAAAAAGTTTTGCGGGACTGGAGGTAGACCAGATTCACCAAGTTTCGAGAAAATCTGACAAACTTTTAATTTCGCTAAATTATGCAAAATTAGACGACCTAATTACCATATTTGACGCGCTTTTGAAAACCTAATCAGTACCACCTACCTAGTTATCCCGATCTATGTGCCAAACCAAGTCCCCATAGCACCTAACGGTTCATCTGTATCTGCTAACGAGAGCATGAAAAATAGTAACATAAAATAGGCTAATAACCTTACTATTAGTGACTTGGTGCCCAAAATCTAATCAGATCGTGATTATCCAACCCCGATGTTACCCTGAGAATTTTGTCACAATTGCACTTGCCGTCCGAAAGATATCATGCTCACGAGGAAAGGGTGACACACATACACACAAGCACACACCATACACGCCATAGTGACCACTAAGTCTCCTCTGAATTTCATTCAGGAGAGAGACAAAAAGATACCGATATCGACGGATACCTCTCTACAAGAAGAATTCAGTCAAAATACAGCACTCAAACCATTTCTATTCTTGAGAAAATGCTGATTTTCAGTTCGAAAAAAAAAAAAATTAAAAAGCTGGCCGGCCCACAACGAATGTATACAAGAGCATTAATGGTGCTGTAGCTCAACTGCACATATATGCACAACCAAGACAATTCATAATATGTGTCATTATGTTGAGATTATGAAGTCAAGAAGGCAGTTTCTAAAACAATTGCATATTGTGCCCCTGCAACCGCATTTGACCTTGATCTTAATAGGGCCACAGCTGTCTTAGAGTCAATAAACATGCTACTTCGTCGGTCTCAACATCCAGCGGAGAAATAACTAATTGAGCGAGAACAAGGCGTGGTGATCTGTCCGAGTGTCCCAAGTGTCTCGCCCGCTTGTGCAATCAGTGGTTATTACATTAGAATGAAGCACAATTAGCAATTGACTAGCTAACCATACATGTCGAGTTGAAGATGTAGTTTTTAAAACTTGAGAGAGGAAATTGCCACCCATTGATATGCCAATGTAAAATTTGTAAACACCAGGTCACCTAATTAGCTATTTTATGCTGAAAATAGATCAGTCATGAAACATGCCAACTTGATTATATGTCAAAGTCAAACCACATCATTATAGTTCGTTTAGGCCATTGCATAATTGCTTAAGGGGTAAACTAAAATTCTATGGAATAGGCAAAGTACTCATTAATTATGGTGATTGGTGCCTAACTTCTGATTAGATCACCTACCCCTAACTTTTTGTTGCCATTAATGTGTCATCAGCTATAGCTAAACCACACGCAAAACATGCCCAGCTTGTCATTTGGCTGCTTTCCTGGTTCTGCTAAATTGCGCATGTGCAGTGGACCTGTAAGTACTGTCCTGGGAAATGGTTCACAATAGTCTTGGCATTCGGCTGTAAACAGTCAATGGAGCATGAATCCTTTGCGTCTCATCTGAGAAAGTGGTCGATCCGGGATTCACTGATTTCTGTTTGATGGAACGGAACATGGTGGTCCTGGGAAAGGTACACCCCTGCCTTGATATCACTTTGACCACTTCTTGGAAGAGTAAAGGTGAGTTATCCAGTCAAAATCACCAGGATTCCTAGAGAGGCTTGAATGCTTCCTGAATGTTGTTGAAAAAGCTGTAATCATCAAGTAAGATCAGAAGAAGCCTACTGGGCAGAGAAATTATATTATGGGTGAAATTGTGTGACACACTGATGGCTTCTTGACCAGTGTCTTTTGTGTAAGGTACTGAGATCATACTGATTAATATCGAGGACAAATCAGCTATTTTACGATGGAATTATCTGCAGTTTAGCTTCAAATTTATCATTGTAGTTTCTGTGTTTTTCCAGCTATATTCGCCTCCTCATCCCCAATAGATGTGGCTGTTGTGTCCAATAGCCCCAGTTTGGATTTACAGTGGTGGAGGCTGCACTCGGCAATGGGTGAGCAGTATGCAAGAGGTGACCGGAATCCTTGAAGCCCTGAATGCCATGGCCATCGGCTTTTTGGCAATGGCCTCTAGCCCCAAAATTGACTTCTTTTCAAAGCCAGCTCTGAGTGGAGAAAACACTAGGTTAGTGTTGCAACTGTACTTATATATATGGCATTTTTCTACAGCATGGGTCTGTGGCTACTTTGCACAGATTGTATTATAATGAAGGCTACCGCACACTTGCCTATCCCATCCTCAGATGGGGAGAGGGTATTTTTGTCAGGGTATTTTTGTCTATTGTACTTGATCCACCATTATCAGAATGGAGTTTAACTTTCTCACTTCATACAGCCTTAAAACCCAATACCCTGCATGGTAGGGGAGTGGGTTGGCAAGATTTTTCGTGGGAAGGGGTCCAACTCATCTCAGCCTATCCCAACCTCAGATGGGGAGAGGGCGATTGTTGTCAGGTATGTTTTCTACGTTGATCAACTTTTCAGAAGGGAGGGTAAAACTTGTCTCATATTCATCACCCACGCATTAACACACAATACTTTTGGGTAGGGAATTGGGTTTGCAAGATTTTTCGGGGGAAGAAGTCCACTCATATCATATTGAAGCATTGTTCTATATTAATGGGCCCCCAGGGCTACACTGGGCTTGGGACCTATCCCTGGGCACTCTAAAGATATGGCTATTGACTCACTATTACTACTGAACATCAGCACTGTACAACAAAATTTGTATGAGATACAAATTTTTGGTATTAGCATATAATGGGCCCCTTGGCCCACAGTGGGTCTGACCCAAATGTCCTGAACACCCGGTAGCCCTCTACCCAAGGGGAAGACCATTCATGTAACCTAGCAAACATCAGATGAACCGTGTGGGAGAGATGCAGTTCAAAAGTACTATGTGTGAACTTGTCATAAAATGCCCTTGGGCCCAAGTCGGACGTTGGACCAAAAAATCCTGAACCATAACCCCGAGGTACGGCTGTTGGACCATCATAATGACCGAACATCAACACCGACTCGTGCATCAAAATTTGTAAGGAGGAATACATTTGAAATTTTACACATAATGGCCTCTTTGCCAATGCCCTTTAAGGGCTTTGACCTGACCTTCACAGGTCAAACATGTCCAAGGGTCAATGAACATTGTGTCCAAGTTGGTCGACATCCTCACAGAATGACTGTTTGGGAGCAAAAAGGCAATGTTAACCCACCGGGAAGGTATATAGACAGAGAGAGTGACATGCAGATTCCATCCTCAACCCAGCCTAGCTGGTTTGAGCTAATAAAAATTTCAGAACTTCGTTTGAAATCCGAACTGAAATGACGCGTTTTTTTATCTTCAAACACAGCCTCCCATGAATTAACAGAGAAGGCTATGCTTCCATGGAACGCTTAATATATTGAGCCAAAAACCAAAATGATTGCTTGATTTGTTTGGAAAAAATCAGAATTTCTGCAATTTTTATGTGAAAGTAAATAACAAGAACAAAATATCAGAATGGGGTGGCGAGTAACCCACAACGGTGAAAATATCATGATTTCTGGCTTGCTTCCATTGACCGATAACAAACAGTCCCTATGGAAGATGAGTTGCGCTACGTTGCCTATACATTATGTAATTATGACAGGTTCAAGATGGGGTTAGGCTCAGTGAGGGTTAGGTTAGGTTTTGGGGGTGACGATAAGATTTGAGATTAGTGGTAGAAGTCTGAATGGCTAAGGTCAGCTTGGTTGTTGTCCAAGGTACAGTTCTTTGGACCCTTTCTTTTCCCACTGTATATAAATGACTTCCAACATAACTTAGTTCAGGATAATCCTCTTACATCTGATGAGTGCATCATTACCCGGGAGTTAGGAGTGAAGGTGACTCCATTTTACTCCAGAAGCGATCTTAATGCTCACATGACTGTACTACTAATTGGCAGAATGAAATTCACCTACATACCGTGTTTCATTACGAGAATGTCACATGCCCGCTCTCTTACACTATTCTCCTATAACACTGGTGGTAATACACTCTCTGTGTGAAACATATCCCTTATTTGGGATTACCATTTCTGATAACTTGAAGTGGAATTACTCACATTGATTCCATCGGAGTAAAGCCAACAGAACTCTTGGTTTTAATAAGAGAAAATTACATCTTGGATCAATCACCAAAGCTTGAGGCTTACAAAAAACCCGGTCAGACCCCACATTGAACTATGCATCAGGCGGATGGGAACACATACCAAAGAATGCTGACCAGCTTAGAAAAATCCAAAAACGAAGCAGCGTGTCATTGTACACGATTGCTATTCCAGAACGCCCGGCTGCGTTACGCAAATGAGGTCGCCCTCTGGCCTTGATCCTCTTGACATCAGACGGAAGTCCAGGAGCGTATATGGATCTTAAGCAGGCAAAATCGTGGCACTTGTGCCTGCACATTGATGATCTCTTACAGCGGTTGTGGTCAATTCACAGCAACAAAACACCCAGACTCGTATACTCTGTTCCTGCAACTAAGGATTGTTACAAATACTTGTTTGTCCATAGGGACAATAAGGGACTGGATTACACTTCCCCCCACATGTCGTGATAATCCAGAATATATTTCCGGAAGGCAGTTAGTAACACCTAAGTGGCACTTTCATAGACGGGCCTAACAGTGTTTCGTTGGCTGCCAAACCCATATCCTGGTCCTCTAGCTCTGATCAGATTCAAGGTTCAAGGTTCAAGTTAATCGGTGAATGGAATGCCGACCCTAACGATACCCCAACACTGAAACAGTAACACTAAACAAATGGGCATACATTGATTTACCTTGATAGTGTAGCCAGGACAGCGGTGGGCAATTGGTTATTGGGCCGGAAGCCACGTCTTGGTTATATAAAGCCCACCCTGCTGTTTCATGATGGGATCATTGCCTTTTTTTAATGCAACGAGTTTCTGCCAGAAACACCTCTTCAGGAAGACTGTTCTACTGTTCTATAACTCTCTGACTGAAGAAAAATTTCCTTATGTTCACTCCTGAGTGTTCCTTGTACAATTTTAAGCTGTGTCCTCTTGTATGAACCATGGCTGTGTGCCCCTTACTTCGCTGCTTAACTCAAACAAATCACCATGAAGAATTTCATCCAGTCTCTTCATTATTTTGAACACTTCAATAAGATCATCCCTTACACGTCTCCTTTCCAGTGTTAGTAAACCTGTTCCCCTACAAACCGTTCTTCATATGACAAGAGTCCTAAATCCAGAAATCATTTTCAGTGCTCTGCACTGTACCTTCTCTATTGTTAATATCTTTCTGCAGGACGGGTCTCCATGCCTGAATACAGTACTCTTGATGCGGTCTCACTAATAATTGTACAGGATGCACATGTAATCTTTAGACTTGTTAGTCATATTTTTTCTGATAATTCCCAGAGCTTCATTTGCAGCCTTCATTGCCCGGGCCACCTGATGACCCACACCCAGGTCCTCCTGAATAATTACAGCCAAGTCTCTTTCAAAATGTCCTCCTCCATACTGTACTCATACCTTGGATTGTTCCTCCTGACATGTAATGTCTGCATTTCATTTTGCTAATCATCTTCATCTGCCAATCAGCTGACCATAGCATTAAAACATCCAAATCTGCTTGCAGTGCTACACAGTCACCTTTTGTCTGAATCCCTCTGTACAGCTTAGTATCATCTGCAAATTTCAACATTTCACTTGAAATTCCAATGTCGATATCAATAATATATAAGAGAAATAATGTTGGTCTGAAACTGAACTGACCCCTGTGGTACACCACTTGTCATGTCCTGACCAAGGTGACTGTTCTCCATTGATCACAACTCTCTGTTTTCTGTTACTGGGCCAATTACTGATCCAATTTAGCACTTCCCCAGTGATGCCATAAGCTTCAACTTTTCTAACGCGCCTTGCGTGTGGTACCTTATCAAAAGCTTTGCTGAAGTCTAAATACAAGACATCAACAGAATGGCCCATGTCTGTACTCTTGGTTACGTCTTCCAGAGAAAGCAGCAGGTTTGTAAGGCAAGACTTTCCTGCACAAAGCCATTCTGTGAGCTATTTAATAGTCCATGTTGACACAGGATACATGTTCAATGATTTCCCTTGAGACAGATTCCAATAGTTTGCGACATGTGATGTCAAAACTCACTGGTATATAGTTCTCAGCGAGAAATCAAGGTCCAGACTTATGTATTGGAGTAATAATTGCACAGCGCCAATCATCAGGTAATCACAGATGCAGACTTTTCTGGACCAGACGAATAGGCAGCTCAGCGAGGTAAACAGCAAGTCTCTTTAGGATGTTGGGATGAATGTTGTCCCAACCAGGTGCTTTCTCTGACTTTAGTTGCTCCAACTTCTTCTCCACTTCTTCTGGTCCAATTTGTACAGTCTCCCAACACCATCGTCAAATAAATTGAGGCATGATTTCATTCAAATTTTTATGTGTTACAAACACAGTTGTAAAATAATTGTTTAAAATCTCTGCCATCCTAGCCTGGTCTAGCCACGTATCAGAAGAAATTTTACTGTAGCACACTCCCAGTGAGGTGACGAAATCAGTCACAACATGCCTCCAACTTCTCCCTCCGATTACACAGCCCTCTATAACCTTCAAAACATCATTATAATAATAATAATAATAATAATAATAGACATTTAGAACGCAGTTCACAGAAGCATCACAGCGTGGACAAAAGCAAAATCAATACAGATGGGGTTTTTGAGCAACCTCTTAAAAATTGACAGTGATGCCGCGGAACGCACATCACGAGGAAGCTTATTCCACTCGTTGACAGAGTAGTAGTTAAATTCAAGAACATTCAAGAAACATTCCATTCCCACTACAAGGTTAAAATTCATCCGGCTAAGTTGATACTTACAAGCCTAATGATGGGATTCGGTATGGCGTCACAGGAGCGATCGTGATGAAACCAAAAAGGACCTTACAGGGAAATACAGACGGACTTTATGAGAATGACATAAATTATTTCATTATGTCAGGTGATGTATTTGAAGATTTGAACTTGTAGAAGTGCCAAACCTATGAATCTTCGGAAGGGCAAATTAAATTATTTTAATTTACACTAAGTCGAATGGACCAATCAAATTCTACCCTATCTATGTAGGGAGAAAATGAAGCGTCTACTCCGTCTAGCATGCATGAATGTACTGTACAGAAAAACTGTACAAAACGTGCGACAAGTGCAGTGTAACGTACACCACTCTCTACTTGCTTGAACTTGCCCGCAGCAGCAGGTTCAACGGCTCGTAACTCATTATTTTCGGCCTGTTGAGGGGTGAGGTTCTTACTTATACTTCATGTTCTCACAACTTTTAAATATTCCCCGCTAGACTAATAAACCAAGGTCAGAAATGGTAGACTGGTGTTTCTCGCGTTCACCATAAGTCTTCCACATGAGTGTGCATCCTGGTGTTTGTTTTTCTTCTTGTACCTGTGCTATCAGTCCATTTTGACTGTAATAATTGATGGAACACCACAGCCTCCACGGTCTGTTTTTTCCCATCCTGTCTTGTTTTGGCCACAGTGTGCATCATGCAAAACCCTTCCTTTCATAGGGGCACTTAGTTTTAGCAATCAATGGAAAAGTCAGAAAAATCACAATATTTTATATGTGTGGGTGTATCGCCACCAAATCCTGAGGTTTGTTCTTGTTATTCTACCTTCATCATGAAAATTGCAGAAATTCTGATGAAATCACAATTTTTCCAACTCCAAAAACCTAGCAAAGCAGTTATTTAGGTTTTTGGCCCAATATGCCGTTCCTGAGGCCTACCCTCACTGTTTCATCATGGTAGTCTGCAATCACGAAGATCGAAAAACAGCTTCATTTGAGTTGGAAAAATCCCGTTTTTCATCATGAATTTCGCATATTCTGTGAAGTATAAACGCCAAAACAAAATATCGATTTGGTGGCGTTACACCCACAAATGAGTGAAATTCGTGATTTTTTTTTTCTGCTGGCTTGCCTCAATTGACTGCTAACACAAAGTGCCCTATGAAGAGTTTTTCGCACTTGCTTATAGAAAATCTGTCATGAAATCATTATATCGTGCGAGTGGCACCTGGTAATACACAATGACACGTGTGAATCAATTAGGCAGTTATGGAGATTCCGGACTGATTCCGGGTAAATTTCTCACCATTCTCACCTGCGATACCAATGTTGGGGAATGGAGAGTTTCTAAACCTTCTCTTAACAACAATAAATTGGGGTCTTTTGGGTATATATTATGAATCGAGATGCAACTTGTCCCGAAACTGAAGTTGAAGAGCACAGGCTACCTGGATAAGCCCTTACCAGTCATTCTATATCATTTGGCGGACAGCAGCGAACAATGACCACAAACATAGCTTTCGTAGCAAGCAATAAGGGTCTGCGCATTTGCACCCCGGAAGTCGGCTGTAAAAATTTTGGACTTTTTTCACGGTGTACATAAGTCCGTGATAATGTCCAAGGATGTTTGTGAATCGCGAGGGGTGAGAAAATATCAGTGTTGTAGTCGAGACCAGCACATCCGAGACAATACCGAGCCCATAGGGTGTCGAGACCGTGATATAAGCCCAAGTTCTAGACCGAGAACAGCAAGGGTCCCAGACAAGATCGAGGCAGAGACCGAGGTATATAATGTATAGGGCAACAATTCTAAAGTCCGAACTGTATTGTAGGCCCATTTAAACCCACATGCTCTATTTTCACATGATAGACAACCTCTGCTCTTGATTACATTTGCTTCTTCTACAATCTGCACCAACATTCACATCTTCTTCTTCGCGGTCATTCTCCACAACCGACAAGGAATAGGTTAACCACTTGAGCGAAATAAGGGTGTGCTCATGTGAGCATGCATGCCCCCAACCATCTCCCCATCACTCCCCCGCCCCAGTTCACCAAATTGTCGGTTAAGCCATTAACCAAAATATACCCCCCATCATCACATTGAACAAGTGGGTTCCCGAACCGCTAGTCTTGCCTATTTCGGGATCAGAGATTTTTTTTTCATTTTCACGCAGGTATTTATTAAGTTTCGACTTTAATTCTGATGGGTTTTACTATCAGGGGATTTTGTTGTTGGCAGCTAATAACATCATCATTCAAAACCATTGATGGCATGCATGGAGGGGGTTTTGGACTTTTGGTGGTCAGATCTCTCCAGACCAGTTACCAATGCATAATACAATCTTTATTGCGCTGCTTCATGAAAATCGCGGTACAGTGAAACCAATTGGTGTATTGTTCATGTGTGTGATATATATTGAAGGGAAGAGAGTCATGTGTATTTAAAATTCTTCGAAACAAAGAGTGAAATCCACAAATTATTAGACTGAATGTTGATCACAAACCCCTGTGAAAATATGACTAAATGTTAATTAGCATAAATTATGACACAGTATCTGACCTCTAAGGCACCCAAATTCCCCCTGGAAATATCTCAGAAACAATATAGTGTATCACATACCCAAGTTTCATGAAATTCAACTAATTCCAACAATATGCATAAATAAGCAAAGTAGGACACCTGAAATGACCCCTTCCTTGACCTTACCCTACCTTCAAATTTTGTGGAACCAAAACTGGCTAGCACATCCACAACGTTTCATGAAAAACTATCAGACTTGAAAAAAAATGCTAAATATGCAAATTAGAACCTAAAATGAAATCTGATGACCTCCACTCTTGCATAAATGTATGGGAATAAAAGGTTAGACCATGTCCACCAAGTTTCGTTGAAAATCAACAAACTTTGCAATTTGACAAATTATGCACATCTAGGGGTACTTAATAGCATGATTTGGCGAAATCTAATCAGTTCATCTACTGCTATCCTGACTATATGCCAAGCCCATCGCCGTAGGTCCTACCGTTTGTGCGCAATCTTGCTAACGAGCACAAACAATAAATAAAACATGGTGAAATGGGCTGATCAATATACTCAAGGCCAAATAAAAAAAAAACCATGGTTAGCGTCCCCACTTTTTCGAAAATGAGGAGGCAGACCCTTTGTTATTGTTGGTTTTAGGGGAGGGGGGTGGGCCGACCCGACCATTGCTTACAAGATGTTATATATCAAGCTGGGTTGTGTACCGCATGGAGCTCGACACTAATACTATAGCCATTCATAACCAAAAATTGCATAATTACCATTTCTAAATAAAATGCAACCAGACTTAGACAGGTGTGAAAAGAGGAAAAAGAAGCGGGTCGAACGCAGGGTTTTGCCACTTGACCTATCTCAGAGGAGGCGGCCTTCTTTTTCCTTTATTTTATGGTCGACAGGGTTGTTACGTACAGTGGTGGCACTAGGATATATTGGGGGGCGAAATCACCTTCAAGAAAAATGGTGGGGGGGATCTGACAAAAGTGGGGGGAATTTCGAGAATTGTGAGTGGGCTGTCAGCTCCCATAATGCAATGGACGTCGCATTTTGCAATTTATATTTTTCAGCAGGGTATCACCACACACAAGCCCGGTTTGATGAACAATGTATGCATGTTTGGTTTTTTTTTCTTCAGAATATTAAACAACAGCACTACAGCAGGAAGCATTGTATGTGTGTTAGAAGAAAACGTCTTAGATATGAGTATAACTTTCAATCCTACCCGCTCCCCTTAAAAAAAAAATCAGCCCCTCTAGCACCCCCACTCATCCCACTCTAACACCCTCGGTGGACGGATCATTTGCCAACTGACCCAAACAGATTTAGGCCCTATGGCCGCGCTGTTCATCCACTTATCTCGAGCGATGAGCCAATCTCCCAAAAACCAGCCAAACCTGTCCCCACCAAGAATGTATCTGCTCCCCAAGCAAGTATAGCATGAATCCCATCAGATGTAAAATTAGTTTGAATACTTTTAGATTTACGCTGGGCCTGTTGCAAATGTAACAATCCAACAAAACTAACTACACATTGTGGCCTTCCCTCGGATAGGTCTGCAGTGTAGTCAAAAACTATAGCCTAGTATAACCTATGCACATATGATTGATTGGAAGGCTGAGATCGTGGGAATGACAAAAAACATTGGGTAAATACTCTGTAAATCGTACACTTAGCTTGAAGGTAGGGCTAGTAAAATAGGAATATGTGAAGTATTTTCTATTTTGACCTCGATCCAATTATGTCTGCGATACGCAGAACCTTGCAGGAAGTAACGTTAGCCTAATCATACAGCAGTGATTTATTAGGGGCTAATCTATGTGCATATGCGCTGTACCTATCTTACCCATAGAAAATTACAACGTAGAAACTAGAAGCACTATTGAGTTGTTACTTGCAGCAAATTGGGTTGCGTTGTTGTTTGTAGTGCTGAGCTGTTGTGCATGACTCCGAGGCGGATGAGGCGTCATCATGTATAAGAAGGCTCTTCTCCGTTAGGCAATGACTCAGTTGCACAATATTATGAATGAATGGTTAGATTTTTTTTAGTGCCATAATAAGTACTGGGGCTTATCTGTGTGTTTTGTTTGGGGTAGTGCCAATCTCCATCGCAAAAACAGGAGGGCCGGAAATTTCCCGCTACGACCCATTTCTAGCGGGAATCATGAGGGGACGTGTGCGCGAATCCCGCAATAGCCGCACCTTAGCGGGGACCACACTGGGTGTTCTATAAAAACATGCTTCCATTGGTACGGGATGGGGACGCTAAACATGAAAAGTTTTATTTGCCTAATTACAAAAGTATTGTCCAAAAATCTGAATTAGATGAATACAGCCAACACGATGCTACCCTGGAAATGTGTGCAATTGACTTACCGTTCAAAAAAATGCTGCTAACAAGAATGTGTGACACACGCACACGCTACCCACATACAAACACACACACGCCATTAGTGACCAAAGAGTCTCTCTGTGAAAGACTAAATAAGATTGGAAGACCCCTGCCGGATTACAGACGACTCTATCATTGAACAGTAATGAATATGGTACCGATACACAGCAGTAACAATTCAGACAATTGCGGACTGCAGGAGACCCCCCCTCCCCTTTTCACTTGGTCTACCTCTTCTCTTGGCCTAGGCAGGCTTTCTCTACATCCTTCATGCACGCATTCAGAATAACAAGATTCCTAAACCTGGAAATTATTGATCATTCTCTCTCGTCTGTTATTCCAAAGTAGGTTAGGTCTAACCCCCCCCCCCCCCCACAGGACACCCGCTTTCCTGATGTGGCAGTGGGTGGTGCTATTGTGCCTCCATCCATAGCCATCCCTGGATTCCCAAATCATACCACTAACTTGACCCCTTCAAAAGTATTACAATTAGCTTTTGTTCCTATGGATTGGCTGACCAATTTACCATGTATCGTGGGGTACCCGTTAAATGCGCATACCCGTCGACTGCCACACCTTGAATTATGATAGTATCACTTAAAAAAAAAACGCTAAGAATCAGCAAATAAATCGTAATGCTTCGTTGACAAAAAATAATCTGCAGAAAAGGATTATTAATTTAATCTTAGTTGGTTTTCCTTGGATGCGGAACCAAAATCGTTTAAAAATCACACTACGACGCGGTTAACAATTTGCAATGAACACAAACAAGTACAGTGGCGCACTGACGGGTACATTGACCAAATGGAGTTTCAGCAAACAGTTTATCGGAAATAGGCTGTAACCTTTCACATTGACGTACAGATCATAGAAGCAAGGACATATAAAGGTTAAAACATTGCCTAATTCACATAATCAGCTCCTGAAAATTCATGCGACGGCTATAAAAAAACTTACAGTGTTGACTAAGGCTCAAGTGCGCAGTCGACGGTACGGACCCATTCATACTGTAACGTGCCTAACTGGAGCTAGTCAAGGACAAGGTTAAGTTATGCCAAACTGTGATAAAACAAATGCAAAAGTGCGCGTTCAATGGCTTACCGAGGCCCAGATTCCTAATCGTGGACCTTTTCACAAATACAGAAACTTTAAGGTGGTCAACGTTTTCAAATAAGTAACAGCTAGCAAAACCCCCATGGAAAAACCAATGCCACCAATGAGGCTAGGCCTAACTACTACTAGCTAGGCCTAGTAGTTAGTGGCCACCCCTGAATTGCTATAAAGTTCTTAAAGATACTTGATTGACTGACATAGGAATAACTACTTCATGACAAAGTAGCCAATTAAAGCATTTAAAGGTACAGGTAAATAAGTGTAATGAGAAAAAACAATTCTCCTCAGGACTGTGCAGCAATGTCAGATAAACTTTCGCGAAACCGGTACCACGTCATAAAAAGTCCAACCCATCTGGAAAAAAACGATAAAACACAATTCATCGTTCACGGTTCTAAGGATTCTTGTGATAGTCGTTTTAAACTACTGCAGTAACTAGCATATTACCTAATTACCAATTACTGACCCTACCTCCCACGTAAATTAGTAATTAAAATCACTTAATATTCAACTCTCTAGTCTTCTGCCTTCTATCATTGGCGGACGCAGCGAACATTAAGCAGCGAATAATAAAGGTTAGCTTATTGCAATCCGGAACGGCTTAGACTGTGAATTTCCGTGATAAACGGATAAGTACCGAGGATGGTTGCAAAGCGCTAGGAGTGAGAAAAGAAAATATGTGCGCAAACGTAAATATGGCGGAAAGCGTCCGAATTAGTGGGGACTCAGTCAGAAAACTTCCTACCCTGGGGCAAAAGTGTCACAGCGGGCTCCATGGGCCCGGGTAAGTAGACCCGCGTCACCAGACCGTGACTGAACGGGGATTATTCGGCGATAAAATCGCCGGATCCGGTCGGGGGAAAATGGGGTATTTTCAAGGGCATAGGGAGCACATTTCGAAACTGTGATCGACCATGATGGGGGTGTTCGGTTGGGGAGATGGCCCTCTACCACACACCTTTCGATACCCTGGGGCGGAAGAGTGTCACAGCGAGTATGTACCATAAGCAGGGCGTAAATACGGGGGGGGGGGAGGCAGGGGCCGTAAATAAGGGGGGGGGGGCCTGTACGGGGGGCGATGTGACCCCCTGTGAAAATCAGAAGTCGTTCTGGGCCGACAAAAAAAAATTCGGTCTTCGCTCGAGTTAGGTGGAAATTATTTGATTTTAGCCATCATGACCTAGTATTTTCTAACTAAGATGTGCCTCTGCCTGAAAATTGAACTCGTTCACCTCACATTGATCATATTACGATCGATTCGTCCCCACCTGAAACTACATTAGAAATATCGACGTACAATACAGGGGCGGCGCCAGGGGAGCAGGCCCCCCCCCCACGCCCCTCGTGCCCCCCCCCCCCTCTTGTCGGGAGCCAAAGCGGAGAAAAGACGGAGAAGAGAGGAAACGTCAGGCGATGACGAAAAATAGGTGCGCTGACGCACGGCCGGGGAGTGCAGCAAATTGATTTAACTAGATGGACATGTGTGCCAGTTTCAAGCCCATGGACAATATTAAATATTCGGTAGGCCCTATCAGCTCTGGCTAGAAAGACCATGATGTGGATGCTAATGCTCCTCAGTCTTCCATGATACCAGTCATCATTATGTGGAGTAGGTTCAAGCACTTGAAAAATCACGTGTCATAACTCAGTCAAGCGTTACAGCAATCTAGTCTTAATCTGATAACCAAATATGACCTGAACAGGTTATTCATGTTAGCTAGGTTACTTACAGACCGTTTTGAAAAACATTATCTTAACACACAGTTACACGTAGTCGGGGAAAAAAAAAATATGTTGGCAGAAAAATGAAATTTTTAATAGGTAATTCATGCTAGAGATGTACTAGGATAGCACCATTGTGAGGTGTATGAGGGGTTTCAGGTTTGCAAACATTCCGAAGTGGAGGGGGCCCTACCTTCCTGTAGACCACTCCCACAGTCAGTCATAACACGAGATCACAACGAGAAGATTGGCCACCCAGTAGGGGACCCAGAGCACCCTCACGACCGCATGGCGCCACCTCTGGAAATACCGATAATAAGAATCGGTCTCACAAAAGTGTCGGTCTCAAAATGATTTCACACCCCCCCCCCCTGGAATTGTCGTATATACGCCCCTGACAATTAAGCCCCGAAAGCTATACGAGAAGTGCCTATATGACGCGGATATAGGCGGATTTAAAATCGCAATCGAGTCGCGAAAAAACCGGATATTTCCAAAGGGCGTTTTGGTAAACATTTCGAAACTGGATCGACCATGATGGGGTGTTTCGGGTAGGGGAGAAGTCCCTACCATCACATTCCAGCTTACCCTGGGGGAAAAATGCCCTAGCGGGGCTATGTGCCAGGGATAGTAGGCCCCGACGTGACGTAAACGTGGTATTATAGGCGAAAATAGAGATCGGTCGGAGGGAAAAGGGTATTTCAAAGGGCAGCAGTTTTGGGAAACATTCGAAACTGTGATCGACCAAAATGTCAAGAACCCCCTGTTATGGCAAGTTATAAGCGATTCTTTACCTTGTCCCACTGACCTCTACAGTACGCTATTCCGTTTAGTGAAGGAGTTTAGCGAGGAGAAGTGAAGCGGAGAGGATGTGATATGCAAGGAAGGAAGAGAGGTGAGAACGTGGTGTGTGAGAGCAGGGTAAGTGTGTGTAAACTATGGTGATTTCACCCACATTGGAAATGGAATCTACTGACAGCTGCGTTGAGCTGAGAACACCTCTGTTTTGGCGTTCTTTTCGGATGACAAGAGCTGACCAAACATAATGATCACCCCTAAAACACCAGTACACAGGGTCAGAGCCCTAGGTGTCAAATATTTGTTGACGTATACTGGTGAACATTTTGTACATGAACAGTAAATGCGTTGACAAAAGATCAAATTCGAGACAGGCGACGAAACACCACAATGGTAATCTTGCTGGTTAGTTGAAGAGATGACTGTGAACCAGGCTGGCCAAGTCATTGGGAATATTAACCGCTGTTCGTTCTCTGGTCCAGCCTAGAACCATGACTGAATCGATTAACACTGGCCAAACTTGATTTATCGTCCACTCGTCTGGTTGACAAATGGATGATGAACCAGGACTGAGATGGCAACCTTGTCAAAATTCTGTATTTTTGTTGTGCCTGGTTAAATATGAGGCAAATAGACCAGGCTTAGCGTCGGCGATATCCGTCCCAAAAGAATGGAACGGGTCTGGACGTAGCTAGGGTCATATGATTGGGGGTGGGGGGGGGGTTAAGAAGTCAAAACTTCCAACTGGCTAGATTCTTTTTTCCAACTCACCCTACTCCTGTACTGAAAGGTGCATTTTTTTGCGTTCCCTTTTTCGTCCATCTCGGGGCCCCGCCTTTTTTTTTTTTTAAGAGGTTCTCGTCAACTTTGTGAAAAGTATCAATGAGACCTGAGATTCACAGAAGGAGTTCAGATGAAGTGATTCGATTGAGGCCCATCTCATCGAAAACTGTTTTTCCGGGATGGACTATGGACATTCGCCTTATGTACGGAAGATGGCGCTAGACACAAAGCTTCGAGTAAGATACCAAGTAACACAACGCGATATAACTGTATAGGCCTCCTCTCTATACCAAGTGCTATTATAGTGCATTCAGACTGGCCTTAGTGTCACTCTCGGTATTTGGAAGGGTAGTGGCCGCTGGTCGCCACAAGCTCACGACGTACCACACAGCACTGACAGGCAGTGCCGAATCTTCTAACAATCAGTGCGTAAGAACAGTATTTTTAAGCGGGATGCTGAATCTGATAATGTATCTCGGTGAGGGTGGGAAGGGGAGGGGTGAAGGGGAGGGGTGCCCTCCCCTCCCCCTTCAATTTGGTGAATCCGCACTCCCAAAACGCTTCACTTCATTCCAGAAATAATTTCGCATTTTCCCATGTCTTAAACTAGATGCTATTTGTTTTTCTCTGCAAAACGAATCGAGGGCAGCAACTAGATTAATTACAATTTAGATCCACTTTTCAGAGGACCGCCGATGCCCCCCTCCCTCCCATCAGGTGGCCTTAGATGCAATCTGATGCTTACTACACGCCTACCTTCACATCGTTCCAAAATAATTTTGCATTTTCACGTCCTCAGATGCGACTTGCTACTCCAGGGGATCTTGTGATTTTTTTGGCCAAATTGTACTGAGCCTCCAATGGCATGTACTTAGGGTTCTTCTTTTGGGGTTTTTTTTGGTGCAATTCTTACCTGACAGCGGACCGCCACATAGTGTCATACGTGTAGTCCCGTACCGGCCCCCATTTTTGGCGGTTTTTCCGGCCCTTCTATCATAATTTTTGCCAGTCCAGCGTGGCGTCGCTGAACTTTTCATACTGGGGGCACAATGGGGGCACAGACATTTTCAGGGGTGCAAAAGAATAGTATCTAAGCGGATCGCCACAATTGGTTGGCGAGGAGCGTCCATGCCATTTTTTGGTTGCGCAAGCCCCCAGATGGTCGGAAATTAACTCTCCCGGGCGTTTTGTGGGCTGCCAAACCTGGGAATTTTGTGATCAAAATTTTGTAATCAGTGGAAAAATTAGAACATTTGTCAGACTCGATCTTAATTGCTGCCCCGACTTAAATTAATGTTCACAGTTGTGCTCCTAACAAGTGGCAAGCGAAAGTGCGGCATTTGTTTTGTTTTTTTAACCGGGGGGGGGGGGGTTCCCCCGGCACATCTGGAAAAACAGGGATCTCGTTGTACACGCCTTCAGCTGACATCCAGGACGCTATTTTCTATTTTAAACCCATGCAGAATGCGAAATTGCACTAGCCTAATGTAAAATTATGCTTGTGGGTCAATTCGTAGATTTTTACAAGCTTCCCGTATTGGTTGTACGCGAATCTAATCCCTGCCCTAATCTCTAATCATTATAATAAACGCAATTGATTGTCATACAATTACCGAAAGCCATCACGGCGGTCGTTGTAACAGCGTGTTAATTGAAAGAGGAAGTTTTGTGATTGCGCGCGAGCGCGCAAAATGTTTTGCAATATCTGTAAAAATTACAATTCTTGTTTTGATTGGACTTCACGTTTTTACATGAATAAGAAGTATTCCTTTTGGTCGAGTTGAAAAATTTATAAAGTTGACGGGCTCGGACCTCAGTCGTAAGATAGACTCTGGCGATCTGTCATAAATTCCAACTGGATATTCGAAAATTCCAACTGCAAGGGCGCTCTGTGACCATTTGGGGGGGGGGGTTGAGACACCCCTACCCCCCCCCCCCCGACCCCCGCTCGCGACGTCCCTGGGAGATGATTAATGGACAAGAAAAGGTATTTCGACAAATTGCCATAGCAACATCGACTTGCATGACAAACTAGGGTTGGGGTCGTATGACACTTGTCACTGGCCAAGACTCATGGTTCTGAATGGAACTCAGTCCGCGGACGAATGGAGTTCCAAAACGAGTGGGGCAGGCGAGGGGTTGTAAGTGATCGCTTATAAATTGCCATAACAGGGGGTTCTGGACAAATTATTGCGCAGATTGCACTTAACCTTTTACCACGCGACCTCTGCAGACGTAACACAGCGGCTACAAAGGCGGTGGGTTTGGAACTCTCAGTGAGAAGGTCGGTGTAGATAGCTTGACCGGCCAACAAGCCAGCACGGAGAGGAGAGTACTCACAATGTGATTTTGGGAGAGCTGGCTGGGTCTGAGAAATGGGATTGGATGACTAACAAAAAAAATAGGCCCCTAAGATTTATTCCATAATAAAAAAAAATGTAGCCCCTAAGATTAATAGAGGATCCTTTGCTACGAGAGCATTCTTTTGGCCAGTGGGTAGGGTCTGATGTATGCCTATCTTATTCGGGGATATAGAGAGTACTCACACAGTGATTTGGGAGCAGCTGGCTGGGTTTTGAAAAATTTCGAAATTGTTATTCTTTTTTGCGTATGAACTCCTTGACCAATTACACGGATTTTCTACCGAATGTCGATTTTAAGGGGGGAAATAGCGCCCACAGAGTCATCACTGCTGCGATCCAACCGAGGACACAACACTGCCGTATCTCAACAATGTGATAGTATCAACATTATTGAACCGTAATGGAACAGGGAGGGGTGGAGGTGATCTCCTACCTGTAGTACGCCTCGAGATCGTATGTCTCGTGCCATAACGTCGTCACTGTTCGATCTTCTGTTGCCACGGCCATATCACCTGAATATACCGGTTCTCGTCAGATCACCTAAGTCAAGCAACGTCGAGCCCATTCGGACTGGAGGGGTGACCCGCATGGGAATACTGGGTGTCGTAGGTTTTATTCTTTCCGATTTTTTTTTATTATCATGTGTCTGGCTGCATGATCGCATAGCAATGATGCGCCGCAGTTGAGAGCAATAAAGAGAGGGGAAAAAAAAAAAAAACGATGATTGAACGGTTAAATGTCAAACTAGGTGAAATTCTACCTGGATTCCCAACAAACTCAAACCATTAGTTACTTTGCAAATATGCCCTTTCCTTTCAGCAAAACAAAACCCATCAGATATGATTAAGTAACAGAGAAATGGGTTTCAGGGAAGGTTTTGAGGCCACTATGATTGGTAGGGTAGCGAAACCTCTGTGTAGGAACGTCGCTAATGGGCGTCCACTACCTAAAGGACCGTCACGGCAGACCTTGGCGATATTCATTGTAGGCTGCTAGCTAGGTGTGGAGCGAGGTAAAAATTGCATCAGTAACACCGCCGAAGAGATCAGTATCAATCTTGGGCGCGCTTACTTTCTTCTCCAGAATCAGCAGCCGGCTTGTCGGGTATTGCGGAAAGTGTTTCAACAATTTTGACCAAGATTGCAATTACAACGACCAGGGAGGGGTCGACCGCACACCTCTTTACGTCTCGTGTGCCTCGCGACCTTTGACATGAAATGTTGAGTGCAACCAAATGAAGTCACTTTCTCACGGAGAATGGCGAGCAATAGACATGATAGATTCACCTCGCACAGTGGGCTGAGAAAAAGGATTTGACACATATAAAATATAGGCTCCCTAAGAATTCTATCGAGCGATCCTATAGGTTAAATGAGCTATTGTTTGCCCCGAGTGAGTCTGGTGCACTGCCTATCTTATCAGTTTACGGAGAGTACTCACACTGTGATGTGGGAGAGCTGGCTGGGTCTGAGAAAATGGAATTAACAGATCACAAAAAACGACCAGGCCATTCTGGACTTATCGTGTTAACAAGGTTTTAAAACCTCGACCTCTCTTGACCTTGGACGTCGTAACCCAAAAACAATAGGGATCATGTACTCATTATGGGGACCCATATACCAAGTATACTTGATATCCTCGAAGGGGGTCGAGTTATCGTTTTTAAACGCAGCTAAAATTGGCCAAATTATCACTTTCCCAATTTTTTTTTTTCCGATCTGACCCAAGATTTCACCAAAAACAATAGGGTCCCAGTACTCCTCACGAGAAAGCTGCATACCGAACTTTCAACCTGATCGGACAGGCATCTTGAACTTTCATGTTTCACAAGATTTTTCAACACTATGACATATCTCGACCTCAGATGACCTTTGGACCCAGCCCAAAAAAAAAATCATGTACTTTAATGGGAATCCATATGTTTGGTCTGATCAGGTTCAAATTTGGTGTGTAGCTTACACCCTTAGGGGGATACAGAACCCTTTCGTTTTTGGTATAGGTCGGGTGAATTTTGGTCAACATAGAATTTGTGAAGTAAAATTTGGCCATTTTGGCTTGTAACACACTACCTCGACCCCACCTGTATGGTGAAGTTCCTACGTGGTTGTGTGTGTCCGCATGATAGTACATAACGCCATCGTTTTGGGTCAGGTCAGAGATCATACAGAGTCTACAGCGGTTACAATCTCCCACTTGATTTTGGTATAGCCTTACACCCTATAATCAGTGATCAATTTTAAATTCGTAAGGGCTGATTATTGACAATGTTCTACTTGGAGAGTGAAGAGTATCTTTTTGGTGAAAATGGGACTAAGAATTGCCCTAAATTATGCAAATTTAGACACAATAGCACTTCTATTGACCCATTTGCTCATTTCACAATCTCAGGACCACACTTAATCCTTTCATTGCACACCAAACTTGAACATTTCATGAAGAACATTTATACACACTGCATCACCCCCAGTGACTCGAGTCCATGTTATGTAACATTTTGGGGGACTAACAGTAAACCATACCAATCAGCTTCAGGAAAATCAACCACTTTGAAATTGGAAACACCATGCGATAGACACCCTGAATGACCTCCATGTCTCCACCCTAGTGAATAATTACAATTTTATGACCAGTGAATATCACAAGAGTGCTCTATTAACAGAAATAGTGTAATTTTGCATAAATTATGCAAAGTAGACGACTCACTTACTATATTGGCGCGAAATCGATCATTACATCTACGTCATATCCCGCATCTATGGTGCCCCCAAGTCACATATCAGCCTACGTTCATCGTATCTTGCTACAAGACGGAACAATAGAATTACTAAAATAGTCTAATTACTTACTTATTATGACTTTTGGTTCCCCACATCTATCAAGCAGATCGTGTTCACACTAATCCCGATGCCCCCTAAATTGACCTCTTCTATCTTTTACACACAGAGGTCACTGGGGTCAAATATGGTCCATTTCGATCAGAAGGTCCCTTGAGGGTCCGAAAATGGGCTAAAAATTTTATTCGGGCCCAAAACATAGTAAGGTTCAATTTGAGGTTCAAAGGTCACGATGGGGTCACCGAGTGATCACAATGGCCACTCCCCACCGCATCAGACTCTGGTTTCCATTGTTATGCGAAAAACTATTTTTGACCTTTATACCTTGGATGATGGGGACCCTTTTTATTAACATAAAGCCAAAAGGCGTATTGATTCCGTGACTCTTTCTGACAACCATAGCCAGACACAAGGACAAGTGGAGAGTGTACGCTGTATGAACCTCTGTATGATTCTGCCTGACCCAAAACGATAGGGTTTTATGTACTCATCATGAGGAACCACACATCCAGTCTGAACTGTTCATCCATCCAGGTGGGGTCGAGTTATTGTGTTCACAAGCCCAAATTGGCCAAATTCTTTACTTTTCAAAAATTTCCTTTTCTGACCAAAATTCACCCCGACATATACAAAACGACAGGGTTCCTGTACTCCCCATAGAAGCTACACACCAAATTTGAACCTGATCAGAACCAACCATTCTGGACTTTCCCGTGTTCACAAGGTTTTCAACTTTGGACCTCTGGTGACCTCATATGACCTCTGACCTACCCCAAACAAGAAGGTTCATGTACTCACATGGTGAACCACTACCGTATGAGCTTCAATCATCTAGGTGGGGTCAGTTATCTGGTTCGCCAAGCCAAAATTGGCCAAAATGTATTTACTTTTCCCAAATTGCCTTTTTGAGGAACAAATTCCCCCCGACCTATAACCAAAACACTGGGGTTCCTGTACTCCACAAGAAAGCTATACACCCAATTTGAACCTGATCAGACCACCCATTCGTACTTATCGTGTTCACCAGGTTTGCAGACTTTGACCTCTGGTGACCTCAATGGACCTCTGACCTGACCCCAACGATAGGGTGCAGGTACTCATCATGGGACACACTCCAGTATGAGCTTCATCCATCCAAGAGGTGCGAGTATCGTTCACAATCCCAAAATTCCAATTATTGCTTTTCACAAATTGGTCTATTTTTTGACCAAAATTCACGCCTTACCATCCAAAAACATAGGGTTCCTGTAACTCCCATAAGAGCTACACACCAAATTTGAACCCGATCATACCAACCTTCTGGTTTCGTGTTCACAAGGTTTTCCAGACTTTGACCTCTGTGCCGCTGACCTGACCCCAAAACAATAGGGATCATGTACTCTCATGGGGAACACACATACAACCAAGTTGACTTCTCATCCAGGCGGGTCGAGTTATTATGTTCCGCCCAGCCAGGGCATCACACATACTACATACATACACACAACAACACACTGCATACTGCATAATTCCTCCGACTCGTCAAGGAATCAAAAGGTTACCCAAGATGAGTTACACCATGTCTTGAATATAAACCACATCAGCCGAAATGTCACTGAAGTTGCTGCGGAGCACCTAACTATTTTGGCAGTTTTATGCCCATAAGTGACTTTAAATGACCTATGATGACATTACGGTTTTTTAATGAGAAATGTTCTCCACCATGCTGTACCCCCTGTCCTGAAATTTCAACATTGCCACATGTCACTGTAAGTTGCCCAAAAAATATAGTTTTTTGTCCATATTCCCTTCGATGACCTTTGACGACTGTCAGTTTTTATGAAAAATGTTACTCTCGATGAGATGCCCAAGTCCTACAAGCCCATCATTCATCCCAAAGAATTCTGCCGATGCTTTGCGAAAAAGGTATCAAACCCACCTTTGACCCCTGTAACTTGAGGACTGGTGCCGATTGAAGTGGGGATTTGCTTCGCGATTCACCACACAGACTCTGTCACATATCCAAAATTTGGACATTTTATTACTTTTCGCCCTTTAACTCTAACAGATAGGCACATCCAGTTCGACAGTTTGAACCGTTTGACCTCATTATAGGGAAGTTGAACTGCTGGTTTCTAAAATCACTCCACCTGACCAATCATATTAACTCCTAACTTACTGAACCTATTCAAATGAAAAACTTCGATCGACCCTTTCGCTATCTTCACACACAAGGTCCATGGTCAATTATGGTCCTTTCGAATCAGAAGGTAACCTTGAGATCGAAAATGGCACGAAAATTTTGATTCGACTCAAGATATGGTACAGTTCAAATTGAGGTCAAAGTTCAATGAGGTCAAAGTCACACAGATGGATGTCACCGAGTGGATCACAATAGTGCACCTCCCAGCCTCGGCAGGCATTTGGTTACCATGTTATGGCAAAAAAAGTTTTTACCTCACTTGACCTTCAATGACTTTGGATGGACGTGACCGTTTTTATTAACAATGTAACCCTGTATGGGTTACCCTGTCCCGTAATTAACCACATCAGGACAGGTCACTGGATTTTTTGCAGGACCATCTTGGGCAGTTTTATGCCCAGAAGTTGACCTTAATTGACCTTTGATTACATGATTTTTAATGAAATAATATTCTCACTACCATGCGTACACTCTTCCCTGAAATTTCACAACATTGCCAAGCAATGTCACCGAACGTTGTCCCAAAAAATATTATTTTTTGTCCATAAATGACCTTGATGACCTTTGACCAGGTCAGTTTTATGAAAAAGGGTTTACTCTCGATGGATGCACGCAGTCCTACAAGCATCATTTACCCATCATTTAGCACAAACATTTTAGTGGCCCAAAAAAAGCAAAGTTTCAGCTGGCATAATAAGGAGGATAGATCGTAGATAGATAGATGATAGATAGAATGACATGGGCATGGCAATAGCTCAACCAGCAATAGCTGGTTTGAGCTAAAACTTGACGTTTTAAATTATCTTCCCCTTTAACTCTACAATAGCACATCCATTCGTACATTTGACCTAATTTTCAGGGGTAGTTTGACCTGCGATTCTAAAAATCCCCCATGACAAATCCTATGAATAACATCCTAATGGCACTGTTCAAAGGAAAATTGACGATCTGATCTTTTCACACACAAAGGTCACTGGGGTCAAATTATGGTCCATTTTTTCGATCAGAAGGTACTTTGAGATCCGAAAATGGCAACGAAAATTTGATCCGACTCAGATATGGTGAAGGTCAAATTGAGGTCACCGGTCAATTGAGGTCAAAGGTCACAACCGATGGAGGTCAACGATGGATCCCAATGGAGCACCTCCCAACCTCGGCAGGCATTAGTTCTCAATGTTTTATGGCCAACAAAACAGTTTTGTTTGACCACAAATTTGACCTTTACTGACCATTGGCTACAAATGACCGTTTTATCAAAATGTAACCCTAGATTGGTTACACCCTGTCCTGCAATATAAACCACTCAGGAAGGTCACTGGAATTGGTTGCAGGAACACATACTATTTGGCAGTTATATGCCCATATTGACCTGATGACCTTTGATGACATGATGGCTTTTTATGTAAAATGTTCTCCACCATGACGGACACCCTTCCTAATTTCAGCAGTGCCCAAAGCACTGTCATCTATTTGTCTCCAAAAATATTAGTTTTTTGTCCATAAATTCGACCTTATTGAACCTTTTAGACTGTCATTTTTAATGAAAATGTTAGCTCGATGAGATGCCCGCAGTCCTACGAGCATTAGGTATCACGAGTATACTGCCCCGGAAAAATTCGATTGCCAAAAGGTACAAAACCAACCTTTGACCCAGGTAACTTGAGAAACGCATGCCCGATTGGGAGCGGGAGTTTGTTTCGTCTTTCATCACACAGAGCTCTGTCCATATCCCAAATTTGACAAAAATTGCAATTTGCCAAAAATTGACAAAAATTTTTCAACTTTTTTTTGCTCTATAACTCTAAAAATAAAGCACATTCATTCGACATTTACCTTTGACCTCTTTTCAGGGGTAGTTTGAACCGCGGGATTCTAAAATCACCATGACAAAGCACTTGAAACATTCTACCTGTCACTTACTTCAAATGAAAACTATGCCCTGATACTCACACCACAGTGCTGGGGTCTAATTATGGTCCATTTCGATCCGAACACACAGAGCTCCGTCACATATCCAAATTTTACAAAAATGACAGTTTCAATGTTTTTGCCCTAAACCTCGGAAAATAACACATCATTCAACATTTGACCTTTGATCTCATTATCATGGGTAGTTTGACACCCTGATCTGAAAATCCCATGACAAATCCCTATGAACATCCTACTGCACCTTTATTTCGATGAAAAACTTTGACCTCCTATATCTTCACACACAAAAGGTCACATGGAGTCAAAGTATATGGTCTTTCGATCAGAAGTACCCTTTGATATCCGAAATGGCAACGAAAATTTGATCCGACTCAAAATATGGTAAAGTTCAAATTGAGGTCAAAGTTCAAATTGAGGTCAAAGGTCCACAGATGGCGGGTCACGAGTGTTCCCAATGGCGCACCTCCCACCTCGGCAGACATTTGGTTCCCCTGTTATGGCCAAAAAACTATTTTTTCCCTCAAATTGACCTTCAATGACCTGGATGCCGTGACCGTTTTTATAACAAATGTAACCCCTGGTGGGTTACCCCTGTCCCGAATATAAACACATCAGGACAGGTCCCTGGAAGGTGTTTGCGGACACATAGCTATTGTGCAATTTTATGCCCCTAAGTGAACCTGGATGAACCTTTGATGACATGATGATTTAATGAAAATTTCTCCACCATGACATACACGCTGTCCTGAAATTTCAAAATTGCCAAGCAATGTCAGCGTTAGTTGTCCCACAAAAATATAGTTTTTGTCCATAAGTTGAACCTTGATGACCTTTTGCGACATTCAGGTTTTTATGAAAACTTTACTCCTCGATGAGATGCACGCCCGTCCTAAAGCATCATTTATCCCAAAAATACTGCCGATGCGATTGCGAAAAAGGTACACACCCCTTTGACCCCTTGTAACTTGAGGACCGAGGGCCGCTATTGAAGTGGAGTTTGCTTCGTTATTCGCACACAAGCTCTGTCACATATGCCAACCCGAAAGCAAGAGGCTTAGTGATTCCTTGACTCTTTCAGTTGGTGGCCACGAACTTGATTCGGCCAAAACATTGTACAGGCCAAATTGAGGTCAAAGGTCACAAGATGGAGGTCAACGATGGATTCACAATGGTGCACCTCCCTACCTCGGCAGACTTCGTTTTCCATGTTATGGCCGATAAACTAGTTTTGACCCGAATTGACCTTTGACACCGGTAGTTTACGCTGAAAATCTATTCAGTTCATTACCTTAATCCCGCACTATGTGCCAAACAAGTCATCTAGCTCCTACGTTCATCCGTAATCTTGCTAATGTGCCTAAACAATAAATTCCATAAAAATAGGGCTAATTACCTCACTTATTGTGCTTGTTTGCCCAAAATGCTAATCAGATCGTGTTCACCCACCCCGAAGCTACCCTGAAAAGTTTGTCACAATTGCACTTGCCGTTCGAAAGATATCCTCCTCGCCGAGAAAGTGGGACACACACACATCACACACGCCAAGGACCACTACGTCTCCTCCTGATTCCATTCAGGCGAGACAAAAATCGGCCCTGATTTTATACCCTAATTAAGATCGGCCCTAGATTTAATCGAGGATTACTGCCGAAAAAATCGCTCTTTGCCCTGTGTAGAGTCTGATGTACTGGCCTATCATATCGGGTAAACTGAGGAGTACTCACACTGCGATGTTGGGGAGCTGGCTGGGTTTTTGAACAATTTCGAAATTGTTATTCGCGTATGAACTTCTGACCCTTACCAACAGTTTTCTGCCGAATGTCGATTTTAGAAATGGCGCCCCAAAGCGTCATCACTGCTGGATAGGAGACCCCAACACTGCCGTATTTCAACATGTTGGTAGTACTACCACATTGTTTTGGGGGAGGGGGGGGGGTGATCTCCTACATGTAGTACCCTCGAGTCGTTGTCTATGCCATAACGTCGGTCAATATTCGATCTTCTGTTGCCATCAGGCCATATCACCTTGGATTACCGGTTCTCGCGTCAGATCACCAAGTCAAGCAGCGTCAGGCCCATCGGTACTCCGGATGGGTACCGCTGGGTGCGTGTTGCGTAGGCTTTTCATCTCTTCCCTTTTTTATCCATTTTTTTTTTATCCAATTCACTGTGTCCGGGTTAGTCGCCATAGCATGATTGGCGCGCAGATTTTGAGAGCAATAAATGAGAGTGGAAACAGAACGCCACTGGCACAGTAGCTCACCCGCCAATATAGCATACTGATAGTATGTATTACAAGGAATTTGTGTTTTGATTGATCAGTCCAATGTGATTTTGTATTGACATGTCATACTCTCTTGAATCATAATAGTGTTTAAAAAAATCCTAATAGAGGAACTTTCTTTTGGTCCCCCCACCTTTGTATCGTTATGTAGAAGAAAATTGGTCTTGCAAAACCTGGTGAATATGGACGGATCCGTTTGCAAGAGGGCCTCTTTCGCAAAATTCACCCCTAGATTACCATTGACCTCAAAATCCTGAACACCCCGTATGTACCTTGGTCATAGTAATACTGACCAGTTTTCATGAACATCCGCTTTAACTGTCGGAAGAGAAACATTTTGCAGTTTGTCACAAAAATGGCCAAAATTGACCCCTAGATGAAGTTTGACATTAACTTCCTGAACCCCCTTATGTATCTTGGTCAATGATAAAGATATCACCTCATGATCATGCCAATTCAGTCTGCGGGAGAAGCAGCGGTGTTTTGACTGTTTGAACACCAAAATGACCTGTTAGGCCAAAATGACCCTATGTGACTTTGACTAATTCCTAACCACTCATAAGTACCACTGGTCACTGATCATACTGACCATTTTTTATGATCGTCCATCTACCCATAGAGGAGAAGCGCAGCTTGAAACCGTCTGACAAAATGCAAAATTGACACCCTAGATACCTTTACCCTCTCAATTCCTGAACACTCCTGTAGAAACAATTGGACCATAATAATATTGACCAACTATCATGTCCGCTCCACTCAATTTTCTGTGAGAGAACATTTTGTTTTGTTCGACCCAAAAAAATAGCTTTTTGGCCAAAATACCCCTAGATACCGTTTACCGGCAAATTCCTGAAACTCCCGTATGGCAATTTATGTCCCGATAATACTGACCAAGTGTTATGATCATCCGAGTTGCACTGTAGGAGGAGAACCGCTGACACTTTTGACCGAAAGACCAAAATTGACCCCGAGATTACCTTTGATCCAATTTCTGAACAACCCCGATGTACCATTGGTCAATGATACTACTGCCAACATCATGTCATCTAATTCAATCTCTGGAGGAGAACTTTTGTTTGGTGACCCAAAAATTCGCTTTTGGCCAAAATTACCCCTATATGACCTCAAATTCCTGAACATCCCCCGTATGTAATAACTATTAGTCACCGATAATACTGACCAAGTTTCCTGAGCATCCCTGATTGAACTGGAGGAAGGAACCGTGAACCGTTTGAACTAAATACCAATGCCCCTATATGACCTTTTGATCCCAAATTCCTGAACACCCTTTAGTCCCATTGCAATGTTAATAACGACCAACTATCACGATCATCCAATTCCATCTGTGGGAAAAGAATCATTTTGTTTGTTCCACCACAACATTGCTTTTTCAGCCACAACGAGCCCTAGATGGACCTTTGACCTCAATTCCTACATCCCGGAGGAAACATTGGTCACCGGATACTGACCAATGTTCATGAACATTCCGCTTTGAATCTGTAGAAGAAGTATTGTGCAGTTTTTGTGGCAAAAGGGCAGACATTGACCCCTAGATGACCTTTGCCATCGCCTTCCTTAACAAGCCCAGATTCCCCTTCACAGTGTCATTGTGACATTTCAATCATGATCCCCAGTACACCGTATGATTACTATTTGATCAATTGTTGACGGACAACAACAGATAGATAGATAAGACATGCAGAATCACACTAAGCTCACCCGCACATGCTGGGTGAGCTAAAACTATGAATTGCCACGGTAAATGTCAATTATTGACATCTACCTGGATTCCCCTCAAACTCCAACCATTGGTACTTTTCACTATGCCCCTTTCCTTTCAGGCAAAGACAACCCACGCGATATTGATAGGTTACCATCGGAAATTTTGTTTCAAAACGATTTAGGCACTATTTTTTAGGGTTAGGAAAAAACCATGAGGAACTCGCTAATGGCGTCCGCTACCCTGAAGGACCGGCACTGTAGACCTTGCCGTTATTCATTTGTCTAGCTAGGTGTGGACGGAGGTGAAATTCATTCAGTTACACCGCCAACGAGATTCGTAATCAATCTTTGTGCCCATCTCCTTTCTTCTCCAGAATCAGCTGCGGTCTATGTGGGTATTGCGGAAAGTTTTCAGACAATTTTGACCAAGATTGCAGTTACAAACACCATTGAGGCTCGACGCCGCCTCTTTGACCGTCTCGTGGGCTTCGCGACCATTGACATAACTGTTGAGTGCAACCAAATGAATCCTTTACAACGGAGAATGGCGAGCAAATAGTTTTACCCTCGGCACAGGTGGCGATAATAGGATTAATACACTAATAAAGATAGGCGCCCATAGATTCTATCAAGGATCCTAGTAAATGAGCTTTTTTTTTCCCTGAGTTGAGTCTGAATTGCACTGCCTATCTATTCAAAGGTAATAACCCCTGGGGGAGATACTCACACTGTGATGGTGGGGAGCTGGCGGTCTGAGAAATGGTATTAATGACATAACAGCAAGACGAATCGCCAAAAAGTGAATCGCCTGGTTGCGCGATGCTGGTTGGTATTATTCCTACACAACAACCAACTATTTCCGCAGACCATCGTCTTGGCCAAACGAACCCCATATTTTCACATATACCACATAAAAATTCCTAAATAACTGACCCCATAAGTTTTCCTCTTAATACAAGTCCCTGTTTCTCTTCATCCCCCTTTCCACTCTTCTATCCATAAAACCCAAATTTTAATAAGTTTTATCGCTCAGTCCAACCACTTCTTTGACCCAAATCCAACTTGGAATGCTCTAAATCCCTTAGCAGCCACCCGGGCTTCTTTGCCTTTTAAATCAAATTTCTTCATTATCATTGCCTTTTATTTTCCAAGCCCAGGACATGCATCCACCCCCCACCCCCGCCAGCACAAACAAACACTCAGGGTTGGAGTCGAGTCAGCAAACCGAGTCCGACCGAGTCCTCAACCATCAATCCGAGACAGTCCTCAACATCCGAGTCAATTCCCAGTCCTTGTCCCGAGTTCGAGTCCCGAGTCCCCGATTACAACTCGGCATTTTTTTCAGCCAAATATATGGTATTAGTTTGAAAGAGCAAGGTATTGCAGTTGTTGTTGCATCATGCCCTCAAACAGAAGCATCTATTTGTATTTGCATATGCATCCAATGCCAAATTCCAATGTTTTCTGTACTGACCTGTTTTTTAGAGTTGAGACATCATCAAGGCATTCCTAACATAGCAGTGTGGATGCAATTGCAACTGTGGCGTGTCAAACAATACATGAATTCCCTATCATGAGATTCGCCGCCTCCTGAACGCATTTCGCAAGTGCTGACAAGCATTTTGAAAAACAATTAGCATACAGTAGTACATTGCATCTAAATTTTCAAGTCCATGTAAAAATATCTGCAGCATTTCTCGCACCTTTCGTTTTAGGATTTTCTGTGTCGTCCAAGAGGTCCCAACAGCCGAGTCCCGAGTCTGAGTCCCAGTAAGAAGACAGGAAAGAATAATGCCAAGTATTTTGTAGGTCTAGGTTCAACCTAATCACATTGGTTGGGTGTGGGGAGGTTTTCTTGTGGGCGCTTTAACGCATAAATTGTTACAGTAGCTATGGTTTACCTCGTTCCTCCGTGCTTTTCTCACCGTACTATTATATGACGTAATTCAATCAAATTCAAGAAATCACACACTCATAGCCTAGAAAATGTTAACAGACCATACCTACTGGAGTTTTGGGCAAAACTTTTACCAAGTTGGAATTGGGAATAATTTATCAAATTGAACACATACAATGACCTCTACTGACCCCAGCTGTACCGTTAAAATGATCATGATCAAGGTGGTCACATCTACCAGTTTTCGTGAATCCACACCTCCGAAAATTCCATCAATTATGCAATAGACCATCCTTAATTAGCATATTTGGGCTGAAAATGTACTCAGTTTTCTAATCAGTCCTACCTGTTTCCCCATCCGTCTACATGTCAACTACATCACTGACACATACGTTCCTGCGTTATCTTGCTAACTCCTTAAACAATGAACTACATAAATAGCGGTCACCCAACTTAATTAATAACTTGCTGCCCAAAATCTAATCAGATTGTGTACATCCAACCCCGGTGCTACATACTATTTCGTCATAATCGCCTCACGGTTTGTGAAATCCTGATCCTGCTACCAATAAAGTGTGCCATACACACACAGCACACATACACAACCCAAGTGAACCACTAAGTTCTCTTCCTGAATTTCACACACTCAGCGAGACAGAAATAGGCCCCTAAGATTTTTACCCTAATAAAGATAGGCTTCCCAAGATTTAATCGAGGATCCTGCCTAAAAGAGCTCTCTTGAGGGACCCAAGACTGCTCCAAAAACGGTTTTCAGACTTCCAGAAACTGGGTCTTGCGGGAGGTGTTTGGACGACCGTAAACACTCTCGCGCCGGTCCGTCAAACTTTCCGCTCCAGTGCTTGGATGAAAGTCAGAGACGGGGCCTGCCGAATCTCCTTCCTCCAAGGGCTCTGCGAAAGAGTCATACCTCGACTCCTCACCGAGTGGCGAGCAGGTCCTGCCTTACCCCCTCAGCCAACCCGCCCGTACTGTCTGGACCGCCTACGCACACCCTGCTCTGGCTGCCGGTCCTCCACGTCCCGGCTCTCCTCGGCATCCAATCAAGCCCTCCTACCACCTTGGGTCTGGACCATCCGGGCCACCCAGAGTGCTCGGATCTGCCCGTTAAATCCATCCTTGGCTCTCTCTTTGCCCCACCAACTACTGACCTAAACCGGCCTCCCTACAACCCTCTCTGGGCTGCTGGTCTTTCCCCAGCCCGTCGTCTCCCTGCGCCAGCCCCAACCGAGCCGTCGACCCTGCTTGGAGTTTTGACCTCGTGTCCTTCCCACCGGTCATTTGGGCCGGTCGAAGCCGACCGGGCACCTCACTGGCGCCCTAACCAAGCCAATAGTCCCGTCGAACCCTCCCGGAGTCTGGACCTCAGTGCCGACCCACCGGAGCCCCCGCTCCCGGTGGACGATTCGGCGGGCTGAAGCCGGCCGTGCGCCCGCCGGCGCCCGAGGATGCGACCGTCCCTAGGAGGAGCCACCCGAGAGTGACCGTCGGTTCGGGCGGCCGGCCACGCCGCCTGGAGCTTCTTCATCTCGCCTGGGATTCGGTGGCGCCTGCCCCGCCGGTTGTGACGATCCCAGGTTCCTTCCCCCGAGGGGGTGAACTCAGCAACAGCCTGGTCGATCCGACCCGGGTCACCCCCTGACCCGCCCGGAGGGAACTAGTCCCCCCGCGGTCTTGAACCTGCTTACCTTTGGCTCCCCTGGTTTTGTTCCTTTCTTCAGCAGCTTCCCGACGGCCGGGTTCCGCTGATCCCGGCACAAGTCGCTCTTGCACGGCGCTCTGCTGTTACTATCTTCCCACGGAAGGCACTCCACTCAGCGGTTGTCCGCCGCATACCGATGGCATCTCGATACTCCTCCCGGGATGTGAACAGCCGACTAAAAACCAAAACCACAATCTGCTCACATGTAAAAACATCACTACTTATCTCTCCATCTTCCCCCTGCGGGCTGGGGTTTGTAGAATAGGCCTGCGGTGTTCCCCGCCTGTCACAAATGGCGACTGAAGGGGAGGACGGTTGAAGGAGATAGAATGCAGTGCTGTAGCGAGTCCACTCGGGGTGAGTCCGAGTCCGAGTCCATGTGTAATCAATTGTGGATCATGTCAATGTTAACTGCCCTGTAATGAAAACTTCAGAGGAACATTCATCTAGTTCTGATCCGTGTTGTATCGGAGACTGGCAAATCCAACACCAACACCAGTACGCTCTCAACACCGACAACAACAACCCGACACCGGTATCGAAATAACAGGTTTAGGATAAAAACTTTTTGCCTCCCTTCTGAAAAACGTTCAAATGCTGAACACAGTGCTGAATGCTAAACCTAATGTGTGGTTTATTTCAAAATGATTTCATGGTAAACGGATGCATACCCATAAAATTTAGCACTTTCTGCAATTATCAAAGTTGACAACCAATACCACTTTCATAACAGATTACATGCACCCTAGGGCCTGGGCTAACCCCTGAGTTACCGCCTATTAGCTCTGAACCATGCCCCTAACCCCCTGGTCCCACTCCAATGCCCTGCTGTGTTTGTACCAGGCCTTCTTTAACCTATGCTATGAACCCGACAGCGCCTTTCTTCCTATGGGAAGAGTAAGATATTCTAATGAATGTGATTCCGCAATTTCAAAATTTACAGTTGTGCTTCCGTTCTAGTTTCAAGTTAATAGCTTCATCTAGTCTCATTTTTCACTGTAAGACGCAATCACATTCTTTTGTTACTGATATAACCATATGGTTTCTTTCTCCATATTCGCCGTACTACCGGGACAATGACTGAGATATTGTTGACTTTACACGTTCGGTAACACTGTCTGCAGTTGTTTTCCAACTGTCGGCACAATTAGGCCAGCCTATACTATATGACACACCTCACGGCGGAGGATCCTGTCCATGTGTACCATCAGTATAGGATACGGTGGGTTGGGGCCGCTCGCTGTCACCCCATCTCTCAGGGTATGGACAGGTACCCCAGGGAAGTGTGGTGTGAATATGTGGAGCCAGTAAGCGATATAGCATTGTGGTCTGTGCCTGCATAATCGCGTTCACACAATTTGACACACCGGGTTCATAAAACACTTCTTTCTATGGGGACATTACACATGCTGAGAGTTTTGTTCACTAACAGTCCATAAATTGCCACCATACAACACAGGCTCATGACCTTTCCTGTTATTCTAATACTAGCTCCATTCCCTGGTACCATCCAACCCTGACTCATCTGAATGGGCCCCTGGCTCTTACCTCGAAGGTACTCTGCTAACGATACTTACCCACCCTTATCATTAACAATAACCCTCACCACAAAAGTGCCACAGGGAGATTATCTACTTGATTTGCACAAATGGTTCCAGTCTTTACTTAGGGTGTTACGTTAATCGTTATAGACAAATGTGTTTACCAGTTGTGCGAAATTTTAGCTTACAGTTTAGGTGTAGCCCATTCATCCGGCGGATTCCGGCCACACTCGAGTCTCCTTGGGCAATGTACGTAACTCATATCTAGCCTAATCTGGGTCAAGAGAACAACGATTGCAGTTAACTTAGGCTAGGGTAAGACTAATTAGCCGTACAGTACCTATCAAATCAGTGGCTTGTTTAATATCGCGCAACATGTACCACAACACCACCATAGGACAAGAGTTCTCGCCACGGAGTTTCACTTCAGAAAACAGCTTTCCTCCTAAAAAAAAAACTCTCCCCCTAAAAATTGCTATGTGTATTGATAACTGTTGCACTGATTGCGAATTGAGTGTGAGGACAGGACAAATCGGTTATGGAAATCGTGCAGACTGATCAGTGAGTGTGAACATTGTGGTGGTGGGAGTATGATCTATTTTTCGTACTCCTCTGCCTTGTGGAGCATCAACTTTCAGTTCATTATATGGGGCGCCGTCCGATGGACTATGCTGAGAGCCTGTATAAAAATCAATGACTGAATAGGCTGCAATAGAGAAATTTCACAATTCCTACAGTTCTATTTCCTTTGAATTTACAAAAATGAAGAAAATATTGAAGGACTCATCACTGGACTCATGCTGAAAAGCCTGAGTCCTGAGTCCGGACAGGTGAGTCCGAGTCCTGAGTCCGAGTCCTTGAGGGTGAGTCCGAGTCCATTGAGTCTGAGTCACGAGTCCGGAGTCATGAGTCTTGAGTCCGGACTTGAGTCCGAGTCCGGACTTGAGTACTACAGCAACTTGAGTACTACAGCACTGAGAATGAGGATGAGAGTTGGGAAAGTACAAAGGTGCAGGGAACAAGCTATAAACGAGTTCCCTGAGTATCCTGAGTTCTGACCATATTATTTCTCGGTCTCCTCACTAGGCACCACCAGCTGTCATTGGTTGTGCATGCAGGTGGTGGGGCTGCTAGGAGTTGATTGGAGTCCCTGTGTGTGGGAGGCATTTTCAAGGCCACCTTCCGCAGGCAAGTCCACTCATCATGTCCTCCTGGTAGCTCTGCTAGCTTGTATTGTATTGACCTTCGGCGCGTTTTATGGTTTGGAGTTTTCCCAGTCAAGAAAACCAAACCTAAACTTTTTGTAATTGTCAATTCTTGGATGGCAAACCAAAATGCTGAAAAAAGGGAGCAAGTCGGCGCCAGTTGGGCTGCAATACCCGAATCTCCACACCCCAAAAAAAAAAACAACAGAGGATTACATGTGCCACCGAAATCTTAATCTGATGTTAAAGGTCCTCATGGGACATTGTAATCTCAGAAAGGAGAAGGGAGATAGTCGGCCCACAGATACTTAAAACAGGAGATTTCATATGCCACCTGATCAATTCAATAAATTTAAATCTTGGGTGTAAACCAATGTCCGCTGGACATTGTTTCTAGAAACAAGAAACATGGGACGAGCACGGAAAATCAACCTGCTCGGAAATATGGGGACTAACCATCTCTGTATGGCAGAAAGTCAATTGCAATCTGGTGTTAAAGGTCCTTTAGGACCTAATCTTCAGAGACACTGTTAAACCATGGGTTCGAGGCGAGGACATCAACTTGCCCGAAATGTGGAATGAAGAGGACACCCCTGACCTCTATGTGCAGGGTGTCTTCAATTCAGGCTATTCTAAACGGAAGTCTGAATGTTACAACTACCACGATGTGGTAGAGCTATATCTAATAAATCAACTGGCTTTGTACGTGCGCAGACAGGACGTCTCACAGGGTATGATGACTTGTAAGAGCTGGTATCTTCAAAGGTGTCATTGTAAGTGGGCCCCATTTTGTGGCCTGCGCTATGTGTCAGATATGGTTGAATGTCTGATTCCCCACCTTCCCTAATAATCTCTCCACTTCTCTCCATCGCCGCCGCTACGCAAAAAAAATTCCCACCAACCAAACACCACCACCGTGCCCGGGACGGGGACCCCGGGACGGGACTGGAAGGTAGGGATCCGGGGGAAGGGGGATGGTAGGGGGAAGGGGTGAGGTAGGGGGAGGAGGGAACCGGTACTGACCAACCTACGGACTCAAACACCCCCAAAAACAACGACAAAGCCCAACAAGCGAATCTCTGCAGAGGTGAGAGACACGTCCAAATGGTGTAACCCACAAGTGATTGTTAGGCAACGGGAGGTACACACACTCCCTACGTTAGGCGCAGGCGCGCAGCCTAGGCTGTTAGGAACGTATTACGCGAGATGGCGACAAAAGAGAGAGAGAACAAAAAATTGACCAAAAAATGCAAAAACCGAATGCGACAAATTCCGAAAATGCTCCTCCGCGACAGATATAGATTTGGTCTCCCAAGACGGTTAAACAAAGTAACAATTCCTTGGTCAAACTTTTTGAACTTTTGACGGCCGAACCGACGAAACAAAACATCGGTGCAGACGAATAGTCTGGCAAAAAGAGAATGGCGACTCAATCTATGTTAAAGTTATTTTGGAATTGGTATTACAAAGGCTAACCAACCAATAATCAATGCTTCATGAAAATGTAAGAAACTTTGGAATAATGATGCAACATTATACACCCTGAATTGCCCTCCATTGTCCTCGACAATAATACCAGCACCTGACAATGGTAGGATATCTGAGATTGCAACTGCTCCTTTTAACCAATTACTGTCTATGTAACGCAGCATGGGGGGGGGGGGGGGGGGGCGCCACAGAGCAGCTTATTGCCTTCTTGCAGTTCTGAGTGTATCGTCAACCCCATAGCCCCAAACAGATATTATCCAGCTGTCCTTCGCCATCATGAAGACACCGTTTCTTCTGTTATGAACTCTTCAGACTATCCACTCAGAGAAGTGTCTACCAGGTCTGGGGCGCTTATGTAAACAAATCTTCTGACTTGATAATTTATTGTCAGAAGGGACCAAAAGAAAGGTTGACAGACCAGACACGTTGAAAGTTCCTCTAGGCCTCAAGGTGCGGGATAGAGAATCTTAGAATCATTAATGGAGTTAAGAAACATCTGATAATTAGCCTTAAACTACTTTTATGACGTAACAATGTTTTGATGAAAATAATTCCAATCGATAATGAGCACCATCCCTCAACATATCAGCCATATCGCACACAGTTTTTTGAAGGTGTTGCAGATAATGCTATGATTTGGCATTTTTTTGTCTATAGTGACTGAATGACCTTTCTGGCATGACGGTTTCTACGAAAAAATGTTACCCTTGATGTTATGCATTATGTCCCAAATATCAGCCATATCGCAACAGTCATAATTAGTTGTTGCAGAACTGCTATTATTTTGCAGTTTTTCTTTGTAGTACCTTGATGACCTTTGATGACATAACGGTTTTTGATGACAATTTTACTGTTGATGATATGTATTCTGTCCCAAAATTTCATCCATATCGCATACATTCCCTGAATTTTTGGCAAAAAATGTTATTTTTGGCAGTTTTTTTTACCTTGAATGACCTTTGATGACATAACGGTTTTTATGACAAGGCGATCGCCCCGAGTGCCGCCTGTTGTCTCGATTCAGTCGATTCTTCTTTTAGTCCCCATGTAAACAATTACAGAGCATTCCATATGTTGGCTTTTAAATACCCCAATACCTCTTAAATATTTCACATTCATGCCATCTTGACTACACCCCTTGATCTACCTACTGTACCCTCTCCCATTATAAACCAATACTTAATAGTTAATAGTTCCTTCGATTACTGTATTGCCAAACAATGTAAATGGACCCTAAATCTATAACGTTTATCCCTATATATCATCAAAGAGTATGCCCCTTTATACATCTATCTATCTACTACTTCCATCAACTCTCTAGGGAGTTCACACCCACCCCTCTCCCATCCCCTGCCAAGTGGAATAAGTCCAGGCTAATTAGGCTTCCCTGGCAGGAGTCATACAGGCCCTACTGGGCGAAGCTATGACTATATATGATACCGGGATTTACCCCTCTCCTCCCCCCCCCCCCCACCTCGCACACCAGAGCTACGGCAGGTGGACACCTGACACCATTCATTCTTGAATAGGTGCCTGGGAGTAAGTAAACAAATGACAAAGTATTTACACTTTATATGGTCCAGTGTAAGGGGCCCAGAAGAGGTTATGACAGGCGGATGTGAACCTCAAGGTAAAAATGCAGGTTTTGACAATTAATGAAATCTCTGTCTGTCACATGGAATCTAGTTATGATGAATGGAAATACATCTGGAGGGTTTGAAATGAGTAAAACATTTTGTTATGATAGCCTGCTAATAAAAATAGTGATGTCAGCATCCATGCTGGTCAGCTAGGGTGCCGCCAAGACTAAACATTCCGAAAAAGGTTAGCGTACAGTCTCTGGAACTTGTTGCAGTAAATGTTAATATTGACCCAGTTTTTGGTCTCATAAGGTGAACCTTGAATACCTTTGATGACATATGACGGTTTTTATGAAAATGTTTCCCCTTGATCATTGCAGCATGTCCCAAATTCGTTATATAACACACAGTCACTAAATAATTGGCAGAAATTTTAATCTTTGGCAGTTTCTTGACCTCGAAATTACCTTGATGCCATGACGGTTTTTTATGAAAATGCTTGCCTAATGTGATGCATCAAGCCCCAAAAGCATTATGTCATCAGGTACACACACCCTATGCTATCGCCCAAAAGGTATCAAATCAACCTTGGCCCTTGTAACTTTAAGACCCAGGTGGTCAGATTGAAGGCGGGAGTTGGTTTCGTCTAATGTAGCAGATATAGAACTACCACCTATCCAAAATCGACAGTTTTTATTTCCTTTGCCTGTAACTCCTAAAATAAGCACCTTTTCTTGAAACTTGACCTTTGACCTTTTGACCTGTCTTAGATGTTGTTTGATTACTGAACCCAAAAATTACCAGACAAATCCTAACGACACGCCTATCTGGGCATCATTCCAATTGTTCCTGGTCCATTTACAAAATTCAAAAAATTGTGTAATTTCATCAAATTATTCCACATTAAATGACCTTAAGTGACCTTTCACACTGTTGTTACTTTATCATGATCAAGGTGTACCATCCTCCACCAAGTTCATGAGGATTCACAATGAACACGCCTAATGTTATTGCGAAAAAAGCTATTAAATTAAACGTTGAACCTCTTGTAACTACCAAAGTTGGTCTCGATCGAAGTCGGTGAGTTGGTTTCCTCGCTCCTGAAGCACACAAGGTCTATCATCATATCCAAAAACAACGTTTTTTTTGGGGGGGGAGGGCCACGTAACTCCTTAAATAGTCACATTTATCTATTCAGACTCACCCCTTAACCACATGACCACCCGGACAGAGGTCATTGAGGTCACAGGTCACACACATGCAGTCAACAATTATATCACATGGTGAACCTTCAGCCTTCACAGAATTCCATTCTCCGACTATGGCCATAAAACAGTTTTTGGCCCCCCTAATGACCTTGAATGAACATGGCATTTTACTGAATCTTGTTACTCTCCATGTGAATACATCCACTCCTAGGAGCACTTTTTGACATTTCGATGAACATGCCCAGTGCTTTGCCAAAATCTATAATCAGTTTGTTTTTTTACCCCTACGTGGACCTTTGATGACCTTCAATGACAGACGGTGTGGTTTATAAAAATTGTTACTCTCCATGTGATGCATCCACCCTAGAAGCATAGTGCATTTCCAATGACCACGCCTAATGTTATTGCGAAAAGCTTATCAAATGAAACTGTGACCCTTGTAACTACCAAAAGTATGCGTCCGACGAAGCGGGAGTTGGTTTCCTCTTCCTCCATGAAGCACACAAAGGTCCTATCACATATCCAAAAATAAAACCAGTTTCATTTTTTTTTTGGGCCCTTAACTCCTTAATTATCACATTTACTCAGACCACCTTAATTATAACCACATGACCACATGCAACCACAGAGTTCAAATTGAGTCAGAGGTCACCCACATGCAGGTCAACAATTATATGACAATAGTGACCAAACATTCCACCTCACAAATGTCAATTCCTCGATTATGGCCAGAAAAAACATTTTTGACCTTAAGTGACTGAATGACCTTTAATGACATGGCAGGTTTTAGGAAATTGGTAACTCTCGCATGTGGATACATCGCACTCCTAGGAGCATTTTGCATTTGATGAACATGCCCAGTCTATTGCCAAAAAGTACTAATCAGTTTTTGACACCCTAAGTGACCTTGATGACCTTCATATGACAGTGGCGGTTTTTATAAAAATTGTTACTCTCATGTGAATGCATCACTCCTAGAAGCTATTGCATTCCAATGAACAACGGCAATGATATTGCGAAGAAGCTATTAAATTAAACGTTGACTCCTTGTAACTACAAGTATGCGTCCGAACACACATCGAAGTCGGTAGTTGGTCTGCTCTCCATAAAGCACACAAAGGTCTAATCACATTCCAAAAATACCAGTTTCTATTTTTTGTGTGCCTGTAACCTCCTTAAACTAAGCACATTTATTCAAGACTCCAACGTTAAACCACATGACCACCCGAAAGAGGTCAAATTGAGGTCAGAGGGCACCCACATTGCAGGTCAACAATATATGACAATAGTGAACCTCCCGCCTTCACAGATATCAAATTCTCCGATTTATGCCAGAAAACAGTTTTTGACCTTAAGTGGACCTGAATGACCTTTAATGAATGGCAGTTCTTATGAAAATTGTAACTCTCCATGTGATACATCCACTCCTAGAGCAATTTGCATGCTGATGAACATGCCCGGCTATGCCAAAAGTTACTAATTCAGTTTTTGACCCTAAGTGACCTTGATGACCTTCAATGACCATGGCAGGTTTTTATAAAAATTGTTACCTCCATGGATGGCATCCACTTAGAAGCATATTGCTTCAATGAAACACGCCCATGTTATTGCCGAAAAAAAAAAAAAGTTTAACTTAAACTTGACCCATTGTAAATCCAAAGTATGCGTCCGATCGAAGCGGGAGTGAGTCTTCTCCATAAAGCCACACAAGAGTCTAATCAATATCCAAAAAATAACCAGTTTATTTTTTGTGCCTGTACATCCTAAATAGCCACATTTATTCAAGACTCAACCTTTAACACATGACCACCCGACAGAGGTCAAATTAGGTCAGAGGTCACACCATGTCAGGTCAACAATTCTATCACAATGGTGACGCCTTCTTCCATCCACCTTCACAGACATCATTCTCCGTTTATGCCAGAACCAGTTTTTGACCGCTAATGACCTTGATGACAAGATTAGTAAAAATAAATGACCTCTGGGGCCCTCGTCCCTACTGTAAAATTCATTGGGACTATAATAAACCATCTCCACAAGTTTTGTCAAATCCAACAAACTTTCAAAACCTATCGCCAGAAATTATGCAATTAGACTACTTAATTAGCATATACAATGCCAGGAATCTGATCGATTCGTTTACCTCTTCATAGTTGTTATATACCCCGAACGCCTCACCAATGTCTCTACTGATCAAGAGAATATCTTGTACACAAGCCGTCCAGGCCAATTTATCATTAAACATGCAAATTTATGCAAATGATCATTGTCCTTTCAGGATAAAAAAAGACACAAGAGAAAAGAATGATGCACATCGGCACCTCTTCACGCGCACCTCACAAAAAGGTCCCAGCATGGTGGCTTCCACGGTGCATGAGATATCTAACCGCACATACGGACAACAGACGGACAGCCAGCAGACAACAGACAGACCAGACGGACAGACAGACAACCACACAACAATGTGACCACTATGTCCCTCCGTAACAAAGTTCAGGCGATACAAAATGCTTGCCTCAATGTGATGCAACCAAGGCCTAAAGCATTATGTAAATCAGATACACACGCCTATGCTATCACCCAAAAGGTAATCAAAATCGACCTTTGCCTCTTGTAACTTGAAGACCAGGTGTCAGATCGAAGTCGGGACGTTGCTTTCTTCTATTAGCACCACAGATTTTATTTCTTTGCCCGTAACTTCTATGTAAAATAAGCACATTTTTGACCTTTTGAACCTTTTGGACCATCGTCTTTCGACCGTTGTTTGATTGATTCACTAAACCCCAAAATTACCAGACAAATATCTCTACGAGGCACCCAACTGCCCGCATTTCAATCTTTATTGGACTTTTAACAAGACTCAGGAAAATTGCATAAGTGCAATTTGCAAATAATTTCAAATTTGCAAATATTGCAAATTATTAACATTATGACTTCAGTGACTTGCCACTGGTCAAATTATGGGATTGACGTTCATGGGATTTCAACCAACTTTGAAATCTTCATAAATTATGCAAATTGTGACTAGTTAAATGCGAATTATAACACTAGAAGACATTTGGTGACCTTGTCTCTACTGTAAAATTTATCGGACTATAGATAAACCATCTCCACCTCCACCGCGTTTCTGTCAAAATCCAACGAAGTACTTTTAAAAATTGCAGAAATTATGGCAGTAGACTACTTAATTAGCAATATCTGCCAATTATCCAATCAGTTTGTGAACACTACATAGTTGTTGTATATCTGAACTGCATCACCATGCTCTACAGATCAAGAGATATCTTGTACCACAGACGCTTTTGGGCCAATTTTTTCATTAAATCTGGCACTTTATGGCAAATTATAGGGTCTTTGGAACGAGAGGTGGCTGCACATCGACAACTCTTCACCGACCCTCCCACAAAAATGTTTCACTCATCATGGAGGCTTTCAGGTTTCGGGAAAGTATTGAACCGCATCATACGGACAGACAGATAGACTGATGGACAGACAGCACCCACACAGAGTAATCACTATTCTCTCCTTGAACAAAGCTAAGCTCAGGCAAGACCAAAATGGTTAAATGCATCAATATCCCTGTTTACTTCTTTTTGACATAAAACGTGGGCTCGCGTTTATTTTCTTCTAAAATAACAACCGGTGGGACTCTTAGTACGCCTGCAAAACTATTATCTTCATTTGCATTCATTCAGGCAGGTAATGTCAAGTGAGAATATACTTGGGTAAAATAATGAAACTGGAGCACCAATGTTGGCCTCAAACCACACAATGTACCAAGACTGTCGATACTGTGTCCCCAGGAACTTTTGAAAACAAACTGTATACCTCTTGTGTTTCTGAACAGTTTCTGTGTTGGGTGATGATTTTCTTTTTCTTTGACAGGGAGGCAGCAGTAGTTGTGAGTGGCACAAAGTCATCTCCTGCTAAGGTTACCTCCAGCGTCCCACAGGGATCTGTCCTGGGGCCCATCCTTTCCTGCATCTATTAATGATATATTTTTTTTATGTTTGGATTTGCTGATATATGGACTGTGTGTGTTATCGGGTTAATGAGAACACTGGTCATTGCAACCAACTTCAAGCTGATATCACAAATTTGGGACGATGGGCGGACAGATGGGGCATGAGATTCCAGCCTGTCAAGTGTAATATTATGTCTATCTCCAGGAAACGGAATCCCACTCGTTTTAACTATTTTCTGAATGAAGTTCAAATTACTAGAGTCGATTGCATTAAATATTTGGGTGTCTTGATCACTCATGATCTGAACTGGGGAAGACATATTCAGGGTGTCTGCAATAAGGGAAACAAAATTATGGTTGTCTCTACCAAGAATCTATCTTTCTGTCCTAGGGAAGTGAAGCTCGCTGCATACAAAGGTCTTCTTAGACCTGTGTTGGAATATGCAAGCACTGTTTGGGACCCACACCAAATATATTTGAAAGATATAGTCTGAGGCGATTCAGAGGAGAGCAGCAAGGTTTGTTGCGTCAGACTATTCTAGAGAGCCTGGCACCGTCACATCTTTGCTTAATGACTCTGATCTAGTCCCGCTTGTTGACAGGCGAAAACAAAATAGGACTCATTCTCTTTGCCAAGGGTATTTATGGCCAGGCAGATATCCAGTTAATCGTCTCCGACTCCCGGTGCGTAGAAGTCGGCATATGCATGACATGCACTACTGTCAGTTGTATGCTAGGACAAACTTTTATAAGTATAGTTTCTTGCCGAATACTATTCATGAACTGGAATAGTCTTCCTTCTTCTGTCATATCTGCAACTGGTGTATCAGTTGAGCCTATTGCTTATCTTAGTAAGGAAAAATAATTTTTTTAGGGCCTAATTTTGTATCTCGACGCGTGCGTAGTGAAAGAATGTCCTGCTTTTGGATGTGTCACTGTATCAAGAAAGAAGAAGAGAAGACGAAGGTACAATATGTGATATAAATGTTCCGGATCATGAGTGCAAGAAGTCAGTTTCAAACAATAGCCTATTGTGCCCCTCTAACTACTTTTGGCCTAATTATTTTATGGCCTAAGATGTCTTGGCAGCCAATAATGGCCTACATCACCTTCAATGATCTTGACCTTCACAAAGTCAAAAATGTCCCATGGGTCAACAACTTTGTGTGCAAGTTTAGTTGATAACCATCACAGAATCTGTTTGGGACAAGAAGGCACTTGTTGAACTACTAGAGTCCACAGGCAGATTACAATAGCTCAACCAGCATTAACTGGTTTGAGCTAAAAATCAACTGAGAGGTAAAGGTGGAATCATACTGCCAATGCTTACTGTTGGCAACTCCTGAAAGAACCGGCTGGTGTAACAGTTTTCCATGTCAGTCCTGACCAGTCAGATTCTGGCGAAATATTTCCTGTCCTTCGTTACGACTGAATGAGGCACAAATGCATCAATGCCAATGAATGTCTTTTTGTCTCTTTTCAGATATACTAAATGATACGCTTCAATAATGTTGGCTAGTATGAAACTGGCAAGGAAGTTTGAATTTGAGAAGGACAGATAAGACCACAAAACATACATCCCTTTGGAGAAAACTCAAATATGTGTACTATGCTGCGATGACATCAAGAAAAGTGCTTAAAACAACTAAAATAAATACAGTCAAACCATTAGATAGTTGCCTTGGCCATCATTCTACAAAGGGCTAGACGGTCACCTGAAGGCAAAGTGTTTTCCATATCAAAGTGGTGAAGAAGATCTCTCTAGCAAATGTAGGCTCAGAAGTGACTGGGTCACAGCATAAGGGCTATGACAAAACAATGGCACAGTAGCTCTTGTTCTATGACTTAGTGAACTGTGGTCTTTTATAAGCTTTTGTTAACATCACTGCTGAGCTCAATATCTTTTGCAGGAAAGAATTTTCCCAGTCATAATATAAGATGAATGTCCCCTGTATTGTTGGAGAAGTATAATGATGTATGCGCATTTCATGTCATTGAATTGACACCCCCCCCCCCACACCTTTCCCCCCTACTTTCACTCAGTCACATTGGCACTGTAAATCCAGTTCAGCTGCACTCCGCTCAGTCAACCCTTTTAGTTCTATTGTTCCATTATTGCTGACCTCGGTTCACTGACTATAGTGTCCTACCACATAACATTTTGACTGTCAACCCTTGTATAGTTGTAAACCACTATCAACTTGTTCGTTCGGTTATGGAAGACATCTATCATAACATTCAATCTTAATCAAGGAAGACAGCAATGTTCTGTAGAGAGAGGTGAATTCTCCTGGATCTTCTGGAACAAACAGACTGGACAACCTTCTCTTTTCATCATTTCTTTCCAGATTTCTTGATTCCACCTCCAGCTGAAATTAACAAATAGAAAACTATGTTGGCTTTGGCACAAAAATTGTATTATTCCACTCAAAGTATTCTGGAGATAGTGTTCATTCTAGAACTGCACTACAACAACAGCATTGATAGGACCAGAAAATATAGTATATGTACATAGATAGGCAAGTAGATCAAATTTAATGACACCAATACATTTGTGGAGGATATTTAGGGCATAAAGAATGTGGAAGGGCAAGGAATATAGGGCATCTGTTGTTGTTCATAACGAAGAAGTGGAAAAATACCTGAACATAAAATTCATGAGAAGGGTGGAGAACACCAACCGATTATTTACTAATGCAGCCCCTCGTGTCTGGAATGACTTGCCGCTTTGGCTGACAACTGCATTTCTGAACAAACCTTCAAAGCCAAGTTAACAAGACACAAAACTGTGTCGCGATTCATTGCCATAGCTGACAGGCTAGTGGCTACTAAGGCCAAACCAGAAAACTTGTATTACCCCCTTATTAGATATTGTCTGTTTACTCAAAATACCTTTCTATATAATCACCCACTTGGAATTTAAAATATTATTCTTTCCTTTCTTCTTGCCCTTCCACTTCCTTCTACCACTTTTGGAAAAACAAATGACCTCCCGATTCACCTAATATTATTCAATTCTGAGGAAGTTTGGGAAATCACAAAAAGTATGCAAAATTTACATCCGGTGGTGACTTCAAAATGCCTCTGACTTTCATCAGGAACAACTGCTGAAGTCCCCATCCGGCAACTTTCGTTCACATAGGACAAGGCTTCTTTGCCTAATTAGCAAAAGTAGTGGGCGGTAGCAGCACATACAAAAGTCAATTGTGCCAAATCAGCAGATCCTATATTAATTGCTGCGTTTTTCTTTCTCTTTTTTTTTTTTGAAGTCGTGACTTGGAACAAGAGTGCCAATGGCAACGTAGCTCCCCCTGTACTTGTATATCATTAGGCCTACTGGCTTTTTTCTATCAGGAATAAAAATGTGAGAATGATTGAAATGTGTAGATGATACATGTACATGTTATAACAAATGAGCAAGAGGATGTAGTGGGCTAGTTCCAATAGTGACTATCCAGGTATTATTATAAACCACTATCAACACTATGCAACAACACTGCAGAAAAAGATACATTTTTTGCATGATTTATTAATGTACCCTAGGGTCCACACTGGCCAAAAATTCAAAAGCACCCCAAATAGCCCATTACATAAGGACCACTGCTCCCAAATTTAAAGAAAATCAACTGAAGCTTGTAAGAGGAGATGCATTTCAAGCACCATTGTGTGTAATTCATAAAATCGGCCCTAGGGCCCAAATAGCACCTGGGACCAAAAACTCCTGAACACCCCGAAGGTACGACTATTAGAGCATCGTTATGACCGAACATCAGTACTGTGCACCAAAATTTGTAGGAGAAGCATTTTGTGTGATTTCACATGATGGGCCCTAGGGCCTAAGTGGGACCTTGGACCAAAATTCCTGAACACCCTGAAGGTACGGCTATTAGACCATCATTATGACCGAACATCAGTACTGTGCACCAAAATTTGTAGGAGAAGCATTTTGTGTGATTTCACATGATGGGCCCTAGGGCCTAAGTGGGAACGTGGACCAAAATTCCTGAACACCCCGAAGGTACGGCTATTAGACCATCATTATGACCGAACATCAGCACTGTGCATCAAAATTTGTAGGAGAAGCATTTTGTGTGATTTCACATGATGGCTCTAGGGCCTAAGTGGGACCTTGGACCAAAATTCCTGAACACCCCGAAGGTACGGCTATGAGACCATCATTATGACCGAACATCAGTACTGTGCACCAAAATTTGTAGGAGAAGCATTTTGTGTGATTTCACATGATGGGCCCTAGGGCCCAAATGGGAATGTGGACCAAAATTTTCTGAACACCCCGAAGGTACGGCTATTAGACCATCATTATGACCGAACATCAGCGCTGTGCATCAAAATTTGTAGGGGAGCATTTTGCGTATTTCACATGATGGGCCCTAGGGCCTAAGTGGGACCTTGGACCAAAATTTCCTGAACACCCCGAAGGTACGGCTATTAGACCATCATCAAAATTCGTAGAAGCATTTTGCGTGATTCACATGATGGGCCACAGGGCCCAAGTGGGACCTTGGACCAAAATTTCCTGAACACCCCGAAGGTACGGCTATGAGACCATCATTATGACCGAACATCAGCGCTGTGCATCAAAATTTGTAGGAGAAGCATTTTGTGTGATTTCACATGATGGGCCTAGGGCCCAAGTGGGACCTTGGACCAAAATTTCCTGAACACCCCGAAGGTACGGCTATTAGACCATCATTATGACCGAACATCAGCACTGTGCATCAAAATTTGAAGAAGCATTTTGCGTGATTCACATGATGGGCCCTGGGATCACAATGGGCCTTGGGCCCAAATTCCTGAACACCCCAGATGCCCCTCACTTGGCCATCATTGTGACCAAGTTTCACTATGATCCCATCAAACACTGTAGGAGGAGTAGCAATTTGAATCAAATGTTAACAGATAGATAGATTAGACATGCAGGATCACAATAGCTCACCCAGCACATGCTGGGGTGAGCTAAAATACCAGGTAGAGTGAACCCAAATCGTATTCGTCTTCAACGGTTTAGATCACACAGACCACACCACCCCCTTGGTTTTTGTCCGCTCCACCTGGTATATACGAGGTTTGAAAAGAATGCACCATGTATAATGCAAGGGGAACAGATCCGAGAGCATGGTATCACATGGAAGACCTGGGTCGATATACAATGACTTATGTCTAGATGAAGAATCATTTGGAGAACAATAAGAGCCGTACTAACAACTCAGGCCTAGCCCTCACCCACATGAAAACACAGGCTGAGCTTGAGTGTATAATCCATATCAGTCTAGGTCTGGGCTAGGCTTAACGTTAGGCCTATGCATGACTACACCAAACATATGCCTACTGCCTAGGCTAGCACAATTACAATTTGGTTGGATGGATTGTATTCACTCAAGTCCTATGAGTTTGCAATCTGCGGGAATCGCAAGCTGTCTCGCGACCCGCGACCAAAAAAAAAACACGAATCTCCTGCATGAATAGACCTATGGGAATAACACAGGAGCGAAAAAAAACGTGTCTGTTTGCCTATTCGAGCATTTGCATGCCTAGTCTAAGCAGCTTAAGGGAGCAACATACAAAATTGCAACTTGGTCGGACCGAGCATTCTGTACTTTTCGTGTTAACAACATTTTTCAGACTCTGACCTCTCTTGACCTTTGACATGGCCCCAAGACAATAGAGACCATGTACTTATTATGGGGAACCCACATACCAAGTATGAGCTTATCCATCCAAGTGGGATCAAGTTATGTTGTTAACAAGGCTTGGCAATCACATACACCCATAACAACCCCCACCTGCAACTCAACCCACACCTCATGACTGCATAGATTCCTCTGACTTCGTCAAGGAACTAGAGCACCAATGGTGCTGTAGCTCAAACCGCATAAATGCACCAAGATGATGTACACTATGTGATAAATGTTCGACATCATGAGGCAGTTTCAAACATTGGCCTAATTTGCCCCTGTAACAACTTTTGACCTTGATCTTCATACGTGCCAAGATGTCTTTAACAAATAATTCCACATGATTGGTCCCAGGGCCCACACTCGACTGAGACTGGGACTGAGTCCCAAATACATGGGCACCCTGATGTACGTCTTTCAGCCATCATTATTTGGTAGAATTTGTAGAGATCCAAAGTTTGCAGTATTTCATATGATTGTCTCTAGGCCAACATACCAGACCCCCAATGGCCCTCATACCCAAAGACCAATACATATACCTTAATTCAATCAATTGAAGTT
>JAODTK010002710.1:0-174136 GCA_026419785.1 Sclerodactyla briareus
CTTAAGTATGAGATGCATTTCCATTCCAGGTGGGGGTCAAGTTATAGTGTTACAATTGCAAGCCAAAATTAGTAAAAAGATATAAACTTCTCCACATTTTTTACTATTTTTGACCAAGATTCACCCCTGACCTAAAACAAAAACGATGGGGTCCTGTACTCCCAATCAAGAAAGCTTAAACCAAATTTCACTTAATCTGACCAAACCGTTCGGGACTTCTCATGTTTACAAGGTTTTAGATTTCGACCTCTTGACCTGGCCCCAAAACAATTAGTAAATCATCATGGGGAGAATACACATACCAGGTATGAGCTTCATCCATCCAGGTGCGTAAGGTTATCATGGTTAAACCAGGCTAGACTGCATAGGATTCCGGACTTCGTAAAGGAATAAAAAGGGCAGAGACAAAAAAGAAGAGCAGGATGGATGGAGTAAAGACTATGGGATGAGCAGGTCAGTAGGTGGATGAATGGATGAAATGAAAGAGGCGATTAGCTCAACCAGTAGAGCTCCGACTGCAAAACCATTGATTGCAGTTCCAGAGATCATGAAGCCCGAGACTCCTCTGCCAGTGCTGTTGGACGAGGGCATGTCGTACACATGTCCGCCTCAGTGGAATTTTGGATGGGTTAGAAAGGTGGCATTATGCGGTACTCTTGTCGTAGGTTTCAGTTAAGTTAGTCTGATATACACAAAAACTTGGTGGGTGGGGACGAGGGATCATCCCGGTAAAACATGGACAGTGAGTTCAAGGTCACCGGATATCAAATTTGTTGATTTCCTATGATTTTTCTTTAAGTTTATAGGATTTGAACAAAACCTGATGGATGTGGAATGTTTAAGTCATAAACAACATTAAAGATCATTTTAAGATCACAGGAGGGTCGAAAAATTATGATTTTTTTCTAATTTTGTCATATTTAATAAACAAAACACAAATTGGGAAGAATGTGCAATATAGGTGGTCTGAACAAGAGGTAGGTGTAAATCATCGGGGGGGAGGAAAATGACCATAATTTAAAGTGCTGCGGTTCACCCGGGCGCACATGGAGGGGGGCCAGAGGCATTCCAACAGAAGGGCATGCCTCTGCTATGCCCTATTTCTGTGGTCCTTTCAAATTCATTTTCCAGTGATATTATAATGGTATAAACAAATCAAATTGCATTGCTACTTACTATCAATGCATGAGCTTCAATTAGATGATTCGTAGGCAGAATAATAGGTAAATCACAAGACCCAACAAACATAGCTGATATTAAAGTTAATACCCAATGTTCTTGCAAGGTGCGTAGCCAACAACAACAAAGAATCAGGGGACACCTTGAATGCGCACATGGAAACTTTATTAGGTGTTTTCCTCTATCTTGAAGATTTGTGGACATTGTAACACACTCATGCACTAAACAGGCCATCTACACATTAACATCACAAGTACAACTGAACACTCAGTACTTTGGAATAAAAGCTGGCCCACCTCTTTCGGACAGGTTCTCTGGAGAATAACACTAGGGGACCGTCCGCCTATATTATCCATCTGCTGGAAATAGCTGGAATCGAAAACCTTTCAAACCCTTCATTTCCCCTTAAAAACCTGGTCCGATGTGTCATACATCAGTGGGAGAGTTAACATCAGACCACAAGTAGTATAGCATTGCCATATACACAAGTTTTCACCTGTGATTTTTTTCCTGAGTGCTCTGAGCGAGGCACTTGACCGTGCTAGTTCAACTCGCCTGAATGCAAAACCATGAGACCCCTGGGCCTAACTGTTTCATGCCCCTCCCCCCCCCCCCCCCCGCAAACCCACCATGGGTTGGGGAGGATGTGTGCATAGAGTTCAATATGATGCACGGGCAAGGCTGTGAAGCCTCACAGCCACACCCACACGTAGACTCGCAAAGTCGCACCACAGACAAATTCTACCCGTAAAAGAAAGACAGATGCACTATGGGCCCGTAACTGATAATAATAATTTTTGCTTATATTAGTAGAAATAAAAAAAATATATCATCTATGTTGGGTTGAGCGGAGCTTGCTGCAGAACTACCAATAGGACTCTACATCATGAGTTCACAGTTAACAAAACACAAAAGGATATTTACACAGCGACCGGAGCCGGCCTAGCGCCAAACTCAACTCTTGTACAGAAATAAATTGTATCAATTATAGATCTTCTCTAGTAACAGGATATTCAATACAAATATGTTGCAATTTTTGCGTATCATAATATGTTACAATTAAAGTTAGGTTAATATTAGCAGTTGTAGGATGCTCAAGCAAGCCCCACCACATCCTCCCCTGACCCCCCTCTCCCACCCCATACCCCTCTCTCCCTGCAATCTCCCAAGTATCATGGGTCACCTTTCTCAGGCTAATAAGCGAAAGCGCCAATACTATGAGTAATTTCTAGATGGTTACATTCAATCATGATGTCAGATTCTTAGATTATCTGCTCTATGTGAGAGAGGCAGTTCATACGATTAACCCAGGCAAGGAGACAACTCGCGTTTATGTAACAACTCCCGGCTGTATGGTTGGCGGCAGGCCATCAGGGGGGGAAAAGGCGGGATAGGTTAGCCGTCAGGCCCAGGCCGGGTGATTGCCAAGTGGTGAGGCTGGGTAGGAGGGGGGGGGGGGGGGGGGGAATGAGACAGGGGACTATTGACATTACACCATTTAGACTTTGAAGCCCCTCAGAAGCATCTAATACCCATGTTCAGCTTTCAACAATCAAAATAAAGCAACAATGTTTTTGAATATCTGAAAGTTTGATGCAAAGCAGCTCTGTTAAAACTCTCAGTTTATACATCCCCAAGGAGAGCCATAGCACAGAAAATCATAACAGCCCAATGAAGAGTCACCATTTCTGATTAGAGCCATGGTGATATTGGGACATTGAGATTGTCAGCGTAGCAACCTTTCGCATGGTGTGGGACGATCCCCAAATACTTACAATCCTTCCCTGATGAACCTTTTCAGGAACCCCGGACATAGGTCCAAGACACCCACCGGCCTGCATAGATGACTGGTGCATTATAAAACATTCAATCAAATGTTGCCACAGTAAATGTTAACGGCATTACATAACTATAGGTGGGACATATTCCATCACCTCAGGCTGTAACCTAATGTATGGAAATCCTTTACAAATACCAGCTACAGAGGGCAGCAGAATCTTGTTCACTTGTATGTATACTAATACACATATTTAGGGATGCTTAGCATGAAGTAAACTAATGAATTTCTTCACAGGTGACCATATAGCAGCTGTGATTCGTTGGACCATCAAACCGGGAGGGGGCGGGGGGTATTTGACCTTCCCGATGGAAAGGGGACAGGCCCCTATGCTACCCCATCCCCAGTGCCACTCTTGCTCATAACATCAGTGATATATATTGGAGACATCTGGCGATGTGAGTGCATGACTCTTACACACTGAGAAATTTCTTATAACATAGTCATGATATACATATCTGCCTGAATGACAGTACATGACTTGCACGCACTACAAAGTCCATTTCTATAACATTAGTCATCGATATACACAGCTGATTGAGGGAGAGTACATGAATTCTGCACTGCCAAGACCCTTTCTATAACATTAGTCATCGATATACACAGCTGATTGAGGGAGAGTACATGAATTCTGCACTGCCAAGACCCTTTCTATAACATAGTCCTGTTATACACATCAGCCGGAAAACAGTACATGACTTGCATGCACTACAAAGTCCCTCTTAAACAGAGTCATGGATATACACATCTGCAAGAATGGACAGTACATGACTTGCACGCACTACAAAGTCCCTTTTATAACATTAGCAGGATATACACATCTGAATTGAGTGAGTGCACATGATTCTGCATGCAAGACCCTGTGAATCAGTCATGTAATAACATTGATTAAGTGTAGGTACATGACTTGCACCACTCATATTATAAAGTGATCGCCCACATTTTACACCTCTGCACCTTGCCAAAGTTTTCCTAAGCTTCCGGGACCATTAATCTCGTTCTTCACTAATGGCGATAGAGACATCATCCTGAACATTCCGTTGTTAGCGAGTGGCCGGCACGTTACCAAATCTCCCTCCGCCCTCGAGGTGACCCTAGACTGTTCTCGCATCTTACCAAAGTTCTCCCTAAGCTGCCTGGACCATTAATCCCTGTTCACTCGCTGGCAAAGGGACAATCCCTGAAATGGTCTTGTCAGGTTGAACGCATCGTTACAATCCCATGCCCCTGGGTGACCCTGGAGTTCTTGCATCGTACCAAAGTTCTCCCGGAGCTTCCCGGACATTAATATCTGTTTCACTAATGGCGATGGAAACATCATTCCTGAACATGTCCGTGTCAGGATTAGACTGCATCGTACAATCACCCGCCCCTCGAGGTGGTTATATGAGGGCCCTGTTTTGCAGCTTATCAAAGTTCTTCCTAAGCTTTGTTTCACTGCTGGGCAGATAGAGACATTATCCCTGAACATTGTCTGTGTCAGGATAGACGTACATGTACAATCACCCTCGCCCCTGGGGGTGACCCCAGAATGTCTTGCATTTACCAAAATTTCCCTAAGCTTCTGGACCATTGAATGAATCCTCGTTCATGCTGGTGACGGAGACACAATCCTGAACATGTCCGTGTCAGGACTGGAACTGCATCGTACAATCCCCGTCCCCCCTCGACGGGTTGGACCCGGACTGTTCTTGAATCAGGTACCCGCTGATCTTTGTGGAAGCACGGGCAGCGATGTAAACCTGTTCCTCTCCCCTGCAACCCCCCTAGCTCTTCGGCCGCCCCGGGGCCAGGACTGACGTAGCTTGTCACAGAGCCCGTAAACAGGGGACTTCGGATCCTGAGTGGGACCATCGACTACAGGGGCAAATCTAGGCGCCTCTTGGGTGGAGTCTGAGAAAGGGTCAGTCTCCGACTGACCTTGCTAGTAAGTCTTAGGCCACAGTCCGAGTTGCTGCGGACAAGTGGTCCGCCAGTCCTGAGCATTCTGGAAGGCACGGAGATCTTGGAGATTGTCCGAGACCTCAGAGAGATGGCACTGCTGAAAGGCAGAAAGAGAACGTAATAACGTAATGAATATTCCGAATGCTGAAATATTAAAATAACTTATTTTGTTACATGCCGAAATTTGCACATATTACTCCGATCCCAGAAAAAAACAGGCACATTAACCTTTAGACAATCGTTAGAGTACAATGGTTCATTCAAAGGATCATGCTAAAAACTGACAAAGATGTGAAAAGAGGACATGTCAAAACCCACAACCAAAATTTGCCAATTCTAGCATGTTTCTCTGTGAGTTATTTGTTTCACTTTGAATTGCACCCTAAACTGTGACGGGTACCAGAGTAACGATGCAAATGCGCCTTAATAGACTTCACACGGTAAATGCTGATGTTTTGCACCATTATAGCAGAAAAATTAGTTTTTAAATTAATAATCAGAATGAAATTAACGAAACGATTTTTTCATATCTTGTGCACAAAGTGTATGTTTTCGAATCAGATCCCATTGTAGTTTTTGTTGTCACTAGGTTGGTATAAAAATACATGTTTTGGATTAACTTTGTATTACACAGGGTCCTCGGTTACTCTTGGACGCACAAGGCACATGCGCTATAGCACAATTGCCTCTTTTCTCACTCGAATCGGCTGAGACTCTGAGATGAGATTCTTTCGGGGTTTGGGTTTCTTGAATAGCTAGATATACACACCAAAATAGCAAAAGTTAAAGTTACATGACCATGGCTACTTTAAAAGACAACTGCAGACTTCGATACTACAGAAAGTTATATCGTGGTAATGGAAAAATCGGTATTAATAGGTCCAAACCCGTTCAAACAATGTCCTAGTGGGTATGCCTTTAAAGTTAGGTCTCCATTATGACAGAGAAAAAGGAGGGAGAGGATCCCAACCTGCGCAAACATGCATGACGTACACTTGGACGAAACAAGGAAGTCATGCCATTTCATTGTTATTGCTGTTGAATAAGTCAACATTAGCAGGAGTTCTGTTGTCTTTGTCCTCCCCCCAAACCAAATTAACCATCGACACCTACCAAAACCCACTACAGTCAATCCCTCCCAAGACTAAATGCTTCCAAGTGGAAAATATAGGAAAGAAAACCAAGATTGTTTGCGGTTGTGCTTATGACATTATTATTGCATGAGGATGCCTTTCGATCTTGTGCGATACACATACACAAACTTCAAAGGGACTGTAACTCCCTAACGAACGGTCCGTATCAACGTCAGGTTGGGATGATGAGTTAAGTTGTTCTCCAGCTAATATATTAGCCTCTTCGTAAATATCCTGCAGATGTCCTTTAAAGGGGAATCCAGCCAAAACTATTTAAAATGTCATTTGAGGGGCATGAAAATCATGACAATCAAAATTGGTTTCAGTTCATAGCACGTTCGGTCATGAAGTTACAGATTTTCGAAGATGATTTATTTATCACTGCTATTTTGGCAACAATTTTGCAGACGGAAACGTGTGTGACGTCCTATCTACCAATTTTTAAAGAACGGTTAGGAAATTGTCCTAACTTTTCCCTTAAAATTTGGTAGATATGACATAAAAACTATAGGAAATTTGAGGGAAGCCCATATCTTACAACCGAAACATGAATAATAAACCAGGAAACAAAGTGATATTTGAAGGATTTTTTTAACACCCAAAAAGAGTATTAATTGCCGGACTTTGCCTTTAGTAATCAAGGTTCCTGCCATGTCAGCGGAGGCATTACTCTGCTGTTCCCACAGGTGACCAGTATTGTCTGGGTGGGGTTCTAGGTCTCTTCGTCTGGGGTGGGGTAACCACCAGACAGATGTGGTGGCCACCACACTGACAGTATCCATACGACGCTCAGGCTGACCACCCACACTGGAGTAGGGTTGCGTTGGTACACCGGTATTGTTGTTAGTACCGGTTAGTACTCGCAGCACCGGCACTCGCAGTAATGATAAGTCAACTGCACAATTACTATTAATTGACGGATGAAATTACTGGTTAATGGCAACAAAACCACGGTAATAGTTGCGAATTACAAAATCCAGTGCTGTCATATACTTTTGCCGATCTCAGCTGCCACACTAATGGTGCTGTAGCCAAACCGCACAAATGTCCCAGACGGATGTACAATTATGGGTTAAATGTTCAAGATAATGAACCAAGAAGGCAGTTTCAAACAATAGGACTATTGTGAAGGTAATGACTTTCGACTCTTTAGTTTCATATGGCCAAAGGAGTCGTAGCAGTCAATAATCTAACATGATGGGCCCCAGGGCCCAAAATGGGCCTTGGTCCCGAATCCATGAGCGCACGGTGAAAGTACGGCTATTAGACAATCATTAGGATCGAACATCTCAGGGCACCACTGGGCCTGAGTCCTAGATCCTGGGTAAATGAAAGGTACGGGGTAGTAGACCCTAATGATGACCGAACATCAGCACTGTGCATTCAAATTTGTAGGCGATACAATGATTTTGCATATTTCATATAAATGGGGCCCTAGGGCCAAACTGGGCCTGGGCCCAACGTTCCAAACACCCTAGTGGCCCTCTACCCAAGGACCATTACATTATTAATCTTTGAGGAAAATCAATTGGGCATGCGGGAGGAGATTCATGTCAAGTACCATTGTGCGAAAACTTCATAAAATGGGGCTGGCCACGTAGGACTTTTGTCACCCCGAAGGTTACGGTCAGACCAAAATTATGACCAAACATCACTACTGTGCACAAAAATTGTTAGAAAGAGAAAGAGGATACACTTTGAATGTTAACATAAGGGAATATATGACCATGACCTCACAGAGTCCAAATGTCCAGGGGTCAAGGAACGTTGTGTTCATGCAAGTTTGGGTGACATCAATCACTGAATGGGACTGTGGGGACCAAAAGGGCAATGGGTAGACAAATGGATAGATGAGGGATAGATAGAGTGAAAACCCTGCCAATCCAATAGCTCAACCAGCTGGTTGAGCTAAGAAGGATGTATAAAAGGAGACCATTGTGGAAATAGACACCTCTAACAGGAGCTACAAGAATGCCAGTGGTCAGTATAACTATCGCTAGCATATTTCAGGTTAGAGAGAATACTGTGACCAGCACCAGCACCAATTACCGGTGCCAGAGCATGGTTGCACCTGTTCAAAAAATGTTGGTACCGCCCAAACCCACATGGTGGAGGGAGGTCCCTCTATCAGAAAAATTGAAATGCCCCGACCCGGATCTCAGTTCGGCTCGAGCTCAGGCAACTGCATACACCAACGGACACTGCACTGGTTTTCACGGTATTCACCCCAGACGACAGTATTGGACGTCAACCTCTGACAGTGAGTGGCAGTAGCAGTTATGAGCAGCTGGACTGGTATGTGCCCAAGGTAACCTCATAGTCGAAATCAACACCTGGGTACATGGGTAAAAGAAAAATGGCATACTAAGCCTCTAAACTAATAGGCAGGATAGACACACACTCCGACATTAACACCAGTGTGTGACAGTAACGCCCAACCATGCCAATACCCAAGGGTGGAAGCAAAGTCCGAACCACAAAGAGAACATAGGCCCACGGAGACAAAAAATCCTGTCTCCAAGACGATGATAGGCGCTAGCGGCCCAGAAGCGGGCAACGTTCTTTAGACTCCGATTTGAAAAGATGGACGATATTGAATAAGAGAATTCCACGAAATGGTTCGTGCCAGAAATCGCAAAAAAATGTGCGATGTTTACGTCGAGTATGGCAAAAAATGACTGATATTGGTCATTGGTGTGGCCAGTTGTGCTGCTTTCTTTTTCTGGAATATAGCCTAAGCATACCGTTTGGTTTCAATTTACGGGTTCAGGAGCGACTAAGGCTCATCAGGAACCCTGGCCGAATTGATCGTGTCCGAGCTCCGCAGTAGACTCGCCTTCTCTCTCACAAGTGCTCAGATGTATCGAGCAGGGGTGTCTCCGATCCCACCTGCTCCCGGGAACTGCCATTTTAGTCCCCTCCGAAAGGACTATCAGTGACTCCAGGGCCCCACCAACTTTTCTTGGAACCTGGAGGAGCGAAGTTCAACGTGACTGCTCCAGCCCGACCGACGAGACTTATTGTGCAAATATCCCGTAAACAAACCCCAGTACCGCAGGAAGTCCACTGTACCCCAGGGGAACCATGACGTGAATACCAAGACCTGCCGATCCCAAACGGCTAGTACAGCGCATGGGAAAAAACGTCCGGTGATGCTGTTTCCGAACCCGGGATATTTTGCTTGCAGAATGTCGCCGATACCATTCTTCTGCCGTGGTGGCAAAGGTGATTGCGAGGACATGATCCCAGCTTCACCTGATCTTTTGTGAGCACAAGTGAGGGACATTCTTTTTCCTTTACCATCCAGACTTGTATAATTTGCATGAAAGTGACCTTTCACCAGATCACAGCACCTTGATGAAGCTGGAGTATCTTAACTGACCTAAGCTTTTGTCAGCACAAATGAGTGACTTGCTGACATTGTATTTCTTTGTCATTAGACTCTAGTAATTGGCAATGAAGTGACCTCTTCACCAGATCACAGCACCTTGATGAAGCTGGAGTATCTAACTTACCTAGCTTTTGTTCATCAGAATGATTTACTTTTGACATTGTATTTCTTTGTCAGTAGACTCTATATAAATTGTCATGAAGTGACCCTCACCAGATCAAGCACCTTGATGAAGCTGGAGGGATCTTAACTACCCAAGCTTTTGTCAGCACAAGTGAGTGACTTGCTGACATTGTATTTCTTTTGTCGTAGACCTATTTAATTGGCATGAAGTGACCTCTCAACCAGATCACAGCACCTTGATGATGCTGATTATCTTAACTTACCCAAGCTTTGTCACACAAGTGAGTGAACTTGCTGACATTGTATTCTTGTGTCAGTAGACTCCTATATAATTGGCATGAAGGGCCCCTCTTCACCAGAATCACAAAACACACCATGATGAAGCTGGAGTATCTCTTAATTAACTAACTTACCCCAATTTTGTCATCAAAGTGGGTGATTGCTGACAATTGTATTTCTTTTGGCCACAGACTCTATATCATTGGGCACGAAGGTGACCTCTCACCAGATCACAGCACATTATGATGCAGTGAAAATCAGCTTGGCCAAGCTTTCGTCAGCACAAGTGAGTGACGTGCTGACATTGTATTTCTTTTGCTAGTAGAACTCTACATAATTGGCATGAAGGTGACCACTTCACCAGATCACAGCACATCGATAAGGCAGTGAAAACTTCCAAGCTGTGTATCAGCAGAGGACTTGTGACCTTTTTCTCCCCTTTTACCAGCAGACTATGTATAATAGCATGCAGGTCGCCTCTCCACTAGATCATAGCATGTGAAAGAAGTGGAAAAATCCTAGCATACCTGCATCGGTACAAGTGAGTGACTTGCTGACGTTTGTGACATGGGAATGCCTCATTTCCCGATAACGTGCCGACGATGCTTTGGAACGTTGGTCTCTCTTTCGGACATACCTAGAAGGAGTGATAACGAAACATGGCTTCAAGAAAATTATTTGTGTCTGACTGATCTGTTTGAATTGATCGAGAATTGATCGAGAATTGATCGAAGCTGTCACCTGTGCTAACTGACAGCATTAATGCAGTTTGTAGTATTTGCTGACCTTTCATCTGATCACTTCACTTCTTTGAACATAGCAGTGTTACTGATACGTGCAGGTTATGATGCGGACAAGTGCAGATATTCCGTTTCACAGAGAGAAAGATCAATTGGTGGAATAGCTTTACAGGAATGTTGTTCCATCTACAACCGAGTGGTCAGCACAGATGGTAGAGCCTCCGCCTTTCACCCAGGGAACTGGGGTTCGATTCCCGGTCAGGTTATACCAAAGACCTTAAAAATGGTACCCTGTTGTCTTCTCGCTGGGTGCTCGCATGGGGGACTGGAGCAGGACAAACGAGGGGTAGGCAATTTTGCAAGTTGCCCTATGCATGTGATTACCCCCACCCCCACATTAAGGTACCGCCGAAGAGACATTGCCCAGCAAGGATGCAGACCGGATACTGATCTATTGTCAGCTGCGAATCCCTCACCAGGTAGCATGGAATAAGGCAATGCCTCTTTGGCCAGTACCTAATTGCAAATGCTACCCTCGTTTCCCTGCTCCAATCCTTGTGCTGAGCGTCTAGCACAGGGGTTTTCAACCTTTTTTGGATGTCGTTCCCAATTGGCATTCATGAATGTAACACGTCCCCATCTCATTATTAAATTGGAAAGCGTATGAGTGGAAAAATGATAAGACACTTGAAATGGTGCAGTTTGTGTCTTTAGGAGAAAAGTCCCCTATAGTTCATGTACGGCACTCGGTCACGCAGGGGAGGTGAAGGGTTGATAATTAGGGGGGGGGGGGGGTGTCGTAAAGACTTGATTTGCACGAAGGTATCTGGCAATGGATACCGATATGGTGTCCCCCTCCCCCTTGGGAAAATGCTGAACATTGAAACGACCTCAGATGCGATCTGGTGCAATACTCTCAATAAAATTGGCCTGGTCAGTTAAATACTCGACCCCGCTCACCACGTACGCGGTACCCTTTCAATTTGGGACACCGAAAAATCCTTCTGCCCGAATCCAAACAATGCTCGATTTTTACTGCAACTTGTGAGTATGAAGGACAATGAACACACGCGCGCGCAAAAGCGTGCAAACAATTTGACACTTTAATGGGGCAATTGATCAAATTTTCGGCCATTTACTTCAAATTCAGATAATCTTCCACTTTTGCATTAGGATATCTCTACTAACCAGAGTTTAACTTATTCTGTGCTCAAAGTTTGGTAGTGTTCTGCCCAAATTTTGATCTAGAAAAAAACTGTGGGGGGGGGGGGGGACTGTCCTCTATCTCTCGCCTTGTACTCTGTCTATGCCGCTAGGCAGAGTTCCCGCTGAAACGACTGTTTCATTGCTAAGTTGTGGGAAATTCTTTCTTATTGTTTTCAGCAAAATGGCTTGATTTTTTTTTGGACACCCTACTCGCTACGGCCCTGTCCTCACGTTGACGGACGGACGGAGGCGGAAACTCTCCATTTCGAAAATACACACATATTGTCAGGTTACCCCTGCGCGCAGTATTGTCGTGTTAATGTGTGATCGCAACATTCACTGCACACGCCTATGTTCATGTATCTCAAATCATTCTGATGTATGAAGAATGTATCATTTTGCCATTATTTTTCTGTGAGACTTGGGACAAGCTCACGTCCCACCAGAAATTGCACGATGTCCCACCGGTGGGACGCATCCCCCAGGTTTGAAACGCCTTGTCTAGCGAAAGGCAACAGGTCCCATTTTAAAAAGTCCTTTGGTATGACCCACCTGAATCGAACTCCAGTCTCCTGGGTGGAAGGATGACGCTCTACCAACTGTGCCATCCACTCTGTCAAACATACCCCTACTTTCCCACACAAGCTTTGGCTTCTGAACATTCTCTGGGAAGGACACCAAGAGCAGTAGCATCCTGAAGTAGTAATTGTTGAGGGCGTGGGACCTTCAAGTAATGGTTGAAACAATTGCCATTTGCTTCCTTTGGTTACCCCTTCATGACAGGGAGGGAATGAACATGTTCCTATATGCCACTACCTAAAGTCACACACACTCGAAGAAATCTGAATGGAAGTTGCCCTGTGGTTTTCGAACACACTTTGATTCAGATACATGATCGTCGTCAGGGTATAATCTCACCTCTTACCTGAAGGGTGGGATCAATATGGATTTTTTTTCTATGGTCCCATGCCTGATATTCTCTGTTGCCCTAGTCTCTAATTTCTTCCCCTTATTTTCCGTCTGTTGTCCCCGAGTCTGGAGACGTGGCCGGCCTATCTCTCTTTCTTCCTCCTGATAATCAGCCCATGCAGCATCCTCAACTCCAGTGGTCTCAAGGATCCAGGTGATTTTCCCTGATCTCCCTGTGAGTGGGTATAAGTGTTATCCCCTCCATCTTCCACTGAGAGCTTTTCTAAACATTCGGAAAGTGCCTACATCCTGCCTGCCCCATTTCATTACGGGCAAGGTGAACTCGTTAAAGGCCGCCCTTTCACTATTTTACTCAGAATTAGCGCTGTGCATGATGAAACCCACTTGTCCAAATCAGCTCAACTAAATCTAGTTCCTCCCTTAATCTCTCTGAAAGCAGGTCCCAACTACTTGAAAGCAGTTGTGTATGTTTGAAAGATATAAGTGGGTTTGACCTCTAGGCTGACCTTAGATTACCTTGGCCAGGCTCCAAAACGATTGGGATCATGTACTCAATATGACAAACCCACACAAGTATGAGGATATGATCCATCAAGGTGGGGTAGAGTAATTGTGTTAACAAGCCAATATTTGCCAGAATATCAAATTCTCACACTTTTCCATTCCTTACCAACATACGCATTGACTAACCATCCCTCTGCTCTGCTTTCCAAGGACAGTGGTTACTCGCAAGCTCAGCCGCTGTTGCACATTTTGCACAACATTATAATGTTACTGATTCTGACTGTAGACAGAAACCCCCCTCCACCCCACCACCTCCCCCACCCCCACTTTCAAGCACTTCTGTTCAGGGAGGTTTTACCGGACGAGCCTCTCTACTCACCTTACAGCAGCATACAGCTACTCTCAGCATATCCCTCGGACAGTCCCCAGCCAGCAACTCGAAGGCTGCTTCGTTCAACCCAAAGTCCTGCCGAGCGGACAAGGAGATAGTACAGAATTAGATAATATAATGACTAGATCACGGAGGATGATTAGCTCAGTCAGTAGAGCTCCGAAAGCAAAGCAAAGTAGCGAGCGCCGTATGTGGCAGCCCTATTGGGCAGTCCCTTGTGGAAAAGATTAAGTGACGTACTGAAATGGTACGTCGGGAGTGAACAAGCAATTAGAGCTGCATGACTGGATAGTATCGGTGGAACAAGTCACAGAATATATATTCTTGTCATTTTATTGGGCAATTGTCATCACATGGGATCAAATTGAGAAGTACTGTTACATGATCATGCATGGAAGAAAATACTATTATATACCTTCATGCAATAGAGAGACCAACAGTATTCAGAAGTCCTTTTCCTATGTTGGCACATCATGCGTGAAACAATGACAGCCACTAATGGTTAGTGATACTCTGCAGCCTTAACAGGGTTTTACACACTAATCTTATACATATTTTGTTCATCCAATGCAAATATAGCGAGGCAAATTACAAGAAAAGATCAAGTCCCGCAAAGCAAACCTACAAAAAACTAACAAAAAAACATCAGGAATTTGCCAAATATTCTGGTTGTTGGTATATGACACGCATGTCTTTCATTCATGCAAAAAACAGATTTTCATTTGTTAAACATTTGTTGGCAAATTCTATTCAACAAGGCGAAAATTTCAACTCATAAAAATGTTTGTTTTGATTGAGAGCTATAGAGATAATCTGCTGGCACACCCAAATACTGTGGATTAATAGTGGCACCAGAGTCGGAAAATTATTTGAATGCCCCGAGAATATACCCACCCCCCCCTTCCAGTAGCTACCCACCCCCCCCTTCCAGTAGCTACCCACCCCCCCCTTCCAGTAGCTACCCACCCCCCCATTCCAGTAGCTAGCTTGCCTCAACACTACTGGGACATCACTACTGTAGTGACCATGCCAGAAAACCTAACCTGAACAACCCCCCCCCCCCTTCCTCCCTCATATGGTCTGACGAGCTAACCAAACCTCTCAATTAACACTAAAATGAGGCCTCGTCCATGAGACAATTGCCCCATCCTGTAAAAATCTAGATAATATTCACAGCAGATGAATTCGCATTAACATTGGCAACCTTGGACAGTACTTGAGGCTCTGTCAAGATTGCACTGGGTAGTCAGTGAATCCCCACACACCAAAGGTGAAACTAAGTCAGAACGCTGTGATAATGTGGCACATACCAGAATAATTCAAATGCATGCATGCATGCAGGGAATGCAATCTTCAAGAATTCTGAGAAATTCAGGCCCACTGATGTTACCTGTCTGAATGTTTTGCTCATGATAAAAATGTTTTGAGGTGCAATAAAAGTGGGGAAGAAACATCAAACAACTTTCAAAGTGTTTTCTATATGCATGCAGAATCCCATTGACATTTGAAACATTCCAATCACACCCGAGGGAGAAATGAAACCACAAGGCTGTTCAGCCCTGCTAGAAGCATGGCTTAGCTGTGTGAGAAGATATGAAGGCCATTCTCGTTAGACGATCATGTGTGCAAAGTTCATATGGATCCAGCAAGGCACCAGGGAGTTATTGTACAAACACTATCAATTCAGTTTCGTTGAAAATCCAAGATGGCCACCACAAGAGTGGTGGGGCGATGCCCACATTCGAACCCATCCAAGATTTTGTACGGGCGAACATGTGTGCAAAGTGTAGGTACAGTCGGAATTGCTTAGAAGAGTATTGAGTTAACACGAAAGTCTTCCGGCGGGGGTGACGACGATGCCAAAACCATATTATCTAGTGGGGATATAATGACCAGATCACGGAGGCTGATTAGCCCAGTCGGTAGTGCTCCGAACTGCAAAACAATCAAGTTCAAAGCCCATTGAGAGCATTCTGAAAATTCAGGCCCACTGATGTTACCTGTCTGAATGTTTTGCTCATGATAAAAATGTTTTGAGGTGCAATAAAAGTGGTGAAGAAACATCAAACAGCGTGCAAAGTGTTTTCTAAATGCATGCAATCTGGTGGCAGCATTGGAATGCTTTCGGGAATCCTATTGTTATTTGAAACATTCCGATCAAACCAGAGGGAGAATTGAAAGCACAAGACTGTCCAGCCCTGCTAGAAGCACGACTTAGCTGTGTGAGAATGATATGGAGGCCATTCTCACGCAACATTCTCGTTACACCATGAACAGCAGTTCTACGTTACACCATGAACATTCTAAGTATGTTCTACGTATTTGAGTTGCATTTTGATGGAATCAGATAGAGACATTCAAACCATATTCAACAGCTGTTCCAGAGTTTCAACTGCATTCAAAGTGCTATCTTTGCACCAGAAGGGAACTCTTACTGAGCTGTAAGAACCATTCCTAAGCCCCATAAAAAAATTGTAGTCTTCTCTCAAGCTGGTCCTGCTGAATTGCTGGGAGTGAATAGATGGAGTGAATAGATGGAGTGATGAAGGAAATAGAAAATCTTGCAATGAGGGAATTATTCACCATGGTCCTTGGTAATTCCTCCGGGTCAGCGCTGACTCTTGCGATGATCTCACACATGACGATGCCGAAGGAAAAGACGTCACTCTGAAAAGATGAAATGATGGGCGTAGGGAAAGGAAAATTACAAAATCACCCTTGATGTGCCCAAGTGAGTGGCTGACACATCTGTTTGTCAGGAGTAATTCTTGAAACTGCTTACTTTAGGTTCCTCCCGTCAGGCAATATATTTGTGCTTTTAGAAATTCTAGATGTTTGCTGGAAGTTTTTACCCTTCCACTGTGAAGATTTTAAATGCACACAATAGTCGTTAACGGTGATGCGGTTCGCTTGTTTTATTTGTTTGTTCCTGTTTGACATGAACGTGGCATCATTTCTTAGCATTTCATTGTTATGTGTTACATATTTTCATAGTCATGATTCATGCATATTTATTAGGCACATCTTTTTCTCGTCCATTATTTCATATTCGATATTCATATTATTGTTTCATACTCGCCTAATGTTCTTTCATGTCTCGCTGTTTGTTTGTGCTTCTTATTTGTGAGAGCTCTTATTTTCCATTCCGATTCCCATTGTATTTATTGGCAATTGGCTGAATAAATCTATCTATCTATCTCTATCTACTAAGAATCATCGGGGACGAGGCTCCCCTGGAGACTACAGCTCTCTCCTTGTATGGGAGAGTTGAGTTGCCATCATAATCATCACCATCATCCAGTTTTACGTCGCGGTGCCACTTCTAGTGGGTTGGACGGTTCATGACTGTAGGTACTACACTACGCCATCCTATGATCTATTACGCTCAGTGGGTGAAATATCTTGAAAGATTTGAAACTACCAGGCCTTCGTTGATGCAACTGCGCCAGTTCTTTTTCTGTCTACCTCTTCTCCCTCTTCCTTCAACAGTGTACTCTCCTATTCTGCCAGTCCAGCTGTGGAAACTGTTCTTGGATCGAGGCAGTGAAGTGTTCAGCTTCGGTACTCTACAGGTTATTCTCACTCCACAATCGACAGCCTATGCGACAATGCTGATTATTTGCTCAGTATCGTACCTGTCAATCATTCTGTGATGCTATCGGTCAATTTTGATCTAGCTGATTATGGCTAAATCTTGTAGATATAAACACAGTAACCACCCAGGTTGTATAGCAGAAATAGCAAATCAACGGTGAAATAATTTTTCTGACACCATTTGCACTGCGATTGCAGCTAATCATGTGTGATCAGTTCACTGGACCATCCACACACATTTTTATTGTATAGAATACGAACACTGCAGTATTTTGAAGGCTCTAACTACATAACCATACAGCTGCTATAGTTTTTGGATTACACAACTTGCTGGTGTAGGCTGAAGCATAGCCTCAGTCTACAGTGAATCTTACCTCTGGGCCATAAAACTTTCCATGGAGGCACTCGGGTGATATCCAGTAGGGTGTCCCGACTACCGGTAGCACATCTTTATCACTCCTGAAAGAGGATTGGATGGATCAATTAGGTGGTAGGTGATCAACGACACACATTAACACATAACTGATATAAACTGTTACCAATCTATGAAGACAAATCTGACACATTCTATCTTTGAGTACGTTATTGCACTGAAGGGAGAGGGGTGTGTGTGGGGAGGGGTGTGTGTGGGGGGCGGGGTATGTGTGATATCTCTTCCTTGAAGGTTAGTTACATTTTCATGAGCATGATTTCTAAAGATTACTCTGCAGGGCTTGAAATACGAATCTAAAGGGGCAGGGACGAAAGCCATTTCAGCAGGACGATTGTAGCAGTGTTGCAAAGATTTTTCACATGCTTAGTCACATTTTTCAGGATTTTTGAAACTTTCTCAAAACATACATTCTGAGGGGGGTGGGAAGGGGGGGGAGGGCATCGATGGGCCATACACTCTGGCACAGCGGCAGTTTTGGCTGTCAGTTAGCCTCAGTTTGGGAGGTGGGTGGCATTGCAGCAATCATCTACTCTACAATGTTTAGTTTAAGCCTGTATGTGTCTGTGCCCAATTGACCTTTGACACCATATCGTAACATCAAAATGCATCACTCCTGAATAGGCTTTTTGTTCTCTTTACTCCGTTGCTTAGTGGAGCTATCCACACAAGGCCACTGTGACCAGAAGATTGGTGGTCTCCATCTTGAAACACTTAGGAACAATAAGCGGACAATCAGGCATGTTTCCTCTATCATTTTGGGAACATTCCATTCCGAATGAGTCATTTTGGATAGAAAGAACTCCTGTAGTTTCCTCGTGACGTGCCAGATAAGTTCTGCAGGTGTGCTACTGAAGACAATTTTACATTTGTTCCAGGTTATTGACTGTTCCATAATAGCGATAGTGAAAATAAGATGACCAGGGATTGAGCCTCACCCGCCCGACAACAAATCAGATGCTTTATTCAACCCAGTGGTCCACAACTACTACTACTTATCTGCAACCCATATGCGAACTGTGGGAATATGCTGACCTGCACAGTGGCGCCACCAGAATATCTAGCGGAGCACAACCAGTGGTTGGTCACTGGAAACTGCACTCTGTGGGAACTTTCGCAGTGAAAACAAAGTAGGACACAGGCCAAAGATCACTAGGTTTTGCGTGGGGGAAATGGGTTCCTGTCCCTATTTCGATTCAAAGTTCGCCTTTTTTTCTTCACAAAAATCTGCACCGAGGCCCACTGGATGCAGACCTGCCCTAAACACTGACCCACACAGCTGTGAGGGACAAACTGCGGCTCGGATACAACAGATGTTATATCGTGGAGAATGGAAAACTGTATCTATAGGTCCAAACCCCATTACAATACAATGTTCCTATGTGGAGTTATTGGCCTTCAAAGTTTGGTCCATTATGCAGAGAAATCGGGGAGGATCCCAATTGTGAATAAACACAGGAGGTCCACTCGGACAACTGGTAAGTTATGTCATGTATTTCATTGTTCGTTTTGTTGAATAAGTCAACGTTTGGCAGAAGTCTGTTGTCGTTCTCTCACCAAGTAACTATCAACACGAACCAACCCAATACAGCAATCCTCTCCCATGGACTAATGCTTTTCAAAGTGAAAGTAATGTGTGAATTTCAATAGAAAACAAAGATTGTTTGCACGATTGTGCAAGTATGACATTATTATTGGATGATGGGATGATTCTCGATCTGAGCCAGACACATGCGCAAATCAAAGGACTGTAACTCTGTACGGAAAGTGGTATGAACGTCGGGTTTGGACTGACGCATTCAGTTTTCTCCAGCAAATATATTATCCTGCAGTTGTCCTTTGACATTTGAGAACAACTGAAGAGCCAGCCATCATTTCACCCTTGAAGAGAAGTGGCAGAGGACTTCTTCCGAATGTAAAAAATTCTTACTTTGGCTTCCTCACTGCAAGACCCAGATCTGCTATGACACACTCAAAATCAAGATGTTTCCTCCGGACCAGTATATTCTGCAGAAAGAATCAGAGGGGAGTCATCAATAGAAGAGCTCTTTATTGTGAACTCTACAGTGAAGACCAAGAGTATTCCCAACTATTTGAATCCAAATTCATTCATGTCTCAGTGCAGTATTCCTTTAGACTTGGTTACTTCATGCCATGTTCTTAAACTCATGACTTGTGACAGCTAGGTCCTGAGGCATTTATCTTCTGAATACAACGAACTTGTGTGTTGGCACTTAGTGGTCTATATCCATTATTCCTTTGGAATACCTTGGTATGCTTTGAGGTTTGAGGTACACCACCACATATCTAGATGGATAGGTACAAGGACAATTATACCTCTGACATACAAGAGAGGCTAGGTCTTGATGCATGAATCCTTCCGAGTGTTGGGCCTTTGGATGGGAGAAGATGACAGGCAGCAGTGCATGAACCATCTATTTAAGACATATTATGTTAACACCCAGCCAGAGTGACATATAGCTCAGCGCATTAGGCTGCCAGATCACAAGATCACAGTGAATTTGACCAAGCTGATGAATACCAAGTGAAGACCAAAGCATTCCCAACTATTTAATTTCTAAATCATTCATGTCTCAGTGCAGTATTCCTTTGGACTTGCTTACTTTATGCCATGTTTTAAACTCAATCAAACTCATGATTTGTGACAGGTCCTGTGGCATTTATCCTTTGAATTACAAGTACTTGTGATATCACTTACATGATAGGACAGGTCTATATCCATTATTCTTTTGGACCCAGCTGATGATTATCAAGTGCTATATTATGCTTTACATGCTTGTGAGTCTCGGTGCGTTGATCCTTCAAAGTGTACGCTATGACACAACATGAGGAAATAAAATTGTCAAGACACCCAAGCCCATGTTGTCAATATGACTAGAGAACCTCCGAACGACAGATGAACCCCAACTCTCCATATAAAGTTGCACAAGTTGAACATTTCCTTTTCTCATTGACATTACATGAGGCATAGGTCGCAGTGCACAAACTCTCATCAGATTAAATGCTCATTATAATGGACGAGGACAAGGTCGCGCGCATGGAACCTTTAATGCGTGTTAGGTACATTAGAGTCATGACACAAGGAGACAGGTACCAGTGCACAAATCCTCTGTAGACTAAGTGCACCATACTATTACATACTTCAAGGATATAACCCCTAAACTATCACTTACGAGGACAGGTCGCAGTGCATGAAACCTTAATTGTGTTAGGTATTTAGGTCATTACTCAACAAGGAGCCATTTGCCGTGCACACATCCTATACAGATTGAGTACCTCATATTCCTACTTGCGGGGAATGGGGCAAGGACATGTTTCAGTGCATGAAACCTTCATTGTCTTAGGTACTATCAGGTCATTACTCACACAAGGAGCCAGGTCACAGGTCACAAATCCTCTACAGATTGAGTACCTGCATATTACACTTACTTGGGAGACTGGTCTCAGTGCTTTAAACCTTTCTGTGTTTAGGTTACGTCAGCATTACTCACACAAGGAGCCAGGTCACAGGTCACAAATCCTCTACAGATAAGTAACTCATGCTATTACTTGCAAGGACAGCGTTTCCCCCCTCTCAAAATGCATAAAACCTTTATGTGCTAAAGTACTTCAGTCATTACTCACAAAAAGAGCCAGGTGCAGGGTACAAACCTTCTTAGATTGAAGTACTCATATTATAACTTACTTGGGAGGGAATGGTCTCAGTGCTGAAACTTTACTGTGTAGGTACGTCAGGTCATTACTCACACAAGGAGCCAGGTCACAGGTCACAAATCCTCTACAGATAAGTAAATCATGCTATTACTTACTGTGAGAACAGGTCTTCATGCATAGGTACTTCAGTCATTACTCACACAAGTAGCTAAGTCGCAGTGTACAAGCTCTCCTACAATTAAGTACCATCATACTATTACTCACAGGCAGCAAGGACAGCTAAGGACAGGTCGCAGTGCATGAAACCTTCATTGTGTTAGGGTCATTACTGACAAAGGAAGCCCGGACGCAGTTTACAAACCTTCACACTGAATGATTAAGTCTACTCATATACTTACTTGCGAGGACAGGTCTCGGTGCATAAACCTTGGAGTGTAAGTACTTCATTGCCATCGGCGATGTCGCTGGAGAGTTGAGTCGATCAGGCCACGACAAGTACTCACGATCATCGCCAGATCAACTCTTGGAGGTTGCCGCCATTAACATACTGGAGGGAGAATAGGCCAAAATAGAATAGCTAAATCAGATTTAAAGAGTCCATTTTGATATAATCACTTCTAATCCCCAATGAGCGAGTGTCTAGTCGCCAATTAAGAGGTCAAACAATTCAAAGTTCACTGCTTCGTTTGGTCCCGATGCATTCCACTTGCAACAAAGCTCGTTGAAATCGGAAAATTGTGTTACAAATCAAATGAAATGGTCACGCTGCACTCATACGAATTGAACAAGCTTACTTGACTAGCGAAAATCGGCAAACCCATAGCATTGTGTAAATCTGGCACCTTACATTTCACCACATTTGACGTAGAACTTCAATATGCTGTATGTATAGCAAACACCGATTGAAACCTATTTTCTGCCCAAAGAAAGACAAAGAACGACCACTTTCCGAACCCTGAAGGAATGGGAGTTGGAAATGATGCTCAAGCCAACAACTATTGCAAATATCTGTAACAAACCAAGTTAACCTCAAAGAGTACACCTGCTATTAGAAGGAATCCGAAGTGAGACCGCGACCATCACACTGCAAGTACAGTCAGGGAAGAACCGTCCGCGTGACTACGGGACTACTGAAGTTAACCACAGCTTATCCTTCCAAAGTGTCACTGATACCACTCACCATTCTTCCGGTGGCCCCCCATCTAAGGTCAATCTCAGTTGATAATGAAAAGGTTCTAATGGCCTAGAGAAACATTCACGCATCCAAGTATTATTCAAACACGATGAGGTTCGAGAAAAACATAAAACAAAATTTATTGTTAAAAAAAACTTTTAAAAATGACCTCCCCGGTTGTTGTTGTTCTGTGATGGTATTTGCCAAGCAGAGGATCAAATCTATTCAAGGCCCAGCAAGGCTGAGGACATGGGTTACTGCAACCTATTGTCAGCTGTGAATCACCACCAGGTACCGAATAAAGCAATGCCTCTTGGCGGTGGATGTGGGGGTAATCACACGAAGATGGCAAAGGTTGTGAGGAATCAATACACAACTTTTCTTGCCCACAAGAAAAATCGCTCATCACTGCTTCAGACAAACACCCCCTTCCCAACTTTGGACAGGTGGGTGTGCCATCACTGACCATATTTTTGATCGATCCTGCCACCTGATCACGACACAAGGCCAAAATAGACAGGTGGGGCCAGGATAGGGTTACCCTCTGTGAGGTGAAATGTATGTTTTGAGGGGAAAGTGATGGAGATGTTAATGTAAAGTAAAAGTTGATATGTGGGTAATACAAGGAATTTCGCTGGCAAACGGCTACTATTTTTGGAAATTGCCAAATCGCGTTCGAATTTATATTTTAAATCTTAAGATTCCTCATTCCTGGTCCCTTGAAAAAAGTCGTGTGGCTATAATGAATGTTACCAACACTGATGTGCAAAAGGTGACACCAAACACATGGTTTACTTTTCGCCTTCCAAACAACCACGGAGTCATTAATCGAAGGATTAGTTCAACTCTTGCTGCCACAGTGTGAACCCAATATTTATTTGATAATTGTACATCTTTGTCTTTTTTTTCTTGGTCTTTTAAATTGGCCTAATTTGAAATGATTCACATGGATTCTGTGAAAAAGTAGTAAAACCAAATTGGTTTGCTCATACCTTCAGTATTGAGCTATATTATATTCACCTTGAAAATTTGTAACAGGTAAAAATTTTCATATGAACACACCCTGAAGGCTAGAAATGGTCATTGCACTCTACTCGTAACAAAGAAAATGACTGTTTGGTTCTATTACACGCTAAAAGCATACAGAACAATGATACATGAAGTCAAACAAGTTTGGACATCCTTTTGAGATAGAAACATGGTACACTGTATTAATTGCATGTGTGATATGGACTCAAAATAATGGTGATTCAGGCATGTCAATAGAATTTATTCTGATTTCCATGGTGAATTGGCTTCCTAGCTCTATAGTGTTTTCTAATTCAGCTAGTATAAAGCTGGAGTGACATACCCCAATACTTGGGAATAGTCAGGCAAGTGTGGGTCATTGTCAACATTCTGAATTTTGATCACAGTGCGTTCATTTTCAGCAGATAGTTCAGACTCACAACCAAGCTGTCAAGCCGACTCTGGGAATGCGTTCATTTCACTGGATTGTGTGGAAAATAACGAAAAAGATGGCCTATAGTGGTCGTATCAAATATCATAGGTCCCTATTTGAATGACTGAGAGGTGTGTCAATGAGCAAGACTTGTATAAACCACCTCTGACAATGACTAACCCTGCCTGGGTATAGGCGGGGGGGGGAATCATACAACTGACAAATGCATTGAAATGCAGAATATGACAAGGGACCACCACAGGTTAGTACAACAAAGGGTTCCTGATGGGGTGTTCTTTCATACTTTGCAGAAAAATAACTCCCTCTGAGTGGCTAAAATCAGGTCAGCCTGACGTTGCATTAACCGGCGTTCACGGTGCGTCATTCTTTTATTGCCGTTTAATAATCCCCTCGGATTCGCTAAATCAGGGCCAGCGACCGGCATACCAGACTTAATGCAGTGTCTTAGCTCGATGCTAGTGTTAATGCACGGTTAGATCGGCACGGGCGATCAACTGGTGTATGAATTTCATGTTTCCAGTGATCTGAGAGACGCACGTATTAATTTATTCGTGCTTATTCCTTGCAAGCAGCTTGGCAATGTCATGGGGGGTTCCTGTTCTATCATATCATAAAGTGGTTAAAAACGAGAGTCGTTTGTTGCATAGTCAAACAAAATTTGTTGTGTGAATGACCCGGGTTAATCCAACGGTGTTTTATCTGCGCCCTCGTGCATCGCGAGAATTAGCCTCCAGACTTGCATTATCCAGTGGGTAAAACACGCTCGACCATTGATAAACCCCTAATTAACAGCAGAGATTTCAGAATGGGTTGTGAGTTCATCTACTCTCACATATACCATGGAAAAAAAATCAATGAATGTTTCCCTATTAAAATCACAAGAGTGCGGCCCTTCGGTAACTGTCACAGAGGACCTTTTACTACCGACCAAAGGCAGACTTTTTTGTATTAACATTGCTTTGGGTTCATGTACAGGAGCTTGCCTGGTTCCACGGCTTGGGGACTGGAATATGTAGTAAGTAGTACATATTCTATTCTATAATTTCTTCATTTCTATCATTAGAACAAGCTCAGTATAGAGTAGCCCTCTCCATGGTATGACCTACTGACAGATTATGTAAGCTAACTTCCCTTAACACACAGCCTGCCCTGCAGAGATCCATCCATTTTTTAGTTTTGTGGCATCTGATGGTCTCTGTAACCTAAGGGTGGCCGCACATGTGGTAAAGGACAACAGCAGTATATACAAATGAAGTCTAGTTGTTTGCCATCAGTGGTACGCTATCACACGTCAGCAACACAATGGTACCTGACCTTACAGTGTTCTTTTATTCTTGCATGAATTCTAACTATCCCATCCCCTAATCTGTGCTAATGAGTGACGGCTATTATGATTGTAAGTAACATAACTCGTTCGACCAGCATGAACATAACATCAGGCCAGTGTTGCCGTTGAGCTTTTTATCTGGGGGGGGAATTCCCTCTCTGTGATTAATTTCAAAGAGGATTTAGAAGTGAAAAGAGGAACACGCATATACAGTCAAACACTAAACAACCCCCAAACCCCGAATGTTGGGAGGGAATGTCCCTTTTGACATAATTTCTGAGGAATCTCAACAACTAGCAGGAGAAATCCTATCCTCCCCCCCTCCCTTACCTTAGCCGCAACACTGCATCAGGCTATCATCAAGTGCTGCACTGAAGCAAATTAACGAAGGTTGCCAATCATTAAGGAACTGAGGGCACACATCAACATTCAGGTTGGAAACAAGAGAATGACCCCTTTGATGTGGACAATCTCTTGCTGATGTGGAAAAAGCCAATTAGGGTATTTAATGGAATTGATTCCACACAAGCAAAACAAGAATGCAAGCCTAGCCTAGGCCAAGATGCGCTGCACACACCATGTTACAACCTGATAGTAAGTATGGTACAGAACTTATTGACAAATGTGATGAGCGGACTAAAGAACGGAAGACATGGTGACGGCTTTATCTGCTCAGCCAGAGCTAAAAATTAGAAGGGCCTATTAATACAGGAAGTGAACAGATTTGATGCTTTCGAAATATCCTTCACCCCGGTCAACGCATACCAACAACCGGACGACACTGCTTGGGTTTCATTGCAGCTGCCAGGAATATCTATCAAGCAAAAGATAGATTTCCAGCTCAACGGAAGGAAGTGAACTTGAGGGGAACGACACACAGGAACGAAATCACTTCAACAAACTGCCCTACTTGCCAGGACAGGAGCTGCATGGAGTCTCCCCTTACAGGAAAGAGGAAACCCCCGCATCATTTGACAATGCAGGGATGCACATTATTATATTTGTATGGCTGCATGCGCCAATCAATATTCAATATTGGAAGGCAACCAGTGGTGCCTTAGGGATAGTGGATAGGAAGTTTCCGGGAGATTTAATAAGGCTCGGTATACGCTGAGCGAGATACATATGCTGGTTGAACCCATGCCCCTGATATAACAAACCTTCTGATAGACGACCGCAGGAGTCTTCAGGAGTTAGGACAAGAATGGCCGAACTCTGGTGATTATGAAAATGTGGACACATGTTTTTTCTTTTCGTTTTTGCCGAGAATGAGGGTCTAATGAAAAACAATATAGTTTTTGTACCACACATCAAATTTCACCGAGGATGATCTCGTTGACCTCAGATGACATCACTTTATGAACATATGCATAACAATATTCCTTGCAAATAGATGGAAATGGCGATTCATTTACAGGATCTATATCATGAAAATAGAAAAAGAAAATACACATCAAATGCCCGTACAGCACAGGAGACTCAATTCACCAAACGTTCATTTCAGGTTGAACCATACATTGCACTCAATAGGAATGAAAAAGCAATGCATTGTTCATAATTTTGGGTTCCCCCCTAAATGCCCCCTCAGGAAACATATCCAGGGAGACACTGAACAAATACTGCACACAAAGTAAACACATCTGTCCAGCATGTCATGAGTATACACATCGGGTCATGGCCGGTGGTGTTAACTCTCTAGAACTGAATATACATTACAGAACACAGAGCTAATAATAGCCACAGATACCTATCAACTGGAATACTCTAGTTTGGATTCCTGGCGCCAATTTCTGGGACAGGTCAATGCCAGTGTTTCAACACTTGACTACCAACTGTGTTTCGCATTTTGGAAGTAGCTCAGTTAAAGGAAAGGTTTTAAACTCCATCCAGTTAAACCTATGGGAGTAGGTCACCAAAGCAACTGGTTATTAACTGGTCGCATAAGTTTAACATGATTTGATGGGGTCCTACGTTTGGACGTCATCAATACATATACCATGAGTCCCCAATGTACCAACGTTTAGAGGGAGGAGTGGAAAAAACCTGAACAACATGTGCAGTAAGTCCCCTAGAGACGCGGAATCATGTAACGAATATCTGGCATGGTGCTAGTAGGCCAAACTAGAAACTACCGGAGCCGATGGGCACACATGATCCAGGGTCAAACCATCACCGCATCCAGGCCAATGCGGCATCGCGCCTAGCTACAGGAATGGCCATGATACAGTGACCTGGCTTACTGAAGGGTGTTGGCAGAAAAATGTGAGTAGCCCCTGCAACAGGCACAGTGACAATATCGTCAAAAAAGACCATACAGCCTACGGAACAACAACTTTCCAAACTAGAAAAGTTTAAATTCTGTCACATCACCTTTTGTTGTTGGTGGATAGAAGTTTAGTACAAGTTTTCCACTTTAATATTTTTACCATATAAATATGATAGGAATGTTGTATGAATTTAGACTCAGAATTTTAAATGTTACAGTATTTTTGCGCACAATTTGTTGGGATATCACAGTCTTAACCGTAAAAAATAATAAGTTCCATACAGCACTATTCCAACTGGCATTTGAAACATATTACAGAATTTTACAGCTCCTGATCATTTTAAGTGACTTGCTAAACCTGTATTATAGCTACTTTCTACAATTCACCTCAATTGAGGAGCCTCGTCCAACAGACTCCATTCATTGAATGGGTCTTGAGCTCCACTGACTGAGATAATTGCGACTCATGGACAGCAGTGGGTTTAGTTTTAGAATCATACTTGGATATATCTCATATGTTTGGCTCAATCAGCGATTTTTTAGCCAGCACCATTAGTGATCACACAAGCAGGCAGTAGATCAATCATCCTCTCTATCTCTTGTCTTCAGGGATCCGACCTTTCTTCCTGGCAGCAAAACTGGACGGATGTCCGTAACACTAGTTCTCATCAGCAAAGAATTTCTGAGGGTTATGACACCTGGCGTAAACCACTTGCTTGTCGGACGTATTATTCAAGCTCCACAAGACAAATGTGCAAACTGCAGCGACGTTGTATATAGATGCACACCCACGTGTGGCCAACACCACACGAAACCCAATGCTGTTGTACGCAAGGGATGTATGAATTCCAGCGTATTGCACTTTGCTGTTAACCATTAACTGAGGACTAGCGGACCACGTCCGGACATTCTGAGTGAGAAGCAAAAGCACACTGATTGACCGAAGCGCGGTGCTATCTCACTTGGTCCCCGTAGTGTAGCAACGAATAAATTCAAGGTGTAAAGGATCATGATCATCATCAATTACCATTACTCTGTTAGTGCATGCAACTGGCCTTCCTCAATACAGACCCCTTTTAACCTGCGGAGACAGAATAAAAGAAGTATAGGGAGAGGGGTTAGTGCTCCATCCATCTAACTGCAAAATTCAGCTTGGTTGGACCAGGGTAGCACCCAATAGTATTCGAATGTTAACCACTGGTGAAACACCAGTCTCTAGATTGGGAGAATCATTAATAAATTTCAGCACTTTTAAACAATATATGTTTCCTTCCCCACCAAGCATTGACAAACAAAGTATGCATAAAAAATAGGATAACAGTCACAACAAGTGTTTCAACTGGCTATGTGGGACGTGAGTGTCAAAGCACATTTTCAAAATTGCATCGGATTACATTGAAGCCTTCTTGGAGCAGGACATATTTCAAAACCTTTTGAGTAACAAACTTAACCGGTCTCCTGTGTGCTGTCTACATAATTAGTTGAGACTATGAATGTTGCTATGTACACAGTAATTATATCCCTGCGACACTGGAAGTGTCCGGGATATTATGTTTTGGTGTGTAGCCGCCGCCGTCCCAGGCTCCGCGGCCTCCGGAAACTTTAGTCGTTACGCAATAACTCTTTAACACTATATCCGATCAATCTTAACGTACCGGCCCTAGTGAAATCTCGGATGAGTTCGAAAGTGGGCATCACTGCAATGCTGGGGGCCGCTAATTTGCATAAGTTACGCAAATTTCTTCAAGTTGAGTCCCGGATTGGGCGAAACTTGGTGGGTAGGGACTAATAGTTTGATCCAAAAATGTGAGGTCATTCACAGGTCATCGAAGTTCAATTTGGGAAATTTATGCGTTTTTCCAGCTTGTAAGATTTGAGCGAAACTTGGTGGGTAGGGATTATAACTGATCCCGAAAAATGTGGAGGTCATTTCAAGGTCATCGGAGGTTAATTGTGAAATTTAGCCATTTTCCAAACTTTTTGTCCAGATTTGAATGAAACTTGATGGATGGGGCTACATTTGTTCCTCACAAGTTAGAAGTCATTTCAAAGCCATTGTGGGACAAATTTTCATAATTCATGTGCCTTTAACTTCCATGGATTACAACAGACTAGGTGGATGAAGTTCATCTAGGTTTCTGACCAAAATGGGGTCTCTATGGGGTGTTAGATAATTTCTTCCCATGATTTCTCAAAAGCGGGATATACACGTGGGCGGTTTACCCGCCTACACAGTCGAGTTGTTTTTTGGAGACAGAAGGAAAACCATACCCACCAGGTTTCATGATCCAACAAACTTTAGGTTTTTACATTAATTATGCGGTGTAGACATATTTAATGACTTCCAGTGACCTTGGGATATTTGCTAGTACCTTTGGGACTGGGGTAGACCATATTCTTGATCGGTTTCTGACCACTTTTGAATTTTTCATAACTATGCAAATTAGATGATCTAATTAGCATATTTCACACTGGAAATTTAATCAGTCTGGGATCTACCTACAGTAATATATCCTCTAATAATGTGCCAAACGAAATCACAACACGAATACATAACGATGAATAACAGAAAATAGTCTAATCACCCTACTTATTTAGGGTCTTCCATGCCAAAAATCTAATCAAAATTATCAGATGAATATATATATATTAGAGCCCTACTTTCATGAACCTCCAAATTATGCCTCTTTCGAGTAAATAAGTAATAAATATTATATTTCAAATTATATCAGGAGCCTACTGTTTTTATCTCCAAATTTTGAAATCTAATGAAATTGTGTTCACCTAAAAAAAATATCAAGAGCCTACTTTATGCACCTCCACATCCATGTAATAATTCCAATATGCATAATCTATTCCGCGATAAACAGTAAATATAATATAATCATCAGAGCCTGCCTGTACAGACATTTAGAATGCTTTGAATAAACGGGACACTAGGCAAAGAACTGTCTACGGTAAACACCAACAATGGACACAACATCTAACCATAAAAGGCCCACACTGTTCACAGTAAAAGTTGTGCATGCAACTGTAACTATATTGCCGCCCAATCAATGTGAAACAGGTGATATTGTATTCCAGTATCAATGCTCAACCAATCAGCTGCTGTATAACAGATAATGCAGCATGCCATGTGACCACTGATCAACCAATCAGTGCTGCATAACAGTTAATGATCAATCATGTAACATGCTACTTGAACAATGCTCAACCAATTCAATGCTGTATATAACAAGTAATACTGCATGTCATGTTGCATGCCATACGACCATGCAATGCTCAACCAATCAGGAGTTGTATAACAGATCATGTTTTACATTCCACCTGAACAATGTTCCAGGCGAAATAGGAACCTGTCACAGTAACGTTGCATGCCATGTAACCGATCGGGAGTTGTATTATAACCGATCATGTTGCAGCCGTGTGGAAACTGTCAAACTAATCACATGTTGCATAACTGAAGGGGTCATGTTGCTTGTCTGACACTCGACCAATCAGCTGCTGTACAACAGATGATGCTGCATGCCATGTGACCAAAGCTTAACCAATCAGGTGTATATGATATTGCATGCTATGTGAACAATGCTCAACCAATCAGCTGCTGTATAACAGATAATGCAGCATGCCATGTGACCAATGCTCAACCAATCAGGTGTATATGATATTGCGAGCTATGTGTCTATGTTCACCAATCCGGTGGCTGTATAACAGATATGTTGCATGCCATGCGAACCCTACTCAGCTAATCTGGCATCAGAAGCATGAGGTTTACCCTTTACCTGAGAATGTTTGGATGATGCAGTCTGTTAAGGAGCTCAATCTCATGGAGGTTGTTGCCTCTTGTATTCGTCTGCTGACTCATCTTCATTACTAGCACTTCTCCTGTTGTACGATGGGTCACCTGATGGGGTAAGAGGGGGTCAGGCTGGGTACAGGTATCTTGTTCATGATTCTTCTCATTAACTCGCCCTTCCCATATCTTTGTCATTGTCACTATCCAAAACTGAAAATCTCAAGAGCCAAGTCTTGGCAAAACCAGAAGGTTTGGCTGGCAAAATGAGAAGGGACGTGATGGGGTTGGCCCAAACCCGAGACTATGCTGTTAAACGAAAATGCCAGGCCTTCACATAATATAGGGTGAGGGAAGTGGGTGGTTGCAGGGTTGCTAATTGGGTATTGTATGATTCTTCTCATCAACTCACCCTTCCAATTAAGGCTGCATGGTTAGTCGGTTAAACCGTGAAACCGGTTTGACTCGGTTTCGGTTAGACTCGGTTACATAATTTACAGATAACGGACTAACCGAGTCAACCACAAAAACTGTGTCACTGATCATTAATGGAGTCATCCGTTAATAACCACGGAAAACCAAGTCTTTGAAAAGAAATTATCGGCCCGATGCCTGCACTGCAACAGACGCACCGAGCCCGAAGGACTTGAAAATTCACTATCGCCGTGAGGCATGTATTCAGATCCCAGCCCCCGCGCTACACGCAGCTCTATCCGCAACCTGTTAAAAATGATAATACTGTCCCTGTGTGTTGCGTGTTTATACATTATTTTCCTAATATCCCAGCCGCCGCGGACATCACAGCTTTATCGTACCGTAATAATAAACTGCATGCAAAGTGACTGTCATGTGCTGGCTCACTCACCCATGCTGTTGTCCTTCGTTCAGCCATAAAACGTAGCCCTGCTTAGAACACAAGTTCATCACCATCAGACCTTTCTACCGCCGCAGTAAACGTCAATGGGAATTTTTCCATTAAAACTCTGTGTGATTAAGGACTGAATTTAATTTGTGATCGGCGATCAGCAATACTGCAACATAATTCGCGTCGGTTTACAATTATATGAGTGAATGAACATGATTAATTAGATATTTGTGGATAAAACATTAATACAAAGGTTTAGCATGATCCGGTGGCTTTTACGGCTATTTTTAGATCGTGCCTTGCTTCCGTTTCCTTGCTAAAATAATCACAGTCATGTTGGGGGCTCCATGCAGCTACTCTTGCGCCCTCGACTACTGGTTGAGAAGGCATGAGAGAGGTACAGTCAGGATGTAGCTACAACTGGTCAGTGCTGGTCGGTGTAAGCCAGCACTCGGCCCGACCAACCGGCACTCACAGCAAATTCAAGTCTTCCCAATCAGCACTGAAATAATAACTTCCTAACGTCACCCCTTATTAAACAACGTTGAATGCCACATGGTCACTTGCTAGTAAATTGACCGCAATTGGTGCCAATTTCAGCCAGCACTGAAATTTGGCTAGCTACATCGCTGCATACAGTGTAAGTTCCAGAGATTACACATTGCATGCAGCATTACCCATTAAATTACCCCCAATGCTGAGAACTCGAAGCATCATTGTTCATAGGTGTGGATTTTTTCTCTTCAAATTTTTCCTTTCAATAGAGTATTGGCTACTTCATAATAATCCTACCGTTGCTCATGTATTGACTTCTTACTGGAGAATTGATGTGGAAAATGAATGTGAAGTTCACTACTAACTACTACGACATCACAATGGAATAAGCCTGTTCAAGATTACAGTCAACAGATGATATAGCTATTGTGCCAAAGGTCATAGGGGTACAGACTGTGTCTATGTGATTATAATAGGCAGAATTATGCACTCTGGACTAGAAGCTTGCATAATTTGGATTGCACAGGTTTAGTGGTTGTGCAATCTGCCAATCAATGAACCGGTCGAGATCTACTGTAGGGCAAGCAGTGTGCCCTAATATGGTTTATACCAACATTCCAATAGTTCTTAGACTGATCGCATGTTGCCACAGATGTGTCTGGGCCAATGCAGTTTGATACCAGGAACATAGCTCACATACTCCCCTCACCTTTAAATTTATAAGGGCCTAGTGTCATTTCTTACCCACCCACATAAAGCCCCCAGGGACATGCTGACGTCAATGGCACCTAATCAATGGCTCTGTGGAAATCCTTACCTAGTCAAAGGTTCAAGTTCACTCTGATAGCCAGGTTCTCATATGCTGTCAGTGATATCGATGCTAATGGTGTTTTGCATACTCTTCTCATGTTCTCTGATGACAGCCAAATCAGAGAGGCATGAAATCTCACCAATTTCATGTAGACAGGGCACATGGATTTACAATGAATACAACCCCAGAACAGGGGTCAATTCCTCTGGTAATTTCCTTCACAATTTCTGGTTTTCCACAAATATTTTGAAACCTAGAATTATTGAGAATCCCCCCTTTCCTCCTCTGTCCAAGAACACTTGCCCAGTGTTGGCGCTAGGGGGTTGTATAGAGGGATTCCTCCTGCTTATTGCTGAAATCCCTTTCAACAAAATAGACAGAGGGACATTCCCTCTCAAACACGGACTTGCAGGTTTTCTTAGGGGGACAGTTTTCATGGTTTTATGGTCTATACAAACACAGTAATGAGACTGGATATTTAATAGTAAATTGTACACAGCCCAAGTGGATGTATTACCCAAAGCACACCCCATAATACTACCTGTACCACATTACCCTGCCATCAACGAGTCTGTGAAAAAACGCTTGGAAACCGATGTTAACCTCCAACGCGGTGACTGGTAATTAATAAACAACCAATTGAATACTGGGCCAACAGCCTCGGCACATGCCGTAAGCCCACAAACTGCACGTACAGCTACAGATAGCTGGTAGTGTAAAGGCCTCGGCATCATACATCGGATATGCCTGAGGTACCCCCCCCCCCGACTGTCGAAAGGGGTGACAAAAAGGGAATCTTTGTTCGAAGACTAATTCTGTATCAACCATTCTGTATCATCACCAACTTCTGAATATTTGAGGGTCCTTGATGCAATCTGGTACTTTAATTTGCTGTCTTCCACAGTACTGTTGACAGAAATGTATATTTTTTGAGAAAACAAACATATTTGGGGGGGGGCATCTGGGGGGCACACAGCATACCTCCTCTTCTCATGCCCACCCTTGGTGATGCCACTGCAAACTTGCGGATATGTTATAACCTGCCAACAAATCCAGTACAGGGATCGTTAAGAACAGGATATCAATAAATACTATCATTCCTCTCTAGTATCCAGGAATCACAAACCTTCACCGAGGAGAATGAATTGTGTGTAATCCGATCGATCTGCAAAGCTTGGTAGAACTCAAGCAAAAGATCCGGATGGACTGGCCATCCAGAATAAATGGGAGAAACTGGGTTGTCTTGTGTGTGCAGTAGATATTCAGAGGTTTGCTGGTACTAGAGGCTGATGAATGGGGCCTACACTTGAAGGAAAACTTGATCAGGTTGTCCAGAAGATTTGCTTCCGAAGTTTCCGGATATGAAGTGAATATTGTCCGCCCAACTCATGTCAACATGAATGTGATGATGATAAGCTCAGATCAGATTAAATTTGATTTGATTTCCACGGGTAAGCCAGCCAAGAAAGGCTCATCAAGGAACCCTGGCCATATTGATCTCGGATGATAGCCATAACTCGCCTTCTCTTCAAAACTAATGCTCGGGTGTTATCAAGGAAGTTGTGAAATCATTCGCTATCTGCACCCGGGACTGCCGTTTAATGTCCCCTCTGGAAGGGAGATCCGTGAACTCCAGTCCACTTCCTCAGAACCTGGGGAAGCGGAAGAATTATGTCCAACGGACTGATCACAGCCAACCGATGGGACATATTGCATTATCTCTGAAGAAACCATGCACAAATCCACTGAACCATAGTGAAATGATGGAGTGAAGTGTAGCCACCCAGAAAAAAAAAAGTCCGGTGACTTTGGGATTGGAACCTGGAATTTTTTCTTTTTTTTTGCAAAACATCAATGATAGCACTCAGCCATTCTTCTGCCGGGAAGAGAAACACGACAAGCAATTAGCTGGTTCATGAGGCTCTGTAGGTTATCCTCCTCCGCATGGGCAGTATGAGCTGGTCCACTCTTTTTACCAGAGACACTCTGACTTCAACCCCTCCACGACCTGTAGTCTTAGACAATATCGCACATACAAATCCTGATGTTATCTTCCCTTGGACCATGAAAACATGCTATTTTGGGCAACCTTCTTTCAACAGATGCATCCTGACTTTCAACATCATCTCATGCCTCCCACCAGCCCTAAGACCCCCCCCCCCACTGACCTCTCCCAGCAACTAAGTGACAAAACAACCCCACCCCAACCCCACCCCCCAACTCATTTTCCGCAGCCTCAGTATGGCCAATCTACATGCTATGGTTTTGTGTATAACAAATCAACAAGACAGTTATGTGATTGTCTCCTCACTTCTGTGGACTTGCAGGAAGGCAATTTTCACCACTAACAATGTTGGCATCAAGGGGCTGGATAGTCAGATACTGACCCTTTTTTTTTCAAAACAAATATTTGTCGGGGAGAGTCGGGGAGAGATTTCTTCCCAGTTTTTGGACTTCTTTCAACATCTCAGCTGATATCAACATTATTGCTGATTGGAATCCCCTCTTGGCTTTGAAAAACCCTCTGTTAAAAGATTCCCTAAGGGAAATTCCCAACCAGACTCATTCCTTAGCACTGGCATGGGTAGAGAGGCTGTATTAATATTTGAAGTAGGTCCTACCACCTTAAGCTCTATCACCCACCCCCCTCACTCACACCATCTTTTCACAGGGTGGGATGGTGGAATCACAGGCCTGAGGCATGCCCCGGTCATACAGATGACTAGAAGGGGGGGGTGGCTGGTACCACCCGACACCTAGCAACTAGATAACGTGATAGTCTTCCAACATCATGTGAATCACGCTAACACAATTTCTCTGGTCTACATACCTTATACACAACTGACATCAAGGGGCTGGATAGTCAGATACTGACCCTTTTTTTTTTTCAAAACAAATATTTGTCGGGGAGAGATTTCTTCCCAGTTTTTGGACTTCTTTCAACATCTCAGCTGATATCAACATTATGCTGATTGGAATCCCCTCTTGGCTTTGAAAAACCCTCTGTTAAAAGATTCCCTAAGGGAAATTCCCAACCAGACTCATTCCTTAGCACTGGCATGGGTAGAGAGGCTGTATTAATATTTGAAGTAGGTCCTACCACCTTAAGCTCTATCACCGCCTCACCCTATCCACCCACCCCCCTCACTCACACCATCTTTTCACAGGGTGGGATGGTGGAATCACAGGCCTGAGGCATGCCCCGGTCATACAGATGACTAGAAGGGGGGGGGGGGTGGCTGGTACCACCCGACACCTAGCAACTAGATAACGTGATAGTCTTCCAACATCATGTGAATCACGCTAACACAATTTCTCTGGTCTACATACCTTATACACAACTGACATCAAGGGGCTGGATAGTCAGATACTGACCCTTTTTTTTTTCAAAACAAATATTTGTCGGGGAGAGATTTCTTCCCAGTTTTTGGACTTCTTTCAACATCTCAGCTGATATCAACATTATGCTGATTGGAATCCCCTCTTGGCTTTGAAAAACCCTCTGTTAAAAGATTCCCTAAGGGAAATTCCCAACCAGACTCATTCCTTAGCACTGGCATGGGTAGAGAGGCTGTATTAATATTTGAAGTAGGTCCTACCACCTTAAGCTCTATCACCCACCCCCCTCACTCACACCATCTTTTCACAGGGTGGGATGGTGGAATCACAGGCCTGAGGCATGCCCCGGTCATACAGATGACTAGAAGGGGGGGGTGGCTGGTACCACCCGACACCTAGCAACTAGATAACGTGATAGTCTTCCAACATCATGTGAATCACGCTAACACAATTTCTCTGGTCTACATACCTTATACACAACTGAGAAGAACCCTGAAGCAATCCTTTCCCTCCAGAAGTCATCGCCGCTGTAGAGGGCAGAGAAAGCATTCTTCAATGCTACGTAGGAGCTCGACCTCCGTCGCAGCCTCTTTCTATCCCCCGATGCATCCCCGGATTCCTGCCTGGCGGCCTCCCGTAGTTCCCCCAGGTTCCGCCCTCGGGGCAGCGGCCAGACCCCCAGGGAGGCAGTTGGCCCCCAGAGGGCGCCTTTCTCGCAGGGCCTCATTAGTATCCCCCAGCGGTGCTAGGTGATCTGCCTCTCGGTGGGGGTGTTCCACCTGTCACCGAGCTCGGTGGGGGTGTCACCGAGCTCTGCTGGTGGTGAGGTTGCCGTTCTGGTCGGGCATGCACCCCAACTCACCAGGGGGGCAGGATTTCATTACACAACCGTGGCAACCGACTGCTAACATCTTCCGGGAATGCTTGGCACAAGCTCCTGATAGTTACATGGTCTCTGGAGAGCCATACCGTATCTTGTCACGCAAGATCTGTTTAATAATGAATGAGAAAATTGGAATGAATAATATTGAAAACTAAATTTAATTCGGAAAACCTATAGCTGCGTGAAAAAGAAGTGCATAGGGCTACTATATATCTATATTCTAATTCAATCTCTGCAATCCGTTATCCGTGTCTACCATATCTCAGCAAAAACATTTCTGCAACGGCACAACCACTCATGTATGTATAAACTTTATGAAGGCCATCCTGAAAGCCAGGAGGAAGAAGTACCCTACCACCCCACACCCACCTCGTACCACAAAATGGGGATACCCCGAGAGGGTGAATTTCTGCAAAACCAGCGAGTCATGACGACTTTCAGTTTCTCTCCAATAGCTCTGACACATGTAGTGTTATGGATCACAATTATATTTTTCCAAAACTCATGTTGTTTGGGGGTATCCTCCATTATTCCTCCTGGATGCCATACTTCCCTTGCTCTCCATTATATATAACACCCTATTATACCATTGTTGTCTCATTGGGCGATTTTTGTGAATGGAATGAGGAGTACTATTACATGAGCGTACAATGAGTCTCCCCCATAAAAATCACTAACAATCACTTATTGTAGCTTTCCAAGCACTAAGAACCAACAATATTCATATTATGACATTTGACAATGTCATAAGCCAATCTCGGCTGAACAAAATATTGTCAAGAAGTTGCAAGATTCCATCTTTTGTTGTATATGACTCAGAAAACAATTTCATTTTTTTCAATTGTTTATAATATTATAATCAATTCATTTGTAAGCCACGCCTCTTTGAAGACAACATTTAATCCTCCCAACTCATTCAATATCATGAACTATTGCTAACATTCATCATTCGTATACCAGCAAACTCCTCCACTCATCCAGTCTGAATATCCATGAAACGTAGAATATCGAAATCTACAATAACAAAATTGACCTGTCCCGATTGCCAGAAAGAGTGGACTCACTAAGAAAACACAACTCAAGATTATAATGAATATATATTCCTCAATGAGATAGACCAGTGGCAATATCTGGACTGCTTTACGGAAACAACTGTTGATTTCTGAGAAGGCTACATTTGAATTGAATCAAAACAGCCCCTCTGGATTTGTCCGTCCATAGACGGATTTTCACCGGTTTGCCAATTGCTTCCGGAATAGGAGGAAGCCATACACTGAGCCTGGGGGATTACCCCTCCAATAGAGGTAAATATTAGCAGTGCTCGAAGGGAATGCTTCCAAAAACTAGAATGAGACGAGCACGATGGTACATTGGAAACGGTGGGTTGCGGTGGATTGACCTGGGCAAAACGGCTGTCCATGACAGGAAGAGGCAGAATCAATTCGAGTGCAGATACTAAATAAAAGACCTGTGGCGAAATCTGGACAAAGCCGAGCGTTAACTAGCGTTAAAGTGTTGAAGCTATATAGCAAAGATTTTTAATAGGTCAGAATGAGTTCCGCATCATAGTAGCTTTTTAAGGGTAAGCAGGTCCCCAGGTAAAAATTGGGGGAGAAAAGAAGGGAGCAATCTTTGGAGGGATCTTGGGCAGGCAAGACATCGGGTTCAATACATCCCTTCTCTGCCCCCTGGTTTTCATGTGGATGGAAGTAACTGAGTAGGTTACGTCAGCCTCGCTAGTCGGTGGGTGGGTAGGCAGATGGGCATGTCAGGTTCACAAAACACTTTCTAATTTCATCACTAGACATCGCCTGGCGGGTTACCACCGACATGTATTTAGCCTCACTTTTGCCATGGAAGCTGAGATGGTTATGGAGGATTACATTCAAAAGGACACATCCATGACCGAGGAAGGGGAGTTCATTCTGAAATAAGTGCTTTTTGTATTTTGGAACCAACTGTAGTCTACTTTCATCAAGTTTTGTTGAGATTTGGCGAGATTTGAGAAATCTCAACATTTTGCAAACTTGACCTCTTTTAGAATCTCGCCGAGCTTTCTCGTGTAAGTACACCCACACCAAGTGGGTGCGCTCTTAAAATTGGACGAACTCCGTTACCGCACATTTGACCTCCGATGATTTTGAATATTCCCATGTTTTTTCGAACCATCTAAACCACACCCCCCATTTTGCGTGAAGTTACTTGACAGAATCGGGCGGCCATGTGTGTCTGTGCTCAGATTCAATTGATGGATCGAGCATTGAAGACTTGCGCTCACACGAAAATCTTCCGGCGGCGGATGCAGAGGGGAACGTGGACACGGGCGTGGATGCCCGAAAACCCACTGAAATCGGTTCTGTACTTCATGCACGCATGGCTCTCACTGTTTCAAATCTCCACCTGGGATTTCCCAATTCCATAGGAACTTTCATGACATAAACTAGTACATTAATGAGTTGGTATTGCGATGTGAATGCTAGGATTCTCATTAGCGGATAGATTAATTCGGGGCAGATTTTTTTAATTCCTAACGTTTCAACGATTCTGGCACATTTCCGAGGACATTTGTTCATAGATGCACAATGTAAACGGGAACATTCCTGGAGAATCAAGGACATCTGGTCCCACAGTCAACGACCAACGTGAGATGGACAGATCTATGTGTGATATACAGTACGAGTAAAAATTATAAGGACAACGCCTTACAACTTCCATTAATACAGTTTAGCAGAAGTGGGCTTCCAAGGTATCCACTCGAAAGGTCAGTATGGCATTGTCCCAATTCTGTAGGCGGCACTACAAGTTTACTTGTCATGATTCTGTCAATACTGGGACACAGTGTGACAAGGGTGAAACTATACACTTGAAAGAAAGCAATAGGGATCATCAAGTAATCATTTATATGGGTGATCCACATGCAATCAGTTCCATCCATCCAGGTGAGGTTGAGTTATTGTGTTTACAAGCAAGGCATTACATACCTTTACACACACACACATCCTTCACATAATGTAGACTGTTTCATGACTGCGTAGCTTCCTCACAGACTCAAAACACCATATTTATTTAAGTTAGAAGAGGTCCCCAGAAGTAAACTAGTGTGATCTGTGGGGGGCAGGGATATGCCCGATATCTAGATCACTGAATTTCAGCTCCACTCAAAAGTGAGTAGCCCAACAGTTTTGCGACAAGTGCAGATAGAGCATCTAGCCATTTGCAAACTTGGATCAGATGATTCGTCGGAGGTCTTGGCTATCGAAAATGTAATAACTTTTTCTTAAAAACCCTTCTGAACCTAGAAGGCCTGTTTTCGGGTCACAGGAAAATTGGCCGAGGAAACATGGCGAGAAAAATGTTCTCCGCAGATGAAAAGACTGCAGAAGAAACTCAATTGTTTGCTCAAAATTCAGGGTTGTGAGAGCCGTCCTTTGCAGAAGTTCTGGGTTCCAAGGGTTAAGGAACCTACAGTAGGTCAATGCAAGGCCAACAGAGGGGAAGAGGCTTCGAACACCAGACGAAGTATGCAGTATCACTGGCCACCAGAGGTGAAAGGCTGGAAATCCACTCTCTATTCATATCATCCTTGCTTCCAGCTGTCCCCTAGACCATGGGTGTACACTCAATGGCAGCATCAACAATGAGAGCTAATGAGCGAGATAAGCAGCGATAACTAGCAGTGCAGGTGGATCCAATTAGCAAAAAAGATGAGGCAGTTAATTATTCAGGGACACAGAAGTATTTTATGGAGTCATATGAATATTCAATGAATATTCTTAGCACGTAGCTTGATGATATGGGTGTTAGCCATTCCAACTACAGTTTTCAGAAATAGAATTCAAAAGTACTGTCGGATGTAAAATTCCGGTTTCATTTCAGCTTGTTTTTAGTCAAAAAATAAATGCTAAAATCCATAAATGGCCAAAGATATGTGTTAGACATAATGTAGTAGCATACTGTGTGTTCATGCGTGTTGTGTTGTTCAAATAACAAGGCCAGACCTAATGCATTTGTTATCATTAGTGCCCTTATGATTGTTTGAGCAAAGACGCCTGGGTGTGGTTGTGTTTAAGAAAACCAATATAGGACCTTCGATAGCATGACGGCCTTCCTTACTCCTAGGTAAGGGCTAAATGCAAAGCACCACTCACAGTGGGCAGTAGAGATTCTAGATGGAGAGCATGGACGGTGAAAGTGCTCATGATGGGCGCATTTGTAATACACGCAGGTTTGCATTTCGCTTCCGGCCCAAGGGCGTTGGGGAAAATTTTTCCCCCATAGGCACAGGACAAATCTATTGCACATACTGTTCTTCTAGAACGTCTGTCAAAATTGCTAGAACGTCTTGCATTGGGGAATACTCCCAATGATATCCCACAGACAGTGATTGCTGACATGAGGCAGGAGGATGACCCTCCGCTTTCCATTCACTTGATGCAACATCGAATTTCCACTGTATCACTTGTTACATCATTCACCGACCTCTTCTGTCCTACCATGGCTAATGACTAGGGGGGCCACCAATCAAACCTTGTTCACCTTCACAATGCTGTCTGATGATGACGTCTTATCACTCTCCTATACACAATGAACAGGATTATTGCTAGAGTGTGCAAACACGATTTACTGATTTAGTGATTTCAGTTTTTTTTTTTTTTTCAAAGTTCCTTCATCCTCATGTCATGTCTCTTTCCCACCCTTAAGCTAACCCATACTGTAGTTATCTATTGTCCCTGACTGATACCAAAACTACAGATGGAAAAAACTGTTTGAAACACACGTAGTATTGGATCGAAATTTGCAATTTTGTAAATAGGTCCCTGTGGCGAAATACACTTGTTGCGACTGGCCGTCATTTTTCCAAAATTCCCGGACTGACCAGTCTCTCTCTCCAAGATAGGTGATGTGAGTGTCTGTGATTTTGACTTGAAATCCTTTGTAGATGAGGCATCAAATGATGGCATTCATTTTCAATACACTGATACTTATTTTCTCAAATATTTCAAAGGCTCAATGGAACTTTAACTGGATTTTACACATACTAACAGTAATCCTTTATAGTAATAATTTCCACTACACATAATAGGCGACTCCTACACAAGTGCTCACTGAATTGAATTAATTGGAGGACACTTGTGGTGCAAGTACATCCCTGAGTGGTCAATAGGCAATCATCCAGACAACTTTCCCCAGCTATGTTCTTACTGATATCATTGGAAGGCAATTGACGATTGATGAAGAGTAAGACATTGCCACTGGTTCTTTGCAAGCTGTAACAACAAGCGATGCTCGTCAGCACTGTGTGGGTTTGTTTGACAGCACTGTGTTGGGCAAGTATGACCAGCTGCGTGTATAGCAAGATAGACCAATCAGTCATGAGTTGGTGCTGTGTCTTATTCAATATATTGATAAACGACTGGAATCTTGTTAAGCATAGCCCCGCCATAACTCGTGACTCCTACACAGGGAGTTTATTTTCAAACACTATAACACAAATGCCAAATGCCGCCTGGTGGGTGAATGAAGCATCATAACCAACAAGCTATGTCTCATTGGTAACTGAAGGCAATTGACTGATTGACAGAACTATACGTGCCACTGGTTCTGTGCAAGCCTGTAACGACAAGGGATGTTTGTCAACAACTGTTGGGCGAGTACAGGTATGATCAGCTGCGTGCACCTGAGCTAGATCGAACATTATTGTTGTAACAATTGTTGAACAATTATTATTACAATGTTGACTTATTTGATATGGAATAATGACTGGAAATCAATTGTAACAATGCATTTTCTAAAACGGATCTGGGGATTTCGGATTATTTAACCAACTATACATATCTCACTCTCCCGGCTTACACCTTGCAATACCCTCAGCATGCAGGCTACTGTTTCATCACAATCAACGAACATCCCTCGCTGAACTCAGGGCAAACTCTGCCGCATTCAACCACTAAGTCAATTGATTGAGAGCCTGGGAGTATCCTGGTAATCGCTGTGTAGATCCCCACATGAAACCGTCACTTTATGATAAGTGAACACCCCTGGCCAAACTGTAATCTATCGCTCCAGATAATGAGGGGGCCGTGGGTACAATTGGCAAGTACATAAAATAGTGAAGGGATCTCTGATTATCATGGGTTTATGGAAATTATGGACTCGACTTCCACTCCGGAGCACTGATTGTACAAGATGGAATACCGGAGGATTAGAATGCAGTGGCGTAATTTTTGGGGGGAATGACTCACACACCCCGGGACTGAGGAGAGAGCGCTGTGCGTCTCTGGAGAATGTAGTAGCATGCAATTTGGCGCCATGAGCAGCTGTTTAGGCACCCATTAGCTGTCGAAAACTTCATACATGTTGGGAAGTTGTATTCTAACTTTTCATGTTCTCACAAATGGAGGCCGGTTCCTTTTTCACTAAATACCCCCTGCTGGTCTGAGAAGGTGAATCCATGAGTTTTGTTTATGTTGTCACAACCAGTGAATTTTGGTCACGCTTTCCAGTGGCAAGGAGGAAGATAGAAGACAACCCAATTAGTTAACCGGGAAGACAATATTCTCCAGTGACTTGGTATTAGACATTGCTAAGAAGCTGAAAAACAAACCAGGGTGAGAGATGTGCTTTATCGTCCCCTACTTTGACCAAATAAATGAACACTGATTAATCTTTGAGAGAAGAAGTCTGGAGGGGGGGAAGTTTAAAAAGGGAAAAAAACTTAAGAATAAGACAATAGTGGGCTGAAATGCCCAGGAACGGAGTAGGCAGAGTCCCACAAGGTAGCAAGGCCCCCAGTTTGTGAAGTAATTTATATGAGTTCTGTTTCAATGCAACATGTTCCCATTGTCAGCCACTCTGCAACACTTGAGAAATTGCCCATTGACATTGGTTTGTTACAGAGTGAACAAGAGTCATGCCCTCCCCAACGTCGCCCCCTTCCTGTTTTGTCTCAATACTGTAGCTGCTCATGGAAGCACACTCCTACAAATCTGACAATCCAGGTCGCACACACTGACACACATGTAATGACTGCTAGTCTTGTTCAAGACGCCGTGACTGTGAATCAATTTGCACTCCTCATATATACATCTAAATAGGCCTTGAACAGTATGGTCCTAGATATGTGTTACAGGTAGCTGTATGGCATTAGCTGTATGAATGAGCGGCGAAAATGATTTCTCCTACCGTTCCCACTCGGCATGGAAAACTTCACACTCTTGACCGTCTCTCACTAGGTCTATTTCCTATATCGTACTATTCATGTTGCCTATTCTTGTTGAATAAGATATTCAAATAGCAATAATGAATTGAAGACTTCTCCGACAGAAATGAATCTTTCGTTCCCATCTGTCAATCTTATTTTCATTCCAGATATTTTTCACGAATATTTGGAGAGACATAAACTTGAGTTATTTATTTTACAGGTCCTCGTATAAGCCGAATTAGCAACCCCACGGTCTACTGCGAGGTCGGCTTATGAATAAACAACACTTGAACGTGGTGTGATTGGCTTCTTTAGATTGTAAAGACAATGAACGTATAACTGACATTTCCTCCCCCATGCTCAGCACCTTATCCGCCATTAACACTGATATATACCATAACGAGATGGCACAATTAAACTATTTTGGTTTATTGCAACAAAGTTGGAGAGTTAGCTACATCTTTACCCAAAACTAAATGACTGCATACAAAGTTCCAAAGGTTTCAAGGGCCGTTGATATTTCTCCACATCCCAGACACAGTGTCCAAGTTGTCATTATGAGACCACAGTCTGTAGGTTCTGAAACTAATCAAGGTTTGCCCTAACTAGGCCAGTATACTTGCTTCAGGAGATTCCTGCTGATAACATGGACCAGTAGAGGCAACAACCCAGCAGGTTGAACCTAGCCTAGTGAACTCTATTATGTATCTCCTGTTATATCCCTAATACCGAGAGAGGTGGCTACATGTGGCTGGTCAAGTGGGGTTGCCAGTGGCACCTTTTGTTTTCCCCCAGATTAGGGAGGCTAGGAAATATATGACTTATGTGTACAGGTAATGACGACTGCAGTCAATTATTCAATTCATAAGCAGCTACTCATCAATATCTCATCAGAGGACAGAACTTATAGGCATTTCCAGAAACTAGCTGATGGCAGTTGTATTGAATTAGGAATTATCAAGTCTGAGAAAGGTACTGTACCGTATTCATTCAAGCTCACGCCCTGAAAAAACGTACCTGCAGGATTTTTTTTCTATAAAATTAATGATTTTTGCGGTGTGTAATCTTGTTGTTTTGGGGAATCCCAAGACACCCAATGTGCCCACCCAGAGGCTGAACCATCAGGCCTACCGCTACCTGTTTCCATATCTTCCCAAAGGAGTACATTCTATACTAATTTTTCATATTTGGGACATTCTTTCAATTTTTCCATTTATAATTTTGTTACCATAAAAAAAACCCAGAGGTGAGGCTACCCTGATCCCCCTTTATGACACCACTGTCTGAGCCTCCCAGTGGAAAATTGGATGCACCAGATTCAGTGGACCACATATGGTCACACTCACTGTAGCCTAGATGCAGCTAGCCTAGCTAAATGCACAACCAAGTTGAATATAACTTACATTTGACAATGTGCTGCAGTTAGTTGGATACCGTTAGTTCAGGTATATACACAACAAACAGTGTCTCCAAGGTGCAAATAAGTTCTTCCCATCAGTCACCTCTCACTACTACCTGCAAGGTACAAATTAACATGTACTGCACATGAACTACTCCATCCCCAGTCCCCACCTACAGAGGATTCCTAGGAAATGATAAAAATAGGCCACTGCTCTAGATATTTAGTTCTGACCAGGCCATATACATGTACCGTCTTCAATTCAATACAAAGACCTCATTAGCTGCAATTAATATTGATAGACAAATATCTCTGAGAAAGCCAGACTCTGTGGCTACCAGTCTGGGGTTAACTAGAGGGTAAATCATTCCTAATATAGGGCATAACACAAAAAATGGTCTTAGCTAGGTCACAGCACCCTTTTATACCCAGGTGGTGATCAATCAAGTCAGCTGATGTGGATTGGCTATTTATAGGCAGACGTAATTCATCTGGTTATATTGACCACAACAAATTAAATTACCACAACAAAACCACAACTGAATAATTACGTAATTCTTAGTGATGTACATCACTATAGACCAGAGGATCCTGGCAGTGGAGTCACAAAGCTGTTTGGGGGGGGAGGGGGGGAAGATTGCACCCAGAGGCTGAACCATCACCTGATTTTTTATACCATCCTATATGTAATTGATAGCTCACCCAACCCCATGTGGTGGCGATACCATTTTATTCACTTTCATATTCGCTTATTTTTTTTCTACTTCTATTTATTCATTTTTAATCAGAGAAAAATCCTGCGTACCTTTCCACTTGGCGCCCTCTGGACTGTGTAGAGGGAGGTGGCTGCCCCTCTCTGACCCCCCATTGTGACGCCACTGGGTCCTGGCCTTTTTCATTTACAGTTCCTCCAGTTTCAGCAATGATCTGATTGTCACAGGGGGCACAATGTAAAGATGACCTTGTGCCTTGATGACATGGAGACTAATGGTGGTATTCACGAAAAAAAAAGTTGGGTCCTCCATTCATTGCTTGAGAAAATTGTGTGTATCCCAATCATTAATAAGTCAATAGTTACAGGCAATGCAAAGTATGTTTTGCATCGAGTTCGTGTCGCAGTGGCCTCGGTAATGCTACCTTCTATAATAAATATAGTAAATATGACAGTTGTACTTTAACAGCAGAGTCCTACCTAGTGTTGGGCCGATTATCGGTAACCAGTATCGGTATCGGCCGATATTGGCTGTATTGGCCTGATATCGGTATCGGTAAAAATTGTGATCCTTACCGATATTGGCCTACCGATATTCAGCCCAGTGCCAGTGCCGAAACTATTCCGAACAGTGGTTCAGTTTATTTCCAGAATGACAGCCTAATTGTTTATCGCATCTCTCACATGAACCAAATTTTTGTTGGCTGCATACCAAAGCCACTATTGCACCCCTGGGAGGTTAAGCGCTCAGTAAATGGCCCATCGAGCTTCAGATTCAGGTTTCACAGCTGGACATATTGGTTTGTTATCGCAGTTCTTTTTTATGGATTAAACCCCATCGCTAAGGTACTAGTCTCATCTCCGATCATGCCGCGCTTATATGACTGCAACAATGAACTCTGCACATCGTACATTACTGTTGTATACTACCACTACAGTAACTATGACTTGAAATGCCTACAGTGCACATCGGCCCTGCAGAGGATACGAGGTAGTTACGTTGAACTTTGACCATGACAGAATCGCTGCGAATCGCGAGTGCACGATTCCCCGTCAAAAAACATTTATCCCTAAGTCACGAATGGAATCGATTTATATTCAATCATTTTTGAACACACCAGGACAGTGAATAAACTCATAGGGATAGGCTAAGTTGTGATTCAAGCAGCCCCCCCCCACAAGCTAGCACGGACCAGGAAACCCCAGTGTTTCAGAAACTAGGTTAGTTACGAACGGGCTTTCCAGGCCACGTGCACGTGTCTTTAATCCCAGGTACCGAGCTCTCGCGCACCCGTGACTTATTTCCAGGGTGATATTCGTTGTTTCAGTTGACAGTATACAATCCTATAAGTTAGTATCATAACTCTTGAATGAGCAGATGGAAAAATTACCTGTTTAGGTTTTCATGAGTGAACAATGCATTCACATTCGGAGGTATTTTTAATACAAACTTAATTTAAGGTAGGCTAGTCTGCCCACGGCGATATTGGGTTCATTATTAGACACAAACAGACAAGCAATCATGCAATTTTTGGGGGGATATCGGTACATTTTAAATCATGTACATACTGTATAAAAAAATATTGTACGGCCGATACTGGGCAAAATAATATCGGATATCGGTAAAAACCGATACTAGCGTTATCGGCCCAACACTTAGTCCTACCTAGCCAGGCCCACAGAGTTCTAGCAAACTATGCCCATGGAAACTAATACCCACTGTGTCCTCAAATGGTAATAACTGTAGGGGGGGGGGGATCATCCCTGAAGGTAGGGGGGGGGAACTTTCAGGCAACAGGGCCAGATGAGGGCAGTTGTCGATGACTGTGAAGGATGCAGACCAATTTTTCGAAGCAAAAGAACAGGAAGGAGATGAGGTAATCGGAAAGACAAAGGTACGACAAAAGAATGGCAACAAGCAAAACTTTTCGCAGTACCTGAGGCGTTATCTAGGTTTAAATAGGGCAGTGCAAAGTTTCCCTCCATATTTCAATGATTTTACGACAAGTACAGTAGGTACCTACTACACAAGGCCCACTAGACATACGCCAACCTTCAATACACAATATTGGTGAGTTTGTCAATATGCTAGGATAGTTTTTGAGCTATAAAATAGAAGTGATATGGTCAACTGAGAAGTGTTCAGAAGATAGCGCCTGAATAAATGAAAAATAATAATTCTTTGAAATAATGAAACTTTGAAATTCAAAATTGCTAACTTTGAGACTACTTACCAGCATCTTGAGGTTATTGTTTATTTTGTATTAACTCACTGCCACATCATTCACAATGAGCATCAACTCTGATCAATTTGATCCCTTTCAAAGTCGCAGCCTCGTCAGTAATTTCCCATCAATCACTCACAAAAGTCGAGAAAAAAAATTTGCAAGACGGCAGGGGGGAATCAATACTGTACACTGTGTGCAGTAGCTTTCTCAAGATACAGAAAGCTGCGAGAGTAGAGCTCCGTCACGGCCTGGAAAACTATCACCTATGCCGGTTTAAAGAAGTGTTAGGCTTTCGGTTTGTATTTGCAGAGACGTGTATACACAAACAGGGGTCCTATTATCCCTGTGTTGACTTCACACCTGTATTACATCACATTAGGACTTCATATGGGGCCACGGATAATACTGTACTTGGTACTGTATTGGAGTCAAATTTTTTTTCGTGGGAAAATTAACCCTCTTGAAAATTCCAACTGGAGCCACTCATCAGATGAATCAGGCTACACGGCTAGTAATAATATTCTGATTCCCCCCCCCCCTTCTTATTATCAATAAAGGTGTGATAGATGCCACTGATCAGCTCTGCGGTCACTTGTTCCAAATACACATACCAAACACATGTTCTTGTGAGCTTGCATTCACATTTTCACAATTTTGCACAGTGCCCACATCGAAGCTGAACACAACTCACGGTTTGCAGAGCGACCATTCCATATTTCATTAACAGAACCATAATTACCCGGCATACATGCGACACTTGCACCCAATCTAACTCCTGGACAGGACGCTTTTAATATTGATACATTCTCACGTCGAAGAGCACTGAAGGCAATTCTGCTAATTTGGAGACTTGCCTCCTGATGATGAAAGGCAGAAGCAGCTCTAGGACTGTCCTGGCGAACAAAATTAAAAGAGCAATTGTGGATCACAAGCTGTAAACTGCTGAAAGGACAGAATGATTTTTCTGGAAAACATATTGTCAGTGTATGGTAATGACATGGCCTCATGATAGGACCCATTAAAAGTCTGTTCATTTACAAACACATGTGGGCAATTACGCATAATACAGGGAACCTATGCTCAGTAAAAGACAGAAAGATGTAATAGTTCTGTAAGCTTTTCCTGCAAGAATTTCCTGCTTTTTAAAGGTCAATTTCTGCTTTATTTTGCTTCTTCAAGGTTTGTACATTGGTTTTGTACAGAGGGAAGATGCTACATTCTGCTTTTTAAAAATATAAAGCAGAAAATTCCCTGACACTACCGTAGCAAAGCAAACAGAAGTCTTGCATCTTTACATGCTTTGCAGAAGTAATAACATGAATTTTTTTGAGATCAAATCGTCAATGTCCTTCCACTTCTCCCCAATGTGCTGAACAATAAACATCACCCCAAACATAGTAAAACAGCATAGTAAAACATGAGATGAATTGGTTTAGTTCCGATGAGTGGTGACAGTTTCAAAGGTCAATGGAAGTGTAAACTAACATTTTTCAAGTGCTGTGGATCATTTTGAAAACTGCGTAGATAAAGAGCGTATTTCATAGCCACCAAAAGTGAAGTTCCCGAGCTCAAGTCATTTTTGTGTTGATATGTACATCAATAGTTTAGGTATTATGACGTCAAAAGGGGAACCAAATCAGATTCTGCTATTTAGTTTACACAGTAATTGCCTAATTTTTTCTCATTCCTTTACAAACAACAAGTTCAAGGTATTTTTTTCTCTGACGTCAATAAATGCTTTGCATCTATTTATTCTCAAGAGAGTTTTGGAAATGTACATTTTGCATGACTTTGCATTGAACAGGTATTTTCTTCCCGCCCTGATGTCAAAGACATTGCATAGTAATAGCTAGGTCTATCTCATCATAAGTTTGCAGGTTGGATTTTCTTGTCATGTCCCAGCAGTTCCACTCTTTCACTGACCTTTAAAAAATAGGCCACAATGATAGAGCTATGTAGAGAATCTTGTCTACACCCCCCCCCCCCCTGAGCTGTGTAGAGGTGAGCATGCGCACATTTAGCAAGCTATTAACGTACATGGAGTACCCAACGGCCTGCGCACAGAATCCGAGGGGCGAGGGCAATGGCGTCTTGCACATTTCGTCATTCAGATTCTAGTCCATTCATTAGTTGTAACTCACAAGCAGCAATAACACTGGCCCACGGGTAATCATAACTATCAGTATAAAGTAACTGAACATGGTTATATGCCAGGTGGGAGGGTGGGGAAATTTGGCTGATGGAATGCTGATTGCATGTAGAGTTATACTTCCTCCATTGAGGTTACAGTCTGCTATTATGTACTCTGTTCCACCAGCAGGTCGAGGAATGCTCACTGACCTTTTCCTGCTAATCAGCACTCCAGTTGAGAATTAGCAGAGCATGGCCATGGGGGGAGGGGGGGGGGGGCAAGTCCGAGTGGCTGTACCAGCCTCTGCACTGGGGGGGGGGGAAGCAATAAGAAAATAGGGGAAATTTTGGGGGGAAGGGTAAAGAGACGATACGACCACACGATCTGATCAATGAGAATTTATTTCAACATTCTATTGAATTTGTGATGCCACACCCTTATATAATTTAACTACACTTGACTTGAACAGACCATCAAGCCAAGGGGTAACAGTTGTAGGGAATGAGGAACACTGCTTGCACTCAAACCTTCAGTACATCATCCATTAGGGCTAGTTACATCTGTTTTGTAGGGAGTCAAGCACAATTATATTGGTTCCCAGGTACCGATAGCACACCATTACATGGCAGACATTATTTACACAGCTAGGCAATGGACAAACAAGATATAGCAGGCAAGTCACATACCACAATGACAGTGTGGGTGTATATATGACTTCAGATCTTTGAACCCTGTTAAGAAAGTGATTTAAAGCACCAAAGACCATGTTAAACTCATAAAGAGCATGGTGTCATCGCGTTCATCTAGATGGGAAACTACAATCGTTTCAGATCCCTGGCTCGATGCTAGCTAGGCACAGTCCAGTCACTGAATGTAATCTGTAGGGGCAACTTCATCAGGCTGACATGTTTTGGAGCCTCAGTAGTCACCAACTGTGGCAGTAGTCGATCAAAAACTTCTTTTCTGAAATCAGGGCCAATTCTCATGCCTACCAGAAAATAATTTTACTAATATATATATATATATGTTACTAACACTAATTGAAATAAATATTGTGTCTTCATTTTCAATTGAGGCCATCAAATTGTGCGTTTGTGGTGCTTGCTGTTACTCAATCTTGCAGCCGTGCTCCTGATTCTGTACAGTTTAGCTCATCATTCTTGGGAAATCAAACTTTCGGTATTTTATCAACTTGTTAGGTGCCCTGAAAATTTATAAAACAATTATAAAATAAAACTTTTGGAGATCTCTTACCAATATTAATAGATCAATCATCAAAAATCAAATCCAGTAATTTGGGGCACATATTGGAATTTCTTCTATGTTGCTCAAGTACACTAAATAGCAACTTACGCAGCCAGCTAATAAAAACCGCGATACCAAATATTGTTGATGTTGATCCATGACTGCCTTTAACAGAGACTATTATTCAGTGCGGTTCTGTATGACTACCTTTTCATGTTAAGGACATAGGACTACATTTCTATGTATCACATAAAGTGTTGTTGGTAGAACAGACAACTGCCAATTGAGGACAAAGATGTTGAAATCATGACGGCGTGTTTTACCCTTATCCTGCTGAGGACAGGCTTCATTTTGCATTTTGTTCTGCAGGAGTGGTCACCGTGACTGTATGAGATGAGATGAAACACCATCCCTCCAGTCCACCATGACAACATTCTGCAATATAAGTTAGGGTTGCAAATTCAAGGCACCTGATTGGCTGAGATGTATCATTTTGAAATTTGGTTTATAGAGCACCCTCACTGGGGACATGTCCACTACAGCTTGATAAGGGTTAGAAAACGGCACTACATACACAATACTGTCATGTGGCGGGCTCGTGCCCAATGATGAGAACTGTTTTCCCAAGTTTCATACATCACAATAAATTAATAACTTGGATAGACAGGGTTGAGATTTAGAAGCTATGCAAGTTCTCCCTTTTTCAAATAAATTCCTCATGCTGAAAATTAATATTATAAGTTTAAAAATATGCATGTTCTGAGATTAGAACATCCACAGTGGGCAAAAGACTTATAACATAAACAAGCTGTTTTTTTATATTTTGACAGTTGCACTTCATTTGGATAGTTGCAATATTCATATTAGCATTATTTCCATAACAACTGATAACTACTATGTACAGTTTTCAACATCAAGAATACAGCAACAATAAAGCAATGTCATTCGTAGTCTGTGTATCCTGTTAGAAGTTGAAGTCTATGACTCTATGTACACCAAGCACAGTATGGCTCCCATACATATAACTACACAGTCTATGTCAGAGCCCCTCTCCCTTCCCTAATCTCTTGCTGAAAAATCCAAATAATGGACACTTTAGGACTAATCACAACCATGCTGCTTTAAGGCTTGTCTCAGGTTAAGGCCTAAAAAAAGAAATTGCTTGTTTGTCCTCCACCGCCCGCTCGGAATTTTCCTTCCCTCTGAACATATTTTTACTTTCAATACTTTTTTTAATTTCTTGTTCCGCTTGCAAAATATTACATTTCCATCACAAAAAACTCTCCCTGTTCGATCGTCGACTTAACACACATTCTGACCCAATCATACACATACCTGTGGGATTATGCCAGTCCGTGACGGCGTGACTCATCGATCAAAACTGTTCTGTCTCAGGACTGTCCTACCCTGCTCTAATTTCCCCGAAATACTACTCCCGCACTTACTATTAAAGTTGTTGTAGCCTAGAACAGGAAACGTTGGAGCCGCGCGATGCACGGCGGTGCTATGGAAATGGCTTGGAAACGTTCATCACACAGATCAAATTACTGACTGGGCCTGGGCTGCATGGTTCGCCGCGACAATGCATTTATCACACGTGCCAGACGGCACTACTCTCCTAAACTTTTGGAGCACTATACAGTGTTGCCACTTCGCACCTGAGATGTAAGAATAGTGAAAGTTTTGCAATAAAATTTCTGAATGAAAAAACAACAATCATTGCAACAACATAGGAAATTTGAGCATAATCCCTTCACGATCAGTGTGAACTGTCAAATTCCTGTCAAAGAAAATAAACCTTCAGCCCTATAAATTTTAATAGTGTTCTCATACAAATGGTAGCAACGCTGATGAGAGCGACAACACAGTGTGGGCTGATAGCACTTCTTCATGTATATTCTTGCAACTCGCCGAGCGTGCGGCGTGCGCTCCCGGTCACCACTCAAGTAGTTGTGATACTACAAAGTGCCGATCACTATAGTACTAGCAGGGGTCTAACTGGGTCGTACACGCTCTGGATCAGTGTTTCGCGCTAGGATCATTTTTGGGAGGGAATTCCCTCCCAAGAATTTTTTTTGGAAGGGATTTTCCAGAAATCTAGGAGGGACCTAATCTTCCGGCCATTTTTCGCACAAGTTCCCTAACAAAGTTCAGGGGGCAACAAAAAATAACTTTAGATTAACTAAAACCTCATGACTGCCCTGTGGTAACGACATTATACGAGCGTCCCTTATACTTAACTAACTCATGCACTCTTAATAAGCCTATATATTGTGTTTGGTCATTAGACCTAAATACCCTGGTATCTGAGATTATTTTCAAATCCTACAGCACCAAAAAAGGTACCATATCCACCGGAAGGCACATCTTTCATCGGCAATTTTTTTCTGAAAAATTAAAAATAACAAAACAATAAATATAAAATTTTTTTCAGAAAAATTGACAAAATCGAAATAATTATTACCATTAATTCAGAGGGTAGGACTATGCTGTTGAATTCGCTATCACTTTGTTACTGAGCCCAGTTCAGCCTAAAACTAAAATCCACGGTCTGAAGACACCTCATGAATAATGTGCTTCAGACGTTGGTGAAAAGTATTAATATTAATTCCACCATGTGATGTTATTTGAGAAAAAATCAATTGCAGTTGTTTACTACGTTATTTCACAGTGATTTGCTACAGAGCACAGGTCATAATAGAATTTGTACCTGTGCTAGTTGTGTGAAATGTCAACGAGAGGCACTAGTTGCTCAATCATAATACCCACATGCTGTGTGCATATGTCTGACTGATAGTAAAATGTTTTCACCCATGTCCTGCAACGTTCAACGATGTATGCATGCAAAAAGCGTGCATGTGCTAAATCGCCGTCCGACCGCAAAATGTATATTGAATGCGTTTTTTTCGATTTGAACAGTTGCATTCATTTGGATAGTTGCAATATTCAGATTAGCATTCTTTCATAACAACTGATAAATACTTGTACAGTTTCAACATTTCAAGAAATAGCAACAATAAAAGCAAAATGTCAGTCGTTAGTCTGGTATCCGTGTTAAAGTTGAAGTTATGACTCTATGTACCACAAGACAGTATGGCTCCAATATATATAACTACACAGTCGATTTCACCCCCATCCTCCCCTAATCTCTTGCTGAAAAATCCAAATAATGTACATTAGGATAATCAACAACCAGCTGCCTTTACGGCTTGTCTCAGGTTAAGGCCTAAAAAAGAAATTGATTGTGTGTCCTCCACCGCCGCACGATCGGATTTCTTCCTAGGGAACATATTTTTACTTTCAATAAACTTTTTAATTTCTTGTCCGCTTGAAAAATTTAGTACATGGACATCAAAAAAACTTCTCCATGGGCGATCGTGTTTCGTAACACAACATTATGACCAATAATTACACATACATGTGGGATTATGCCAGTTCCGTGCGGCGCGTTGATAATCATCGATTCTTCAAAACTTTCTGTCTATGACCTGTCCTACCCTTTCTCTAATTTCCCCGAAATACTACCCACGCACTTACAGTTCAAAAGTTGTTGGAGCCGAGAACAGGAAACGTTGGAGCCGCGCGATGCACGGCGGTTGCTATGTAAATGGCTTGGAAACGTGCATCACACAGAATCAAATTACTGCCTGGGCCCTGGGCGCATGTATCGCGGAGGACAATGCATTTATCCACGTGCCCGACGGGCAGGCACTACCTTACTAAACTTTTGGAGCACCTCAGTGTTGTCAGTCATGTGACTTCGCCACTATTGAAGATTTTGAATGATGTAGTGATAGTTTTGCAATAAAATTTCTGAATGCAAACAACAACAATCACCTGCAACAACATAGGAAATTTGAGCATAATACCTTCACGATCGTGTGAATGTCAAATTCCTGTCAAAGAAATTAAACCTTCAGCCCTATAAATTTTAATAGTGTTCTCATAAAAAATGTAGAGCACGCGATGGGCGACCCACCGTGTGGGGCTGATTAGCATCTTCGAGGTATATTTCTTGACAACCTCCCGAGGAGTTGCGGGTGCGGGCACTCCCGGCACCACTCAAAGTGTAGTTTTTGATTATACAAAGTGCCAATCACTATAGTACTAGAAGGGTCTCAAAACCTGGGTCGTACACGCTCGGAGAGTCGGAGTTCTTGTGAACTCCGGCGTTAGAATTATTTATGACAAATTTGCACTGTTGTTGTGATGATTTACCCTGAAGGAGATTTTTATCACACTTAGGCAGTGTGGAACAAAAACGATTCAAGACACTACTTTTTCTGAAAAATGTGAAAGTCGTGGAAGTCACGAAATTAGCCCCTTAGAGGAATAGGCCCAGAGAATTGGTGGTCAACCCGTGGCGGGGTTCGCATGCGAACTTCTGGTCACGGTTTGCTACTTAAAACACTTTTTACCCCCTTCGCCAACGGGTTGCAGCTGAAACTACTGATGCAGCTAGTAATAGTAGTGCTGGGGAACGTAACGCATTTAGTGTCCTATCTTCACATGTTACTTATGTGGGAATATGCGTTCCCCCCCCCCCCCAAAAAAAAAAAAAAAAAAAAATTCCGCCACGCCTGTCCGCCATTTTTCAGGGGTCTGGAGGACAAGCGGAAACATCTTTTTTAGGCCTAATAATGAAACCCGCACCAATCCATTTCTGGGCCCAGCACGGTTCACGATCACATAGCAGGGGATTTGATGACGGACAACTAACATCAAATCTCTCTTGGGGATTCCCGCTGGAGGTGGTGAGGAATCATATATAGGCTGAGGTCACTTTTCCAATGATCGGCTCAAGGTTAGCTACCAGGGCGTAAGGTCAGGGATGGTAATATCATTTTTTTTTTGTAACAAGCAGAAGTGACTCAGGGTTAAAAAAGGAGGTTTGGGTTTTGGACAATAGATGAATCTGTCTGTTTCAGATAGGAATACTAGTTCAGATGAATAGAAATAACATACCGGAGGGGTTGAAATGAAGTAAAACTCCAACATGAGATGTAGAGATAGTTCTGCAAATGTTGTTATTGAGAGCAAGGCTAGCAATTAATAGTAATGATTGTCGCATCATGCTGGCAGCTAGGGTGCCCCAAGAATATACCATTCTAAATAGGTAGGAGACTGTCTCTAGAGGTGTTGCAGGGAAGAATGTTATTATTGGACAGGTTGGGTCCATAAGTGACCTTGAATGACTTGATGACCTTAAACGGTTTTTACTGAAAAAATGTACCTTGATAATATTGCAGCATGTCCCAAAATTTATACCATATCACACACAGTCACTAGAGGTCATGCAAAAAAAATGTTTTTTTATTTGGCAGTTTCTTGACCTCGAATGACCTTTGATGAACATGACGGTTTTTGAGTGAGAAATGCTGCCTCAATGTGATGCAACCAAGCCCCAAAAGCATTAATCGTAATCAGGTTTTCACACGCCTATGCTATCGCCCAAAAGGTATTAAAATAACCTTTGGCCCCTTGTACTTGAAGACCAAGTGTCAGATCAAAGCAGAGTTGGTTTGTCTATGTAGCAGACAGAGATCTATCCCATATCCAAAAATGACAGTTTTTGATTCTTGCAACGGCAAAGGAATCTATGCGGTCACGCCAAGTATGTGTGTGCTGGGGTGTGTGGTGTGTGTTGTGTGTGTGTGTGTGTGTGTGTGTGTGTGGTGGGTATGTGACACATTTTGTACGGACGAGATCTGCAGAACGCAAGCATGTATCAAGGTCATATTCGGCATGTGGGCTTCGTCATGTGGTGTAGTTGATCCATATTCTTCGGTTGCCCGTCAAGGTCACGAAAGGTCAATGAGAGGCCAAATCTGAATATCAAAAAGGGCAAAAAACCTCCTTTTAGCAAGGTCCTACTCCGCTGATCTTTTGGGGGGACTAGTTGCGATTGATGAGAAGGCTCATATTCAAACATAACTCGGTAATTGTCATCCAAGGGTCACAAAGGTCAATTAGGGGTAAAAAAACTATGTTTTTTGGCCATAAATGGTGAAACCGAAATCTGCCGGGTTGGAAGGTGCGCCATTGTGATCCCAATCGTTGACCCATTCCTGTGTGGGACCTTTGACCTCAATTTGACCTTTACATGTTTTGGGCCAAATCAACTTTTCGTGGCCATTTTCGGATCCTCAAGGTACCTTCGATCGAAATGGACCAAATTGACCACATGTGACCTTTGTGTGCGAAGATTTCAGAGGTCAAGTTCCCTTTGAAAATTTAGTGCAGTTAGGATGTGTTCATAGTCATTTTTCATGGTGTTTTTAGAATCAGTGGTCAAACCTCTGATGATTGAGGTCAAAAGGGTCAAGGTCAAATCTCGAATAAGATGTGCTATTTTCGAGTTACAGGGCAAGAAAATCAACTGTCAATCTTTGGGATATGGACAGGCTCTGTGTGCTGAAGAAGAAATACACTCCCGCTTCAATCGAGCACTCGGTTCACAAGTTACAACGGGGTTCCAAGGTGGTTTTGATACCTTTTTGGCAATAGCATCGGAAGTATACTTTGGGATGGATACTTAATGCTTGTAGGACGGCGTGCATATCATAGAGAGTAAATGTTCATAAATGTGTATGTCATCAAAGGTCATTTGAGGTCACTTAGGACAAAAAACGAATATTTTTTGAACAACTTACAGTGACATTGTTGGTCAATGCTGTGAAGTTTCAGGAACAGGGTTTACATCCTGGGCTGGAGAACATTTTTCATAAAAACAATCATGTTATTCAAAAGGTCATTCAAGGTTCACGTATGGGCATAAACTGCCAATGTATTGGTCCGGCAACAACTTCCAGTGACCTTCCTGATGTGGTTTGTATTTCCGGACACAGTGTATCCATCTAGGGATACATTTTTTAATAAAAAAGGGTCAGTCCTCCAAGGGTCTAAAGGTCAAATTAGAGGTCAAAAACTAGTTTTTGGCCATAACTTGGAAACCATATGTCTGCCGAGGTGGGAGGTGTGCCAAAGTGATCCAATCAGTGACCTCCATCTGTGTGACCATTGAACTAAATTTGACCTTTACCTTGTTTTGGCCCGAATCAAATTTTGGTGGCCATTTCGAATCTCAAAGGTACATTCATCGAAATGGTCCATAAATTGACCCCATGTGAACTTTGTGTGCAAAGCTTGTGACAGAAGCTCTGCGTGCTGAATACACAAAAAAAAAAAATCCCGTTTTCAATCGAGCACTGGTTCTCAAGTTACAAAAAATATGGGATCAAAGGTTGGTTTGGATACCTTTTTGGCAATAGCATCGGCAGTATTTATTTGGGATACACAATGCTGTAGGACTGCGTGCATTCATCGAGTGTAACCATATTCATAAAAATGTAATGTCATCAAAGGTAATTTCAAAGTACTTACGACAAAAAAATAATGTTTTTGGAACAAAACTTACAGTATCAGTTGCTTGGCAGGTGTTGAAATTTCAGGGACAGTATGTACGTCAACAAGGTATTGTTCTGGTCACAACAAGGATAATATGCCTTAATTACTGACATTACTGAGTTGTTAGCAATGTTATTTGTGATTGACATACTGCTCGTTCACAGTAATTGAGGTTCCCCTGCATTTCAATATGACTACCCAGTCCAGGTCCTTTAATAGTGGCCGGCAGTTCGGATACAAATAGCATTTACAATGTCTGACAGCTGTCTGATGTAGTCTTCATTTGGCACTTGACCTGGGCTTCCCCCCTCTACTCCCATAAAGGCTGTGTATGATCAATATTCCCATGAAATTTGGTAGCCCTGTTCTCAGTAGGCCGTCTGCGTAAGTTGTCATTTAGGGTATTTGAGCAACTGAATGGGAGATTTATTCCAATATGACCCTAATTCACTTGAATAATCTGAGGATTGATCGTATAGTAATGAGAGAAGATCTCTTGAAGTTTTTTTTTTATAATTATATGATTATTTATTCCCCGTGAAAATGGAAGTGTCAGGGGATAGTATGGTTTGGGTGTGTTGTAGCTACCTACCGCCGTCACAGTGCCATTATTGGACACAGCTAGTGTAGTTGGGGTTATACCAGGCAGTGACGGTTTAGTGACTTGAAAACTGAATATTACGGGCTAAATGGCAGGATAATACAACTGATATGTTTGATAATTTGGGCTCCTGTGAATGAGGTGGTAGGGGGGAATTTTCCCAAAAAACATCATGTTGAGCAAGGTCAGTAAAGGTTCAGTAAAGGCCAATGAGGGGTCATTACTTAGTTTAAGTGGCAAATCAATTTTTTTTTTGGCATTTGTTTTTCATTTTGAATCACAAAGGTATGGGTCCTCACTCGTGCCAGTTGGTTGGATCACTGCCACAGTGCCCCTGGTCACAATGTCTGACAGGATGTTGTAGTTCTGTGATATGTTTATATCATGAGTGAGAGGTAAATGCCTGTGGTAAGCAGTCAAGCGTATAGGGCTTATTCAGGGGGGTGGTGGCAGGCAGTAGCGGGCGCAGATGTGGTGGTGCAAGAATCCAGTTTTCCCTCACATTCACATACATATACTATGACCCCCCACGTTTTGTCCCAGAAACACCAAGTATCAAAAAAAATTCCGAAGTGGGGGCCATGCCCCTCCCTGCCTAGCAGCATAGGCTAAAGGGTGTAATTTTTTTTTTGTTTAAAGTGGGGTGGGGGTATATTCCCACAAAAACACGAAAGGTATCATCAACCCCAAATGGGTAGATGAACCCCCATTTCAAAATTTGATAAGGGGCTAATAATCGTAATACCTTAAACAGGTCCAGGAAAGGTCCAGTTAACCTTCCGGGAAACTTGCAAATTGGGCATAGGCCCAAAACGGCCCATTCTAAAAAAACAAATTTATCTGTTTCAAGTAATTGAGATCTCACAACGGTCAAATTGAGGTGTAATAAATATGGGGTATGTGTTGACACTGTTGTGATGAGAGAGTGTGAACCCTGTTGTCGTCTGTGAGCACCAAGAGAAAGGAGCAAAACAGGTCAGGCTCAAAAGAACAGTCAGTCCCACTCGAACCCTCCACCCCTTCCACTTGTATTCGAATTCATGTGCTCCTGGCTTACATGGAAGTAAGGAGTTGGGAGGTAGGCCTATGCCATTGCTATTGCGTATATTGTACTGCTGACTCATTTGTGTGTCCTTTGACCTCACTGCAGTGACCTGTGGCATTTAAGACATGGATGAGACAACCACAGATGCAAACATTGGACTTGGTGAATATATACAACTCATCAACCAAATTGTAATTGTGATGCTAGGCAGTAAGCATAGGCCTAGGTTGTGTAATCTTGTATAGGCCTAGCATTAGGCCGAGAGTAGACCTATAGAACTGATAGGTTGTACACCCAAGCTCAGCCAATGTTTCCATGTATAGGTGAGCTAGGGCCTGAGTTAGGCCGGAGGGCTAGGCCTGAGTCGATAGGCCTGAGGGGCTAGTCCGAGGGCTAGGCCTGAGTGTTACTGTTTTCCACATGATTATTCGTCTTAAGTCATGTGTATATCCAGCCCATGTCTTCCATGTGATGCCATACTCTCGGATCTGTTCCCCCTTGCATTATAATCAGCTGACTCCCTGCGTGGGTGCATAACCATGAATCAGCGTCATTAACTGCAGCTTGCATCTTCACAAATTTTGCAATTTATTCAGAGAAAGGTTCATGTGCATGCTGGGCACATCACACGGTGGTCCGTTCTTCTGTCAACATCAACTAGATGTATTTAGGAAGCGATGTAATCAAACCGCCCATTGTCAGTTTTTAAGGTGCGGTTTGTCAGAAATGTTGTTATGCTGTCACTCTAGGCCAATCATTATATGTTGAGCCAATGTTGAAATCTTATACAATGTTCATACAGATTTTTATCTCCTTGCATTCCAATTGGAGCGGCTACGGTTGAGCCCGACTTCCGATGCACGCGGGCGAGCGGGCGGGCACGCAGACAAACGCGAGTAAAGCCGCTATCGTTGACAATTTAGAACAATGGTTCTAAGAAACTAAACATCGTGTTTATAGTTTAAAAGTTTAAACATGCCTAGGCCGTCCGGTGTTTGATGAATAATAATAATAATATGATAAAAATCATAATAACAATTAATAACAGAAATAATAGTAGGCGACACGGTTCTTTTATATAACGCATATACACACTAGGTGCGTGGATTTTCGAGAAAACGCCCGCCCGCGTGCATGAAACGGGTCACTCGCGTTGTCCGCGTGCCCCGCCGTCAGGTCATGGAAACGCGGGCTTAAGATCATGTGTATAACGATGGCGGCAGTCAAGGTTCTAGTCAGGCACCAAAATTACATTTTTATTTATAACCCACTCCACAGTGACTTACTGGTGTCAAAAAAGTTTTGATATCGTGATATGCAAGGATGCACTACACAACTTTGTGTTCTTGTTATTTCTTTGCCTGTTTAACTCCTAAAATAAGCACATTCCATTAGACTTGACCTTTGACCTTCCCATTTTGACCTCGTCTTTAGATGGATTTGATCCACTGAACCCATAAATTACCATGACAATCCTCTACGAGCACCCTAACTGCAATCATTCAATTGTTACTGCCATTTAACAAACTTCGAACAAAATTGCATAATTTAAGCAAATTATTCACATTAAGACCTTTTAATTGACCTTTACACTGTTGTTTAAATTATCGGATCAAAGGTGTACCCATCACACGTTTCATGAGATTTCAACCAACTTTAAAATAGAATATATATATATTTGCCAAATTAGACTAGGTTTAAATGCGAAATTAGTAAACATAAATGACCTTGGTGCCTCGTCCCTACTGGTAAAAGTTATTGGGACTATAGATTCAACCATCTCACCGAGTTTCGTCAAAATCCAATGGACTTCAAAAATATCGCAGGAAATTATGCAACTTAGACTACTTAATTAGCATATACAATGCCAGGAGAAATTCTAATCAGTGGTGTACTCTTCATAGTGTTATATACCCGAACGGCATCACCAAGCATACTTGGATCGAGAGATATCGTGTACACAAGCTTCGGGCCAATTTTCATTAAATATCAAATTTTATGAAAAATGAGATGTCTTTCGGCAACGGAAAGTGGATGAACATTGGAAACTCTTCAACGCGCACCTCCAAAAAAAGGTCCCAGCATGTGGCTTTCATGGGTCAGGAGATATCGAACCGCACATACGGACAGGACAGAAGGCAGCAAGACACACACATACAAAGTGACCACTATATCTCTCCTCGAACAAAGTTCAGGCGAGACAAAAAAAAGCCTATGCTGGGTTACAGTTATGAGAGTGATATTATTTTGTCAAAGGTTATAGGGGTTCACTGGCCACTTGTTTGTTGCACTACAGGGTGCAAAACTCCCTGACAAAAAACTACCACTCCCACAAAGCACAGATTATGGATTCCCCCAAAATATCATCCAGAAAGATGAGATGAATTGGGGGTGCTCTCACAGAGTGGGACAGTTCAAAAATAGGCCGTAATGATAGAGATATGGGAGAATCTCGTCTACCCCCAAGCTGTTTAGTGGTGAGCATCCCTACTTACAACCGTGAGGAGGCTGTTATAAGGCGGCCATAGGCTCCCCACCAAACATTTTGGCAGGACATGGGCAAGACAAATGATAGTATTACAGGGTTTTGGCTAGAGACAATTTCTGTTTTGTAATTTTTTTTCAGGTTTTTCCCACGGAAAATAGTTGTAGGGGAGATTGACAAATTTCGCTTCAATTTAACAAACAGAAAACTCTTGTCCCTAGTTTTGGCCTATACAGCATGGCATAGCGGTGTCAGGCCGGGTTAGAGTACACCTACCTACCGGTCGGTCACAGTCAAGTTGAGCTCATCATCATCATCATCAAGTCAAGATGAGTCAGACACTATGCTTGAGTCAGCTCGAGTCAGTTATTATCCACACAATCACTGTTTTTTTTAAAATGTGATTCACTTTGTTAGATGGTTATGCAGACCCTCATGCGGGTAATTAGGTACATCAGGATGGTGCATATTGCAATAGTAAAGGGAATAGCTACAATGGTCGGTGCTGGTTGGTGTAAGCCACCACTCGGCCCGACCAACGGGAATCACACTCAAGCAAATTTAGGTCCTGCCCAACCAGCATTGAAATAATAAATTCCAATTTTACCAGGCTTACAAAATAGTGAATGCCATAATTGTCACCTGATTAGTCAATTGATGTCTGGTGTTAAAGACCTTGTGACACCCTGCTCGATATGCGCTTTCCTCACTGCTGTAGCCTTTTCCAATTCCGACAGTGTTGGAGTCGAGTCCAACCAATCCGAGTTCGAGACCGAGTCCCAGCATCGAGTCGAGTCCAAGACGAGTCCTCAAAATCCGAGGTCCGAGTCAAGTCGATCCTTCTGTCTGGTCCCAGTCCCCGAGTCCGATGAAAACTTGACATCAACAAAAATAAATGGGCCTGGTGTTGGATTCAAAATAGCAATTATTACAGTTAGCGTTGGCATCCAGGGAAACTGTAAAAAAAAATTTTGTTATTGTTGTCTATATTGCAAAATCAGCTCAATGCAAAGTTAAATATTGAATGTTCCACACATTCCTATCAAGAGCTGCATGGAGCTTCATCAAGAGAGTTCATAGCAATAACCATGCATTGCCAATTGACAAAACAATGCCAAACTAAACAGGAATAAATGACCCTGAACAATACATATAACCAATGTAGACTCTCGGCCTGCCTACTCCCATGTGGAGTCATAAATAATTTACAGACAGCATATCGAAACTATTTCCATTGCATATCAAGAAAATCACACTGTCCACAATCTTTGCAGACAGTTAGGCGGAGTGCAGAATGTTCTCCTGTGCTGTGCATGTAACACCTTGACTGCCATTTCAACAGCCACATCTTAGTCAATCATACTATTGGCTAATCCAAATTTTGGTGTATGAGCAAATTCGGACGGTGACAACAACAGACAGCACAAAAAGTGGTTCATCATGTTTTGTTATAAATGTTAGAATTTTGCATATGCTTCCTCAGTAATTTTCAGGATTTTTGCATAGGATTTTGAGCAGTCTTGAACCCTGGGGACTCCGACCGAGTCTCCGAGTCCGAGAATACAGATGGTCCGAGTCGTTCCAAACGGTCGATGAGACCGAGGCCGCCTCGAGTCCTCCAACACTGATTTCTGAGGTGCGCCCGCAGTAACCTGCAGTGCTTCACAACCATAACAATGTCTTGTCCAGATTGGCAGGGCCCCCAGCGGGCCTCTTTTAAGACAAGTTGCTTCAATATTGGAGGAGAGACAATCACAGAACAAATATTAGTGACCACCCCAGCCCCCCCCCAAATCGGACAAGACGACTAAATTCACAGAGCTGTGGTTGTCAATCAAAGGGCATTGTGTTGTTTTTGTATTGCAGCCAGATAATCGGTAACATTCACTCAAACCATGTGAGTGAGTGAGGAATAAAATTAATAATCGTGATTAACACAAGATTAGTAATTTGACTGCATTGGTGCCAATTTTAGCCAGTGCTATTTTGGCTTAGAGACATCCCTGATTGTGAGAATAGCCAACCCAACATTTCAACAGCAACCAATTCATCTGAAACTCAACCACAAATAGGGGGGGAATAATTAACCTCAACATTTCAGAAGAAAAGGTCTGCAATGGCGTGGATTCGTCAAAAGCTTCCTCGACAGCAACATTACAGTAAAGCTTGTTAGGCTGCTATTATCATTTTGCTGTGAGACAACAAGGCAAACTAGTTTCTAGGTTATAGGGGGAAACATATGCGGAGTAGAAGAGACATGGTGTTAAATTAGCGATGACTGAAGCAAACACTCGGCACTATTTTGTGCCGAATGCGCAATTATAACATGACATACGACAAGAAAACCAAGCGAAAATGTGTAGAATGCCTAGACTGGGTCCTCGCAAGGCTCAGCAGGGATTTTAAACGCAGACATTTTGTCCCATACAAGGAAACCTCGGAAGCACCAAAACCGAACGGGTTTTGGAGATCGTGATAGATTAATACTTACAGCACATGGAATAGGCAACCAAACCCAGTGCCACAGCGAGCTTAGATGACAATACGCCAAATGCTGTGGCAACCCCATAGCCCCTTCTCTCTTTTTGCCCCTCTAATGTCTAGTTTGTCAAGTGCCCTTCAGGTCAGGAAAATCTTTGACGTGGCATTGGGGGTGGGGGCATATTCCATGTGGGTTAAGTTGAAGAATCAATGAGTAGATTAAGGTTCCCGCTTACCCCCATATAAGAGTTCCGTCTTCCAGGGACGCCTTAGACCTGCCAGAACCGTGAGTTAAACATTGGAGTAACACAGTGAACACAGAAAAAATCAGCAGGAGTCTGGGACCCTTGGGTTGAGGGTCTAAACCAACAAGGGCGATCGCAAAACACATCTCGCCTGTTGCACGATCGGTGTTTCCATTATTCACTACAAGAACACAATACCACACACCAACTAGTTCATGCAGACCATCGTAATTTCAAACAAACATCACATATTTTACATGTTATAACACAATAAAAATACCTCCTAAAAATTCCTAAAATAACGGACCAGTAAGTTTGACTATCTTACAAAAAGTCCCTTAATTGCTTTTCTTTCTTCATGCCCCCCCCCCCCCCACTCTTTTCTCCATAAAGACCCAAATTTGAGCGATAGTTTTATCGCTCCAGTCAACTCACTCCTTTGGCCCAAAATCCAAAACTTGACAATGTTCTAAATCACCGTAGCAGCCTTTTAAAATCATTATCGTTATTATTCATTGCCTTCTATTTTCCAAGCAGCCCAGGGACATGCCACCCCCGCACTGCCAGGCAGCAAACATCCTCCCCTGCCTCCCCCACACACATACAACAACTATCCCATGAGCAGGTAAAGATGCCCAAAAATTCTTTAGGAAACTCCACATTTGTCCCGTACCCAGGCAAGAAGAGAGGAAAGAAAATGTTACAGTATTTTTGAATGCTATAAGCAACCATAAATCCGAATTGGTTGGTAGAGAGGTTTGCTTGTGGTAGCTTATGACAGCACAATTTTCACAGGAGCTATGGTTTACGCGTTCCTCAGTGCGTTATTCTAACAGCAGATAGGAATTCAATCAAAGACTGAACATTCAAACATCAGATCCAGAAAATGTAACTGGACCATATTACGAGTTTGGCAAAAAACTCTCAAAAAATTGGAACATTGAAACATATTATGCAAATTAGGCAAATACAGTGACCCTTCTACTGACCCAGCTGTCGTTCAAAATGATTCAGGAAGGGGTCACATCTACCAAGTTTTGTGGAAATCCAACAAACTTCAAAATGCATAAATTATGCAAATAAACACATTAAATGACCTCCAGTGACCCCAAACTCCACTTTTAAATTTCTCGGGAACCATGTGGTAGACCACATCCACCAGGTTTTGTTGAGAAACCCCAAACAAACTTGAAAAATTTGCAAAATTATGCAATTGCATAGTTTTAGGTGAAATTTAATCAGTTCAATCTACCTGTCATCCAGGTCCTTAAATGCACAAAAACTACATCCACTGTAGAACATTACGGTTCTTGCATAATCCTGCTACGAGCTTAAACGATAATTAAAATGAGTTAATACCAACTGAATTACTGACTTCGCTGCCCAAAATCTGATCAGATTGTGGTACACCCAACCCCGATGCTACACACAAAATTTCGTCATAGCCGGCCTCGGGTTGTGAGATAAATCCTGCTAACGAGAAAGTGTGACACACACCGCCCCATAGTGACCACTAGTCTCTTTCTGAATTTCATTCAGGCGAGACAAAACTGGACGGTGAACTGAAAGAGAGCTGAAATGATAGAGTGGAGTGCCTCTTATATCCACGGATAATGCCGGACACGCGGTTAACGCAAGAGTAGCACGAGGGCGACAGCTTCGAGTGCATCAGCAATAACATGAGTGCATCATCATGTAGATCAAACAAAATAAAACCCCGTTCTGCATTACAACGTGCTGGTTGCTTCAAGAGCGAAAGTCAATGGAAGGTGTGAACTGATCGTTTTGAAACCGACATGAAGAAGAGAGCATATTTCAAAACCCCATAAATCTCAAAATGACATTCCTAGCCATTCCAATTTTGTGTTATCCCATTTAATATTGGGGTCCTGCCAAAGCCAAGGGCATTTCATCATGCGAATGCAGCAAAACAACAGAAAGTTAAAGCACTACAAGGAAATTCCCAAATTCGTGAATTTGGACGCAGAGAGAAATGCGCACATCACGCCACGTAGTTAACAAATAAAACAAGAGCAACCATGGTGGCTGTAGACTCAAACTAAAAAATGCTCATAATATTCACTTCAGAATGATCAACAAGGAGCATGATGATGTACGGGGGAACTTTCATGTGATGAATGTGATTCTTTTAGTTTTTTACCCTATCCTCGATGTGGTCAATGCTGTTAGGTCAGCACCCAGGACTCATACACACTGGGTTATGGGAAAAAATGTAGGAAGAAATAAGGTCTTTAAAAAGCCTGATGACAATTTTCTTTTGGGCTCAATTCCTGATTTGGCTTCTTAGTAGGTGGCGTCTGTATCGAGAATCTTTTCGAGCGTTCTATGGTTTTTAGGAAAGGTCACACCAGTATTTGCATTAGCGCCGGTATCATGGAATGAATATTAGGAGTATGTTGGTTATTTTAAGGCAGGCGGCCAAAAAATCCAAGCCGTTTGTTGGCCGAAACATCCATTGATACAGGTTAGCTGATTGGGACTGTTGAACGGTTGTTGGCCTAAAACTGTAGAAAGCAGGTGTAGGTTGAACTCAGGCATACAACCCAAAGAAATAGTTTGGGCCATAAGCCCTTGGCTGAGGCATATACTTGTCCTCAAAGATAGACGGAATACTCCCAACCGTAAACAATGCTCTGTTATGTGAAGTGTGGGTAACCCACTGAACACACAGTCAGCATTGAGGATTAAACTGTACTGACTACTGTAGTTAATTTACCAGTTTCATTTAGCCCAACTTAGCCTCCAAGGCCAGGCTTACTTAGGCAAAGTTAAAAAATGATGAACATATGATCGGCCCTCCCGTATTTCGGGGAGGAAATTTAGACATATTGTATTATTTTGTAAACTTTCATTGTTCAGAAAAGATGTTTCAAGGGGTGTACGAAGGCGTCACCCCCAGTGTCCCACCTGGTTTGCATGATCAATGGTTTTTCTATTAGTCACAATGCAAACAATTACAAGGCATTCATTGTCTTGCTCCCAGATTTTTGGATATAATTTAATAGAACAGCTTAAGAACAGGGAACAATTTTCAATTCACTGAGCTGGTGGACCATGTCGACCGAAGGAGTACAGGTTATGTAGAAATATGACTGAAACTGTCTGAATTATTCATATTAGACACAATATTAAAATTTCATTGACCCATTTCTATTTCAAACATATATGGCAGGACCAATGGTGGAACCACCCATTTCACGGGAATCTTACCAACTTGAAAAATTACATGAATGAAGCAAACTATACACACATGAATAACCCAAGTGCCTCGAGTCAATGTAGAACAAGGCGATCGCCCCCTGTGTCTCGCCTGGGTGCGCGATCAGTGATTTCTGCGTTCAGTCACCCTGCAAACAATTACAACTGGTATTCCATATGTTGCTTTAAATCCCATACCTCTTAAATATTTCAACATTCACTGCCATCATTGACAACACCCTCCTGTACCCTCCCAGTATAAACCAAACTTACTGAGTTCATAGGTCCCTGAGATTAACTGTATTGTCCAAACATGTAAATGAACCCTAATCTAATAAAGTTTCGCCTATATATCACAAAGAGTATGCCCTTTATAAATTATACTACTTCCATAAACTCCCTAGGGAGTTCACACCCACCACCTCTCACATCCCTGTCTAGAGTGGAAAAGCAATCTAATTAGAGTCAGCAGGCCTACTGGCTGAAAGCTATGGGACTTGTAAGTGATACAAGGAGTTACCTCCCTCCCCCATCTCACACACAGACTATGCAGGTGACACCTGACACCATTCATTCTTGCGTAGGTGCCTGGGAGTAAGTAAACAAATGATGAGTGTTTACACTTTAGTAATGGTCAGTGTAGGGGCCAAGGAAGAGGGTATGACAGGCGATGTGAACCTCAAGGTAAAAAAGCAGGTTTTGACAAGGGATGAAATCTCTGTCTGTCACAGGACGGGAATACTAAGTTAGGAGGAAATGGAAATAAAATGCCCGAGGCGTTGAAATGAGTAAAACATTTTTTATGATGCGCTATATAAGAGCGATTTCAGCATCATGCTGGTCAGCTATGCTGCCCCAAGACTAAAACCTCTTAAGAACGTAGCGTACAGTCTCTGGAACTTGTTGCAGTAAATGTTATATGCAGTTTTTGTCATAAGTGACCTTGAATGACCTTGATGACATAACGGTTTTCATGAAAAATGTTACCCTTAAATCATATGCAGCATGTCAGAAGTTCAGTTATATAACACCACAGTCACTTAAAAATGATTGCAGGAAAAGTTAAATGGCAGTTTCTTGACCTCGAATGAACCTTTGATGACATGACGGTTTTATGAAAAATTGCTTATGCCTCAATGTGATGCACCAAGCCCCAAAAGGCATTATGTCTTTCTTGGCCTGTAAATCCTCAAATAAGCACATTTCTGTAAACTTGACTTTTGACCTTTTAACTGTCTATAGATGTTTTTGATGAAGAAACCCAAAAATTACCATGACAAATCTTACGAGCACCTAGCTGCATTCATTCCAAGTTGTTACTCGCCATTAACAAAATTCGAAAACATTGGTTTATATGAAATATTTCACATTAAATGACCTTAAGTGACCTTACACTGTTGTTAAATTTATCGGGATTCAAAAGGTGTACAACTCCCCAAGTTTCATGAGGATTCACAATGAAACACGCTAATGTTAGTGACGAAAAACTATTAAATTAAAACTTTGACCTTGTAATTACCAAAGTAGGCGTCCGAACGAAGCGGGAGGGGAGTTGGTTTCCTCCATGAAGGAACACAAAGGGCTATGCAAATACCAAAATAACCCGTTTTTTTGTTTGGCCCGTAACTCCTTTTAAATAAGCCATTTACTCAGACTCAACATTTAACCACATGACCCACCCGACAGAGGTCAAATTGAGGTCAGAGTCACACACCTGCAGGTCAACAGTTATATCATAATGGTGAACCTTACAGCCTTAACAGATATTCATTTTCCGATTATGGCCAGGAAGAAAGAAAACAGTTTTTGACCCCCTAGTTGACTTGACATGACCATTTCAATGACTGGCACGTTTGTATGAAAATTGTTATTCTCCTTGTGATACTTCCACTCCTCGGAGCATTTTGCATTCTGATGTGAACATGCCCAGAGCTATGCCCAATAAGTACTATTAATCAGGTTTTTTACCCTACGTGACCTTTGATTGACTTCAAATGACATGACGGTTTTTATTGAGACAAATTGTTACGCTCCGTGTAATGCATCCAATCCTAGAAGCATTTGCTCCAATGAACACGCCTAATGTTATTGCAAAAAAAGCTATAAATTAAACTTGACCCCTTGTAATACCAAAGTATGCGTCCGATCGAAGCGGGAGTTGGTTTCCTCCAGACGCACACAAAGGTCTATCACATAGTCAAAAAAACGAGTTCTATTTTTTTTGACCGTAACTCCTTAAATAAGCACAATATTCAAGACTTAAACCTTTAACCACATGACCTCCCGCCAGAGGTCAAATTGAGGTTCAGAGGTCAAACACATGCGGGTCAACATTATATGACAATAGGAACCTTCCAGCCTCACAAATATTCAATTCTCCGATTTGGCCAGAAAACAGTTTTTACCCCTAAGTTACCTGAATGACCTTTAATGACATGGCAGCATTTATGAAAATTTGTTAACTCTCCATGTGATAAACCACCTAGGAGGCATTTTGCATTCTGATGAACATGCCCAGGTCTATTCCAAAAAGTACTAAATCAGTGTTTGAACCCCTAAGTGACCTTTGATGAACCTTCAATGACCTGGCGGTTTTTATAAAAAATTGTTACTCTCCATGTGATGCATACGCCCTAGAAGCATATTGCATCACTGAACCCGCCCAGTTTATTGCGAAAAAGCTATTAAATTAAACTTTGACCCTTGTAACTACCAAATATGCGTCCGATCGAAGCGGGAGTTGGTTCCTCCATAAAGCACACCAGAGGTCTATCACAATATCCACCAAAAAAACCCGGTTCTATTTTTTGTGCCTGACCTCCTTAATAAGCACATTATTCAAGACTCACCTTTAACCACATGGACACCCGACAGAGGTCAAATTGAGGTCAGAGTACACAATGCAGGCTCAACCAATTATATCACAAGGTGAACCTTCCATCTTCAAGACATTTCAATTCTTCGATTACGGCCAGGAAGAAAACAGTTTTTGACACTAAGGGACTTGAATGAAAGATTAGTAACTTGAAGACCTATGGGCCCTCATCCTTACTGTAAAATTCATTGGGACTATAGATAACACCATCTCCACCAAGTTTCGCCAAAAAGCAAACCAAACTTCAAAAATATCGCAGAAATTATGCAAATAGACTACTTAATTAGCATATTTCAGCAGCCAGGAATCTGATCAATTCGTGTAATCTTCATAGTTGTTATATCCCTGAACGGCCAATCACCACTGCATCTACCGATCAAGAGATACTCCTTGTACACAAGCTTCCGGACCATTTTCATTAAAATAGCCAAATTAATGCAAATGAGAATGGTCTTTGGGCCGAAAAGTGGAAGCACATCGGCAACTCTTCAAAGCGCACCTCCACAAGAAGGTCCAGCATGATGGCTCCACGGTTCAGGAAGATATCTCACCGCCACATACGGACCGACAGGAGGACAGACAGACAGGCAGGACAGGGACAGACAGACACCACACACAAACAAAAGTGACCACTATGTCTCTCCCTTGAACCAAAGTTCAGGCGAGACAAAAGGAACTAAAGTAGACCATCACGCATCAAGATTCCATAGAAAGAATAAACAAAATTGAAATTGGAATTATACTAGCCAAATAGGAACTAACTGATAAATTCCAGTCTCATTCAAAAAATGTTGGAAGTAGGATAAGTCTACCTACAAAGTGTCATGGGAATCGGGCAACTTTAGCATTACGCATAAATATGCAAATTAGGACAGTATGTTGAATTACCTCCAGTGACCCGGAAGACCATGATGAAAATTTGGAATGAAGGTAAAACATTACCCCACCAGGTTCATTAAAATCAACAAACTTCATGATTTGCTAAATTACGGCCAAATTAGACACATTGAAGATTCCATTACCTCAAATCTATGTTAAATAATTTCAGAATGGATTAGATCCATACTCCACTGTCAAGTTTGAGGAAAATCTACAAACCTTGAAATTTCACATAAATATGCAAAATAGACAACTTACTTTTTTACGCTTTTTGTAACTCTAATCAGTTCATCGACCTCAACGCACCCATGTGTGCCAAACCAAGTATCCATAGCAGGACGTGCATCTGTAATCTTGCTAACGAGCTTAAAACAATTGAATACTATAAAATAGGCCAATGACCCTCCTTTATATGGGAGTTTGCGCCCAAGACTAGTCAGGTTGTGTCCACCCCACCTGATACTACAAACAAATTTCCGTCAAAGATTGGCCTCACCGTATTTTCTCAGAGAATGTCCTGCTGAAAAAAGTTTGTCAGTTCAGGCGAAACAAAAACGCCAGAGTTGGCATATGTTAATGTGTATCATGTTGTACTTGGATGTCTAAAATTAATGGTTACACAGTGTGTCAGGATTGAGCCTTAGGAGTAGAGTCAGAATCCAAATTGCAGATGTCATCACAAATCGTGTTTGTTCCGAACCAAATTCTAAACATAAACCGTAACCTTTCACCCACTCCAATCCCTGAGACCCCTAAGACCCCTCATACCAATCTCAACAGCCTCATTCTTAGCCCAAGTATTGTCTCCCTGACTCTCCAATGGAGTGCCTTGCAAAACTCTGCACACAAGTTACACTGAAACGAGTGCCACGGGGATAATGCTAAACCCCATGACATACTGTGTCTGCTGCTTTTCCAGTCCCAATATCTACGTGACGTCTCCGAAAGGCAAATCCTTCCAACGGCAAACATTGTTCTTGGCATAGTGATGTTCTTTTCAGGCAAAATTGTATTTTGTGTGAAAATTATAATGAAAAATAAAATTGGTACGTTCCAATCGCTCGATTAATTTCCCACAAGGTAGCCAGCATTAGGCCTAAGCTACTTTAGGCCTAACTTGCTAATGATGTAGTACAGGGACGCACACTTTAGCTAGAATCCGAAAGTGAATACTGGAGACCCCGTGCAAATACATGATTCGATCTTTTGTGAAATGTTGTTTTGGGTTATCAACCCCTCTACATGCCTGTTTTTCATTATCTGATGAGTTTCAAATGTTTTCAGATCGCAGGTCTAACGTTATCGTAGGCTACTTTGACTTGTGCTGTAGTAATTCGTAATACTTAACAGTATATATGGCTTACAGCCTTCAACGCTACGAAGTACAAACCCTCGCTGCCTCAACCTTCGCTGCAAATTGCTTCCAAAATCCTTGGGTTTCAAGATCTTTGCTCACCGTATCTTCCATGAACTCTTTAATATCATTATCTCTGTACTACACAGCTCACTATTAGAAGGAGATTCATGATTATTCCGTGGAACGAAAAATATCAATTTCACTTTGAGTGAACGCTGCGCGAACCGATCGACTCCGCGTGTACGTACGTCGGTATTGAATGTACAGTAGCAGGGCCGTAGCGAGGGGGGCGTCACACCCCCCCCAATAATTTGTTGCAGTGGCAAATTTTCGGTCTGTCGTCAAAAAGGAGAAAGAGGAAAGAAAGAAGAAGGAAAAGAGAGAGGGGAAAGACGAGGAAAAAGGAGCAGAGGAAAAGGGAAGGAAGACGAAAAAGAAAGAGGATGCAGGGAAAGGAAAAGTGAAAGGAAAAGGAAGAAAGAGGAAAAGGGACAAGGGAAGTAAGAGAGGGAATGGGGAGGAAGAAGGGAATGGAAAGAGGAATAGAAAAAAAAACGGTAGCCAGACTTTATTATCGGCTATTTAACTTTTGGCTCTTCATATAATTGGCCCATTCAGCGTCGGCAGAATGACACGCCGGCAAACTTATATTGTGACGGTTGTCGCTGTCGGCCTGTTGTCATGGGACGAGGGACCGAGTCAGTCTGTCGGCCAATTCGCCAAAAGGGGGGACAATAAGGCGTTAGGTTTGACATTTTATTTTCCATGAGTACGACAGTATACTTTGAAGTTTTTTGTGTCTGTCCTTTATTCCAGAGAGAACATGCAGAAAAAATTCAAGCATTTTGCTGAAACAATAAGAGATTTCACAGATAAAAAATGAAAACAGTGGTTTTAGGCGGGGAATAATCGAGCGGCATAGCCTAGAGTACAAGGCGGAGAGGATAGAGGGCCACCCCCAGTTTTTAGATCAAAAATTTTGGGCAGAAACTTACTACCCAACTTTGGCACAGAATAGTTAAATCCTGGTTAGAGGTCCTAATGCATAAGTGGAAATAAGATGTACTAAATGGCCGAGATCTTTGATCAATAAGCAACCAGTGAAGTGCCAATTTTTTTGCGCGCTTTCGCGGGCATGTGTACTTGCGGCCTGGTAACACTCACAAGCTGCCGTAAGAAATCGTGTAATTGTTTAGTGATCGGGGCAAAACTGTGTCCGACGTCCAAATTAAAGGGGCCCGCGTACGGGGTGAGCTGGGTCGAATATTTCTGAACAGCCCCCATTTATTTACTGAAAATATTGCAACCAGATTGCATCTGAGATGTTTCAATATTCAAATTTCCAAATTTCACCAATTTCCCCCCCCTCCCCTTAGGACCCCCCTCCCCCATAGCAGTCACCATTGCCAACACATAATCTCTACTACACCCCCCCCACCTCAAACCCTTCGCTGAGCCCGCCTTTACAGTAGGGTGCGTTTTTTCAAAGTGGTGCTTTGGTAATTACCATATAGAGTGAATACAAACCGTAGATGCTTTCAAAAGGTTATGTGACGCAAAACAATCTTCCCTCAGTTTTTTGTCCGCTCTAAATCCGTGGTATATACGGTATAACGGGTTTCGTAGAGAACGCGGCATACGTACAGCTATATTTGCTAGGTCAGATCTCACTCGCGAGCTAGATGCGAGGTCAGATCTCCGAGTGAATTATGGGGAAAAATGAAAAACTGATCATGGGAAATATGTCAACTTTTCCATGAATCAACCTTAAACTCACCTCGTCAGAATAACTGACATTTAACTTTTGTGAACATTGTCATGAGACGCACATTTCAGGAAAATATTAGAATGCCCCAAAACTTTGTAGAACAGTCAATCCTCTTCATAGCATAAAATGCATTTTGTAAGAATTTTAAACAAAATAGCCCCTTATTCCTCTAATACCTTTGAACCTGGACTCTGCCACAAGGTCAAGTTTCCCATGGGTCAATGAACAATTGTTTTCCAGTTCGGTCCACATTCATCAAGTATGACGTTAGAGGCCTATGATATTTCTTTTACCAGATGTTACCAAATGTTAACTCTAATGGCATGATAGGACGTTCCGGAGACTCCAATCGAAAATCTGTGTACAATCTGAAAGGAGCGCTACCCAATTAACGTTTGACTGAGTGTTCAAGAGAATTAATGCTTTTTGTAGGCGAAGATACATTTTGTAATTTGAACACAATGGGCCACTTGTGATGCTTTAATGACATTTGACCTTGACCTTCACACGGTCCAGCAATGTCCTAGTGGTGACAATCATAATCATTTCAATTTTGTTGAATAAACATCAATCAAAGATTGATCAATTGCAGCCTAAAGGCAATTGTGGGGAACCCAAAAGTCAATTGTGGACACCCGGAATTATTAGAAATAGAATGAAATGGCGTCCCAAAGCCTCAACCATACATAGCTGGTTTGAGCTAAAAATATGTGCACAGCGACAAAAATTATCCTGGAAACTATTCATTGTCGTTTGGCAAACCTATGGCCTTTCTACCTCATGAAGTTTATCCTCTTCTTCCTGCCAGTTTTCCTCTCAAAATAGTAAGTTTCAAATTGACACCGCATCTGCATCCATACCTACTGTAATGAATGCTAGCTCAATCCATTCCTATTGTTCAAAGTGCAACACAAAGATAATTACTAAGTGATTACTGTCTCGACCAAGACTTCGTTCAGCTAAATAGGCCAAAAGATATCCCCCATTAACTAGATGGATGAGGTCTACGAATCAGGGTCCACCTCGACTGACACCTCCCTTTCCCACTGGTGGGTTTCTTCTTTCATTCTACGTGAATATTATACATCCAATAAGGACATTCTCTTCTCTCACCAATACTTCCTTCACTGATTTCAGTGTGATCCTTGACTGAACACTGGCGAAAGACTCTCCCCTTATCTCTTCTCGAATAGTGTCCATACATTAACGATCTCTCTGATGAACGTGAGTGCAAGCTCTTCACTTGCACAAGCCCCGCAGCACTTTTCTCTTACACGTAAGGGGTGGAAACACAAGGTTTAAACCAGGGACCTTTGACATTGCAAGCGGCACTTTACCGTTCCACACTCACCGCTCAGGGGATAGCCGGCACCCTCTCAGCAAACTTGAAGACACTCCAACTCTGTCTTGTGGGCCAGACCAGAAAGTTTCTGAAGTAATTTCCTCCCCCTGTAACCTCTAAGCACCGGCCAAATTTTCACCTGGTTCTTTCGGTTTTGAAACCAACAAATAATGCATGGTTTATATTTTATTCAAAGTTCCATACATCCTTTATTTCATGTCCCCTTTCCCAGCCGGACACTACCCAGAGTGTACTGACTAATACAAAGATACAATGTGAAAAAAAAATCTTTGAACAATAATATAGTAGTGTCGTGTAGTAGCTTGAGTCGGTCCATATCATGAGTCGGTAGCGCGTCTTTTTTTTGCACAGAAGGCGAGCATGTAGACGCGCCCGAACTCATATGAAGCAATCCTTCCATCACATTTCATCAACGCGCATCAGGACGCAATCATCACAAACAAGTGAGTGCTCTCTTATTTTCCATTCATTCAAAAATAAAAGGGGTCACCACCAGTTTTTTTTATGTTTCAGCACTGATTTACGTACCTTTTTGGCAGACCAAATGTTGGCTGGAATAACTGAATAATTTACTTTTTTTAGTAAAAGTTCGTGTTGCCCTAGCGACTATCAGCAGCAGAAAGAATGTTTAATGCACGCAGTGCATGTGCGGAAAAAGAACGGAAGAACAAACGGCGCGCTAAGAGACATGTTTTTGGTTAAGTCTGACAGCGCTGCTGCCGGTCATTATTTTCGAGAAACGCGGAACGGCACATGGACAGTTGGCCCATATGCGACACTTTGGTTAGTGCAAACAAAACAAGTGGGCATGCAACTGACGTCGATATTGTCTTCCGTCTTCAGTGTGATTCTCCGCATAAGTTAAAAAATGTGACGCCTGCAGCCATTGGACACATCCCAAGTTCTGCTGCAAGACTCTGGAGGTAAAGGAGGCAGAAACATTCTACTGTCCTCATTGCTTGGAGGAATAGTAAGGGAGAAACTGCCTGTCAGAAGAATGTCGATTTGGAAACTTTTTGAACTCAACTGTTTACAACATTTTTAGTGGAGCAAACATTGTTATTACAGCGGTACGGTCATTAAGCTGTTCCGTACTTCAGCGTGACCGACTCGACATACGGATTGATGGCGCAATGACAAAACACAGATCTGATGGACGCGTGGATTCATGAGTGTGCGTCTCGATGAACTGCGTGCTACTAAGATGTAGGACACATAGCGGATGTTTTGCAGTAAGTTGTAGAAAAATTAATTCACGTTCTCGTCTTGTTAACATCGAAAATTCCGTGAAGTGACCACTCATGTCGTGCCATTAGTACATATGTACATGTAGGCTAGGCTAGGTCAACATTCATAATTTCATGAATAGGTCCCTAGGCGAAAATCTAGTTTGTTGCTGACAGCCTTTTTTTTTAAATGGCGAAACTGAACACATTTTTCTCCAAGAATAGAAATGATTTGAGTGCTGTAATTTGACTGAAGTACTCAATTTATGTGAGGTTACAAAACAATATCATGATTGTACATATTTGCTTGTATATTTCAAAAGGACTAGCCTAAATGGACTCCAGATTATTGCATAAACTTGAAGGATTGATTCCCAAAATAATCGAAGGGGATAGGATTAGAAACCAGCTGAAATAGTAATCTCAAAGTTAGTCACTGATAAGTTATTGATTCAGGAAATATGTCAGGCAGTGGTCAAATATGTAGCCCACCTAACAATGTTTGTTTCGAATCATATATACTAGGCCTAGGCTATCTAATTAGCATCAAATCTCTCCGGAGAAAGAAAAAATATTGCAAAGAGGAAAAAAAAACCCAAACAATGTTGTGTCACCGCCCACGCAAGAAGGGGGCCAGAACTTCTTGCAGTTACAGTGCATGTATTGAAGCCCAAGTTTGTTTACACTCCGTCCTATTTACATTAACATACTGAAATAGACCTAACGTTAGGCCTACTAGCTTTCGAGTTTCAGGGTGCTCAACTTCAAACTGAAGCACAATAGCTATCTAGGCCTAGTTGAATACAGTAGGCCTACCTCCTCAAGTCCTCTCCTGGTATTATTAAGTCTTCCTAGGAATTTATCCTCGATTCCGCATTTGTAGAGGACCACTGAAATACCGAAATACGAACTCCATCGGTACAGTTGACAAGCTGGAGAGTGCTGCCTTGAATGCATATGCGAACGCGCGCGACGACCTACCTGCAGCTAGCTAGCTGCGAGTCGAGCCATGACAAGACAACAGAAAGTGTAGTAAGTACATTAGTATGGACCGACGTATATTATACATTGAGTCAGTGCACCCTATTCCAACATTCAGTCAGCTGGGCAGCTGGCCAAGTATCAAAGTCGTACGGCCACTAATCATGCATAATAGCCATACCAGAATGATGATAGATTTGGAGAGATTGCAGAATTGATTAATATTCATCATATGAATTCTCATCGTTGTTAACCCAATTGTTTTCGGGCCCACCATTTTAGATGGGGGTGGAGACTATTTCCGAAGTTCCAATCCCAAGAATGGAGGCAATGTGATACATGGGCCCTTACCACAGACGGCTGTACGTCCGGGTAGGGGGGGGGGGGGGGGGGGGGGGGGGGGGGGGGGGGGGGGGGGTTTTGTTGGTTTCGTCCGAGCCCCCCCCCCCCCCTGCATTAGAGTAGTCTGGTGCCAGACAACTCCCACCCGGACAGTTCCCACTCGGACAATCTCACCCAAACGTTGGACCCAACTTTATGACCCAACCCTAATTTGACCATAAAAAACCTCCCGTTGAGGGGGAATTTTCCGGGTGAAATTGTCCGGGTGGGGAATTGTCCGGTCACGGGATATCAGCCCCTTGAACAAGTCGACAAGTGAACTGGCCGATCGGTCGTTTCACTGACCATAAAAAATCAGGATGCTTTCCAATCCCCAAAGTGGTATTTCCTTGGACCAGATTGATATTTGACCTTGAAGTGGTTTCAATGTACTGGGAACATAGTTTTGAAGTGAAACTCAAAACAGCGACGGTGGAGTGGTGCTAATGGACTGACAAAAATGGAATGCCTGCGAGGAAAAAGTATGGATGCATATATTTTTTCCCGAAAATTTCCCAGGAAACGTAGAATACGGAGCATCGGCCGAAAACGAGAGTTCCAAAAATAGCTTTACAGTGTCGTCGTGCCCGTTGGGGCCAGGGTGCCGCCCACCCCCCCCCTCCACCCTCCAAAAAAAAAAATGTCAGAGGTTGTCATAAAATTTTTGTTCATAATTTTACAATAGGCAGGTATTCTCGAAATCCTAAGGAGAGCAATATAGTCATTGTTCTTTGATCATCGTTTCGGATTGCCCTACACCCCACACTCAACTAAACCAATATATATACATATATACAAACATATATCGAGGTAGCAATGCCATGCCTTCGAATAGTCTGCCCTAGCTCGCGCTTGATACTTTATATCAAATACATAAGCGCCAACAAAGGACCAAACCGATGTCATTAAGCCAAAGACGCTACGGGCCAAGAAAATGCGAGGCCAAAATTTGCAATTGCGGGGAAGGGGAGTTCCCTAATTGCGGTCCGCAGGCCGAAATCGGCCCGCCAGATTGCAACCCGGCACGCATAAAGATACCAAGTCAGGAAAGAATATGTTAAGGTTCCTCAGGATTAGGGATGGAAAATGTATTAAAATATTCATATGAATTAAAAATATCTGAATCACTCTTAGTTGAATTAATATTGTGACCACTATATGATTCTCCGGGCTATAGGAATGTGTGTTTTTTTTATTATATGATACTCATCTAGAATAACCATGCGAACACAAATATCCCTTCTTTGAAAAATTTTGTGCTATACGGCTCGTGACAACATGGTGCCATTTTCCACTTCCATTATTCTGAAAACGCATGACTTGCATGCTATAGTGATATCTTTTAAGTGTGCAGTTATTTTAATTCATGAATATAGAAATCGGCCATCTGGCTCTCACATTTGCGTTTAAGAAACACCCAATTTGGAAACATTTTGCATAGCACGGCTACTGGTAAAATTCACTTTCAGTTGTGGGAGATTTATTCAATTTTCAGGATTAAAGTGGATATCTGGCATCACATTTGGCCATCTGTAAAGAGTAAAGACCTTGCTTTATTAATTGCTTACGCTGCGCGGAAACCAATTATGGTCACTTTCACAATTATAGGCTTCAAAATCCAGCATGAAACATAGAGAGGTTAAGGTGATGAAAATTCATTATACATTTGTAAAGTTCAACTTCAATTTATTATTAAAAATGGCCATTCTGGAAATACCATTTTACATTTGATTTATTTCAATTAAAAAATTGCTATACGCTGCGCGACAACCAATGGTGCCGTCCCGGTTCGCTTGGTTAGCCTTGAAATCGCAAGAACAGTGGCTGAGGTGAAATTCAAACTAAATGCGTCAAGTTCACTTTTGAAATATCACATGGAAATAGCCATCTGGAGATACCATTTGGCACCTTGAGAAGACCGTATTTTGAAAAATTCGCTACTTGCGCGGCACCTAATAGTGCCGCTTAGATGGATCGTATAAAACCGCTTGACATACGGTGGCTTAAGATGAATTCATTTAATTGCAAAGTTTATTTTTAATTTACTACTGAGAATGGCCGTCTGGGGCTCACCGTTTTGCGTTGAGTATGTTGCCCGCCAACCGTGGTGGCGCTCGGTTAAATAGTTATCACCTGCTGATGCCCCCCCCCCCCCCTTTGACCCCTCCCCAGGGCGACGATAACAAATGTAGCCCCACCCCCTAAGAAAAAATCCTGAGTACGCCAGTCTATGGGATTTCTTTACCTTATCTCCTGCCCTTACAACTGCTACAAACACAATCTTGAACACCATTTCAGAAAACGTCGTTTCATACTAATTTACTTCATAGTGATTTAGGGAATCCCTCCAAAGTGTGATTACATATTTTCAAAATATGTTGTTTTATCGCTACACTGATGATGATCTTCCCTCTATTTTTTAGAGACATCATTTACCTGATCTGATTTAGCTATAGGCCTTCGTATACCGTACTAGAAATAATATTGTTTTGTTTTTCTGTCAGTAACCCCAACTGATTTAAATACAGCAAATTGTTACTAAATAACTACTCTTCAAACCTGGAGAGACATTCCGATTGAATAAAATTAGGATAAACACGAATCTTGTAAGTTCAAGCGTAAAGTAAAAGATCTTATAATATGAATAATTACATTGTGGATTTGTTACGTAGTATAGTCACTTTGCATTTTAATTGTGTATATTCGCTGTGTTTTGGGGTTTTGTTACCTGTATTCGTATATCTTTTGTTATTTTTGTTTTTTTGGTCATAGCCGATTACATTCCTTGTTTTTAGTGTCCTGTCGTATTGCAGTGTTTATATGACAAATAAATTAATGAATGAATTGGAATTGAAAATCCTACTGATGTAAACGTATTAAACGGGGCGGCTATATCTCCACAACCGGCATTCAAGAACAGAAGCATTTCTCATGTGGATATGTTACTCTCGGATGATTATTAAATTCATGTTAAGAGGCCAAACTGTTTTTAAAACAAATTCGCGCTGTTTTCTGTCATTCAGTACATGTGTAAAAATAGTTCGGCCCAGGCACAAAAACTTCGTCAGCAAATATACTTCTCCATACGTGTCGTGATTATGCTGCCCCCCCCCCCACCCCAATGCTGGAATCAAACTGTCATTTTCCTAGCACTGCACATAACCAGTGGCTAGAGTTTAGTCCACTTCTAATCATTATTGTTTATAACAGAATGGCTTTGTCAGCATCGATATGCTGCTTTACCATCCGGCAACACTTAGAGTGTCCGGGGATATCATGGTTTGGGCAATTACACTCTCCAAACTTAAGGCCGATGACAGAAACTTGGAACACAAGTCCGTCCTAGTGAAATCTCGGACGAGATTTCAAAACGGTTGGCTTACTGAATGTCTGCTGCCCTTATTTTGCGGGTTTACACGAAAATACATAGTTAGTTCGATTTACACGGAACTCGGTGGGTGGCGGACAAAAGTTGATCCGAAAACAGACGGAATTTCAGGATAAAATTTGTGTCTTTATGCACTATTTTTCTAACTTTGTCGAATTAGAACGAAACTTGGTGGATGTGGACGGTTCGTAACAACAAACAACATGAAGATAATTTCATGGTCACGGGAGGTCATATTGCATAATGTATGAAAGTTTTCCTAACTTGGATCATGAAGAATGTGGACTACAGTGGTCCTGAACAACAGGGGTTAGAGCATTTCAAAGTCACTGGAGGTCAAATGGACTTAAACTTCAATGTGCTTCCTCGGCCGTGGCGTACCAAGGGGTTGAATCCATCCCCCCCCCATGACCCAAGTGACTAATAAATTTTAGCACAGAAACTTTTTTTGCAGTCAGTAGAGGTTTTAAGTGTTATTTACCAATATTCAGCAGCATGTGTCTAGGGGCCCATTAAGGGCACTCATTTGCCAATAGAGAGGGTGGGCCCATTATGAGGGCGCACGTCCCTTTGGGTTCCGACCTCAACCCCCCCCCCCCCCCTCAGAAAAATCTCCGGTACGCTCCTGTTTCCTGAAACGAGGTCCCCGATGGCCATTTCTGCGGGGGATATACACGTCGGAGTGTACCCGCTGCACATTTCTAAGTGATGAAAGCGACGTGCCGAAAACAACGGGCAGGGTGGTCGCGCACAGTCACTAGGGAGTTTACGTGATTGACGTTTGGCACTACACATAGGCGCGAAGGCGGGGCCCAAAATTCAATTCTGAGACATGTAAGATTTGGAGAAGACACATTGAACGGAAAAAATCTGAAAATGACCAAATTTCTGTTGACGGACTCGATCATTTTCAGTGAAAGGCCGGACGCGGACCGGAAATATGCAAACATTATCACGACCAGTATGTTCAGCAAATTTCCAAGATGCGGGCAACCTCTAACCCAACGGAAGAGTCCTCCATGGGCATCGGAAACTACCTCCAAAAAAATGAAAGGCATGGTTGGTTGAAGGCGACGAGGATAAGTGTTACGGAATAAAAAAATTCCTTAATTTTTAGAAAATTATGTCAACTTCAGTGGTGTTTGCTCACTACAATAAGGCCCGAGAAGTGCCGTTTCCTGCAATATGGGGGTCTGTAAAACGAAACTTTTCTTTGCGATGCTACGCACAACCTATGGTGGTCGACTTAGATGGGTATTGCTTTCCCCATATATCCCCCCCCCCCAAGATTTACCACAAATCGCCGCCCTGATATTGACGACGAAGTCACCGTTTAAGAAATCAGTGCGGTGTAGGCCTACTATGATTTGAAGTTACGGACAAGTTTGGGGGAAGGAATGTAGGCCCTTGGGGGCGGATGGACCCAAAAAATTCAACTTGCGAAATGAAGGGCTAATATGGAACTTCGCGGATGGAATGAATGAAAGAGGACTGCATTGTAGATATGATTCCTGTATCATTTCGACTCATCGATTGACGTGTATTAAAATTTCTATAGATTGAATACTTTCTCATTAAATTAGAAAAGAAATTGCAGAAATGTGTTATACAATTTCGAAGCTAGTTGAATGCAGCTCGATTAAGTACCCGGCACGTGCCTTTCCGGCCATCTGGAGGGTCTTAACTTAAAATCCCAAATTTCCCGTTAACGTTACGCGCCAACTGATGATGGGGCTCCGCTCAGATAGTGTTCGTACCGTCCCCCCCCCCCCCCCCCTCCCACCCAAAGCTGCAAACAAATATACGCCACTGGCAATAACTCTCCAACACAATTTCCGATTGACACGAAACTTTGGTACACAAGTCCGTCCTAGTGAATCTCGGGACAGTTCGAAACGGTGGGCCCTACTGAAGTGTACTACTGCCCTCATTTTGCGGGTTTTTACAGGAAATACAGGTAGCTCGATTTACCGGACTGCGTTGGGTGGCGACGAAAGTTTATCCCGAAAAACATGGAGGTTTCAGGTCAAAATATCGTCTTTTCACGATTTTTCTAACTTCGTCGGATTCGCACGAAACTTGGTTGGTGAGGACTTTCCTGTTAATCCCAAACAACATGAAGGTCATTTCCAAATTCATGGTCACGGGAGGTCGAATTTGCATAATGTAGCAATTTTCTAATCGGAGAAGTGGACTCCAGTTGGGCCTGAAACAACAGGCGAGCATTTCGAGTCACCGGCAGCGGTCAAATGATTATAAATTTTTAACAAAAAACGATTTCTTTGAGTTTCAGTAGAGGTTTTGCAGCTGTTTTTTACCACGTCGCAGCAGCATGTGTCAGGGACCATGATGCCCTATTGCCAATAGAGAGGGTGTGGGGCCATTTATGAGGGCGCACTTCCCTTGGGTTCGACCTTCAACCCCCCCCCCCCTACTCCTCCGAAAACAAAATCTCTCGGTACGTGCCTGTTTCTCTTCAACGAGGTCCACAATCGGGCCATTACTGCGGGGATATACACGTCGGCGGTTTGTATACCCGCCTGCACATGTTATGTTGATGGAAAGTCAGATGTGCGAAAAAACGGGCAGGGGATCGTGCACAAGTCACTATGGTGGTTTACGTGATTGACGTTTGGCAATACATATATAGGCGCGGAAGCTGGGCGAAAACCAATTATGAGACATATTTCAAAGCAGTTGAATGCAGTCAAAAACAACCGGGCGAGTGCCTTTTCCGGCCCATCTAGAGGGTCTTACAATTCGAAATTCGCACGTACGTACGCGCCAACCAATGATGGTGGCGCACCGCTTGATCGTTGTTTCGTACCACGTCACCCCCCCCCCCCCCCCCTCCTCCAAAGCTGCAAATAATATACGCCACATACTGCGTACAGGACAGAATCACCAACAAAAAAGTTTACACGGAGCCTGACGCTACCACGCGCGCGGCAAACAATGAAACACAAAACAGTTTACCGGTGTTGTAACCGCGATGCCCTTTTAGACCGAATTTCACACCAGGTTCTCTATGGTTATCCTAGGTATTTAACCAAGCGAATCGAGGGGAAAGTTCACCGCATTTTGCTCGGGATCACAACGGGTGCTTCACCGGAGACCCCATTAAGACATAGCAATTCACCGGTAGAACCCGTGAGAGCCCGGGAAATTTGCTTGTTGTCGGAAAGGGGAATGAGACTTCTCAGGCTTAGTCAGTATTGGACTTATATTGGCTTATAGAGACCAAGAACGCTGTTGCCCAGGAACCTGAATGGCACCAGCTCGCATTTATTACTGAGGAGGGAAATAATAATCGGTGATGCCGCAACCCCTTTCAGGTTTAATTATCAATGGTGATGTGGAGGCAGAATATACGCTCTGGGATGATGTGGGGGAGGACGCCGATATCCGCCAGACCCTTGGCACGGAGAACGCCCCCCCAAGCAGTAGAAAATTTACACACACAGAAGAAAGAACTTAGAGAAAAAAGTGGGGGGTTTAGGTCGCAGTTCAGGGCACGGGGGTACCTCTCCCCTCCCCTCCATCGGGGACCCGTTCCATCGCCCCCTACCGCAGTTCCGGGGAAAGCCTTGACAGTAACCTATGGGTCTATAGCTTCCAATGACGTAGCAGATTAAAGAACCAAGTCGCACACTACGCGTTCAAAGGTATTCATCGTGGCTAACTCATCACGCACAATATGGAGAACGGTCCTCGCCAATGCTGCTCCATTACTATGGACGATACCAAAACTCCAGTCGCTGAGGGCAATTTAGGTGTTTAGTTTAGGCCGTATCTTTTTGTTAATTAACTCAGCCTTTGCTGATGTTGGTTCAGCAGCGCATTGGGGTGTCTCTACGGAATGCACGATAATAAGCATGCTCTAGTATTTATTATTATTATTATTATTATTATTATAATAATAATTAATAATAATAATAATAATAATGAAAAGCGGGTTGCCAACTTCGGTGATTCCATGTTTGATCTTAATTTTGTGAAGGATGGCGAGGAGGAGAACACAAGAAAGTTAATCAAATCAAAATAAAATGAATAAATACGAGGGTATTCAATGGATTGCCGCAACTCGTGAAAAAGGTAGTTCAGTTGCAATTCAGTGTTAGAGGCAAACTAGGTTCACGGTGAAGAAAACATATTCATAGAATTCAGATTAGAACATTTTAATTTTTTTCTTCTTCTAATTGTACCTGCATAAAAGAAGGAATAGTTAGGAATCAGATTCGGCACGAATTTGGGCTTTATGCCGGGAAGATTGAGTCGATTAGGAAGACCCTTGATGAGATACCGTTCGTGCGCTGCACAGACCTCTCAAATTTCCTCGGTGACATTCGTAACTACGAACCAGTGTCAACTGATATTGTTCAGCAAAGCATATTGAAATATCCAGAAAAACATCAAGCGGGGTCGTCAGACATCATTGGTTATTCTAGTACGGGCGGACATTTTTGCCCATTGTAACTGAAATGTAAAATACATCGATGGTCTCGGGCATCTACTGACAGTCTTAAAATGTCGTGTAATTCCCATCTGAAAAAAAACCTTGACAATAATTCACTTAAGAATGATTCAACCAGTCAGTCTTCTACCGTATTTGTGCAAAGGACAATTGAAAGGTGTGGAGTTTGCCTCCAGAACAGACATTCCTTACTCAAAACAACTTTGTTTTCACACTCCCAATCAGCCTATCCGCGCCGATCATGGCATTGAGACCGCTCTACTAAGGTTCAAATGAGTACTTGTGCCTTCGGCATCGCAGAAGTCATTGTATGAAACAGAAGTTATCCATATACTCCAAATTTCAACATGTGTTCTCCGACAGCATATCGGATCGGTACCTCCAGTCAGACTGTTTCATTTGGCCCGCAACTTTGGTTTGTTGTATCGATGGCATCTCGACCTCAAGAAACACACGGGCAACCTCCAAAATATGGGTGGTATGGAAGTTCACCACAATTATAAAATACGTAAATACCTTGATTATGACTGTGACGCAGAAATATCTCATGCATTTGTTCCTCTCCGATTACTTTTGTAACAGTTTATTGCATGGTCTCCCATCCTCCAGTATTACATCAATTCAACGAATTCAGAATCCTGCAGCCAGAATTGTCACGCGCAGTCCTCCCAGATCACACATTTAACCCCTGTCCTTGAAGCGCTACATGGCTTCCAGTCCGTGCTCGTGTTGAGTTCAAGATCCTCGTCCTTATTTTTAAAGATCTGCAAGGGCCGGGCACCCACCTAGATAACAAGACCTGTAAACCTACACAGCCGGAAGACGATACTCTCATCATCTCATCAACAGCAGTATACGCCCAAAAGATCCACACGAAGACCTATGGTGAACGCCAATTCTCCTGAATAGGACCAACTCTGTGGAACAATCTACCCGACGTCTTGCGTAACACCACAACCACTGAGACTTTCAAACATAAACTGAAATCACACCTGATTTTACTGTATATTATTATGATTCATGGGTGTTTTTGTACAGCGCTTTGAGGCAGTGCATAAAGCGCTTTTAAATATTGTATTATTATTATTATTATTATTATTATTATTATTATTATTATTATTAGTATTATTATTTTATTATTATTATTATTATTATTATTTAAGAATGAATCTATTGACCCCTAGTTACAGTTCGTATATTCAGGTATTGAAACAAGTAGGTTAAAGGAAACAGGAAATACCACATTCCAATTGCCAAACGTTTGCATTCCTTCAGATATTCCGCATTTCAAATTATGAATAGGCCTATATTGAGGTGATTTATGACGTTCAGAACGTTATCACAAACTTAACTTCGCTAAAGTAGAAGTGCGCCACATAAAGTGTATTACTACTTGCCCAAAATGTGATATTCCGTCGAATAGCCGACAGTGGGTTGAATGATGAACTATTCTATCCAGGTTGGAACGTTCACTGTATTCCTTCGTAGATTCAGTCAACTTGGTAAATTTGTTCATATCCCCCACCTGATGAAACGAACCTAGTTATCACAAGAGTGAGTAAATGAGCCGTTATGAATATTTATTCGAAGAAAAAAATGTTCTTGAGGATATTCATGTGTCATTATTGCCCCGATAGTTGGAAATTAAAGGGGCATTATCGTCTGGTAGCAACCGGGAAAAAGAGACGGCGACGTTCGCATGACGTCACCCCCCCGATGAAGAAGAGTGACCCACTGCAATTCAATATCGATTCGGTATAATGTCACAATGGAATGTCAATGTAACATATAGTTCCGATAAGCCGTGAGAGGAGTTTTGTCGTGACGTCATGGTAACAGCGCTGTTAATTATTCAACGAATGTGCAATACGACACTGCCTCTTCATTGAATCCTTAAATTCGACTTCCATAGGTTTCACCGATAACAGTGGCAGCATTTTACTCGTCGATGCTCTTATTTGTCGACAAATGGCTCCTAGGTGGGAAAGAAAGCTACCCTGCTCATTCATAATACCAGCGGTACTATATTCTTTTTCAGCTTGGCGTTTTACTTCTACTCTTGCTTTTCAAGGCAGCTTCTCCATACAGTATTCATTTTCCCTAGGGCTATAGCATTCAAAAGTGAAGTTATACTTGTCAGGCCCTATCTTCGCTAGCCGCTCCTCACAATAGCGAGCCTAGTAGTTATGACTGTTGCTCAAAAAGGTAAGTTCACACTGCTAGTTGTAACGTTAGGCCTAAGATAGACTAACACTGGATGAGATCATTAATATGTAAATGGATGGTTAGGAATTAAGGGGGGGGTTAGTTTGTAACACTGATCCCTCAACTAACCCTACCCTACCCCTAATCCCTACCAGTAACAGGCTAATACTTTAATCTCATCATTTCATACCTCCAGGTACACATGGGTACATTATACAATTAGACAGCTGAAATAGCCGTAGCGTTGTAGCCGATGTTCACACCCACCTAGGATTCTCCAGGTTTGTCTTGCTCTGATTTGAATCATGTGGTAACTCATCAATGGGAGATCCTGAATCTCGCCTCTACCCCCCCCCCCCATCCCCTCTACATCAGTCATGGTCTGGGCCCGTCCAGTGTGGGGGTATCAAATGTTTTTTTTTTACTTTTTTGTCTCATCACAGTTCAGTTAAGCATCAGTCGCCTGAGAATTTGAAGAAAACTCACAAATTGGCCGAAAAATACCGTAGTTTGCTCCCTAGAATAATTGTTCTGGCAATTTCTGCCTGAATACACGGAAACGGTGATGGTCAAGAACAATCTATGGGGGGTTACTCTATGATGGGGTTGATGGGTGTCGGTGGTCCCGCAATTGAGGTGCACCCGCAAAGGTATCCGTTTGTTGGTGTGTCAATGTGTGTGTGTGTGTATTGCCCCCCAACAAGGCATGAAATAACAAATTAACTAAATATTCGTACAATACAAACCGTTGCTATGGCAACCAACAAACAGATATACTAGGTGAAATAGCTAACGGAATACAAAACTCATCCAGCCATTCGGAACCGATTGAGATAAGATAATAATAATTATTGTAACTTTCGCGAAAATTAAATTTTCCATATACAGGTGCTGCTAAGGGCAATTTAAAATTCATTTCAAGATATATGATCAAAAATAGCCTGATATGGACTATTTATACAACAATGTTTGTTGTCTTTTTGGAATTTCTGCGTAACCATGATATCTTCCATGGTTAATTGACTGATTGAACCGTCTTATAATAAACATTGACGCAAGCAATTGGCTTGTGTAGCAAACGAGGGGGATAACTCAATCATTTCCAAGGATTCTGACAATTACTGTGAGCGTTTTGACAGTTGATGAAGCTATATCCACGATAATTGACCTGATTACTTACTTGTTTTTGCAAACCGGCCTCATAATTGCGCCCCTGAGTGTATTACCCCAATTTCAATGGCGTGCGACCATGGGGGGGACGTGGAGGACGTCAATTATGGTTGAGAGACTCAAATGCATTTTTCCCCCTCCCCCAATGTTTGAGCCCGCGTGTTCAGACATATGATGTGACTTGTGCAGAAAAAAATGCCCGAACCGAAATTTCACTCTGGGTTGTTCTGATTATCAATGAAAGAAGGGTTCTCCTTCAATATCGTTTGCATAAGACCTGAAGACGACTTCCAGCTTGGGTTGTTAAGTGTTCCTTCATTGGACGTTGACGATTTCCTGTTAGGGGACCAGTTTACTGAGCTGAATAATAATAATAATGGTATTTTATATAGCGCATTATCACAAAAGAGTAAACCAATGCGCTCACCAGAAGAAGTAAAACGAAGTCCTAAAAGACAAACAGAAACAGCAGACAAGAGTGAAAAACGAAAGGAAGCCACCAAGCTACAGTGTGAAAGGCCCCGCTAACGAAAGAGAAGCTTTTTAACGCCCTTGATTGAAAGAATTCACACTTCCGCTGACCTTACGAAATAGGAAGGCCATGAATATAATATAAAGAAACGAGCAGCAGCATGAGAAAAAGATATTCACAAGAGCTGGCAAGATTAACAGGAGGTACAAGTAGTGAAGTGGGTAGAGGAACGAATGCGAAGAGAACGAGCCTGGGATATATCTGGTCAATTTGTCGCTAATATACTCAGGACCGTTATTGACGCTGTCGGAATATGCTTTATAAGCAAGAGCAACAATTTGAGTTCGATTCTCTCTTTAAATAGGGAGCCAGTGCAAGTCTTGAAGGGTCGGGCTGATATTGCGAATGCCTTGACACGAGTGTGATAAAAGCGCCCGCCGCAAATTTTGTACAGTGTGGCAAGCGTTTAATTTGGACTATCGGGAAAGAACACCCGAACAGAAGGCTATTACAATTAATCCAACGACCAAGTTCTTAAATGATAGTTTGCAGATTGGCAAACAGAAGAAAAATGTGCTTATTCATATTCAGTTGCGAATCACAAGTAAAAAAACACCCAGGTTCTAACAGAAACAGAGGGAATGTGACGGTAGAACTAATTTCGATTTTCGGAATATGATCAGGAAACAGGATATACCTGGAGGAGGGAAACAAATGTCGCTGTCGTTTTTTGCGCTTCATTAAGCTTAAGTTTGTTTGAACGCATGAAGATCCTAATATCTCAATGCCACAACTCAATGTTTTACCTGACAGCTTCAGGGCGTCATGATTGTCATTAGGATTGAACTAACATAGAGCTGTGTGTCACCGCATACGACTGGAATCATAATTCCATGATGAAGGCAGATGTCGCCCAAAGGCTTTATATAGAAATTGAACAATGTCGTCCACATACAGATCCCGGTGGAACACCATACCGAGATGCGAAACGAAACAAACAACTAACATACCCCCAAAATCGTTTTATCTTGAGCTGAAGGGTTGGAGGAGAAGGCCACGGGCGACGGAGGTAGGTCGACCACCTGGGGGGATCTGTGTTTTTTCGTATATCCTGGTGCGACCACTGTTGAGATTTGGGTTACGGTGCACTAGTCACTAGTGAGACAACACAATGCGGCGTCGGAAATGCGGCCAGGGGGGAACGACACAATTGGTTTTGAAGGACAAGGAGGGCTGAGGCGACGGGTAAGTCTACCACCTGACGGGACTTTGGTGGCATATATTGTCTATTGGAAAATTTAGTCAGCAATCATTGTATGGGTGCGATCAGTGAAAGTTGGATGCGGGCCACTTTGCCCTATACTATAAGGGGACACGCGGTGGGGTGGAAACCTCTAAAAAAAAAGCGAGCGAGGTTCGGCCAGGGAACGCCACAAATTCGGGCAAAGGACATGATTCAAAATTAAGGTGGATATAAGTTTATATCCAAGATTCCTAACTTTCAATTGGAATGTCCAAAAGTGTAAACATTTTCGCGAGCGCTCCGTGCACAGTTGCGGTTCAATTCTGTGTTATTGCTCATTGGCACCCGGATCCGGCCCCAGGTGGAAGGTCATGCCCATGAGCCTGGGTCCGCAAAGAAGAAAAAATGGGGGTCGTAATTTTGAGAAAAAAAATCGGGCTATCTAAGTGCTATGTCTGAGAGGGGTCAGTGCAATGCCGTTGGACAAATTGGATTCTGCAAAATCTCGCGCTTCGCGCGTACGCGGTGTTTGTTGCAATTGCCCATTTCCATTGCTCCTTTTCATGACCTTTTTCAAAACCTGAAATTGATCCCTAAGGCGGTAAGTTTTTGGAGACACCTCTTTATAATTTTTTTCTTTAATCAATTTGAGGAATGCAGCTTACTGTCCCATAAAGGCAAGGAGTGCAGTTTCCGGCAAAAAGGGGGGATCTGTCGAACGAAAAATTTCTTTACGCTACGCGCACCTGTGGTGGCAGCTCGCTTAAAATAGTATTAATTTTTTTCACAAATCGCCGCCTTTGCCTAAGGTTCATTCCAGCACAGTCTTCGGGGCATGTTAATTCACAGGATTTCACAACGCCCGATGCCGTGAATTGACTTAGTGTGGCGGTATTTTGGATGAGAACCCGCAAGAATTCACTGAAACTGTTATGGGAAGTTCGCGGCGCTCGACATTCTAGTCACAATAATGCAACAACACATACAGAATAGTCGCGTGCTCTTGACACGGGTTCCCAGTATGTGCTACCTAACGGGTTGAGCGAAACAAAGATTAATGGTACGTACGCCTGCATCACATTTATACAACCACAGAATGATGTCAGTAGGAATGAGCATTGAAAATACGGCTCTGAAACCATGACGTCACGAACACCGAAGTATATCCGAATATCCGTGCGGGTGATAAAGTAACGCCATGGGGGCGTGCCCGATACCATCAGACCGAAGACGAGCCTTTGATTAGATTCATCACAAATGACGCAAGGCTATGAATAGGGTGATTGATTCTTTCTATGTCTCAATCCGATGATAGCTCGGATTTATCTACCAGAAACGTACTTTGGAAAACAACAATAAAAGCATAAACGCTATAGACCTACATTACGTGATATTAGCTGATCAATGAAATATGGCCTTAATTCTCATTCCGAGACACCCTCTAATAACATACGTTCCAATTTCAAATTATATTCTTGTTATATATCGCACTGTATTCCCCTCAATCTGTGGTGGGCGTTCGGTTTAGTGGCAATGAATGAACGTTCAACCGACTAATGACTCACCCCCCTTGGTACTTTTGTTGCCGGGAATATTATATCCGAGCCTTCGAGCCCTCACTGGTTCAACTCGTCTCAGGATTGAGAAAGTTCAATGGGGCTGGTTCCCGTGGAGATTTAGTCGAGGGGGTTGAGCCGCCACGGGCTCTTCAGCGCCGCTCCAGTGGGTGACGTCTCCGATGTGTATGGTCTCGGTAGTCATGGCGGTATGGTCGATGCTTTCCAGCGTGAGATTCGCATTTCCACCGTTGGCGGATGCTGAATGGCGCATGTGGAATGTTTTCGTGGTCTTAGTCGCTTTGCAGAGATGGAGATGGGTCTTTGGGGCGATTTTTTCCAGATAGAATGAACGAGCACTGCGTAGCAGAATTACCACCTATAATCCAATGCGGCAAACAATTTGCCGCATCACTGTGAATGAAATGGATCCTATAGAAAATATATTCCTATTCATAGAAGTCAACAATGGTCGTCGCTACTCATTCGATATGAATATAGCCATTTACTATAAAATCTATTGGACTACTCACTATCCGAATGCGAACAGGTTGCGGCCGCAGCTGGGGGCCCCGTAGGGAGCAGTACCCCCCCCCCCCCCCCCCGTCGGGGTAAAATCGAGTCGAGGACGTTTGTCGGGGAGGCGAAGAGGAGAAATCGAGCGATGCGAGAAAAGGAAACAAAAAGAGAACATGAAAGATGAAACATTAAACATGAGGTTTGGTGTATAGGTAGGGTGATGTGCACTATGGCGAACGATAATGTTGAACTTTCGTCTGGGAAATTCTGGCGCCGCCCCTGAATGTGATGTAACTCTCTCTTGTCTAGAGTCTAATAGGCTTGTCTTGTCTTGCCTTGTCTCGTCCGCTCTGGTACTACCGTACTATACAAACACCAACTAGTGGTTTTCACTGTACAGGTGACAACACACAACAGGCACCTTGTATTTACGGTGTATTATGAAGAGTTGATCCACTCTCGTCGAAGATAACCCACATATTTCCTGCATAGTGAACAAAAAGGATCCAATCTGTAAATGTACCTGGCCAAAAGAACCTGATGACGTCAGTATGGACAGTATCAACAGTGACATGTCTATAAGTAATACTGAGGATGATCGTGTTCGAGCCGTGAAGCCAATATGTTGTTAGACAGTTTGTATAATTATGGAGAAGCTTGAGAGTACGTGCATTGCGTCATCCCTACTGTAAAGTAGGCCGGACAAGATTTTGCAGAAACTTCAGATAGATCAATAGACTTGTCCTGTCGTCTAACTAGTGGTTAGTGGCAACTAGTGGTTCACTGCATAGGGGAAACATGCAACATGCACAAGCTTCAAGACCTGATGATGAAACCATCGCTAATCAATGTCAGAAAGGACTGTGGATTTGTGTTCCTTGGATGGCTTGAACGCACATTGGTTCCAATCTGGAATTGCTCTTGGCCGAATGACCACTTGAAAACATAAGTGTCATAACTAGAGCCACGTTAATGATGATCTTAGTGAGGATTAGTCAACTCGACAAAGTCTGGTACTGGGAGAGCCACTAGCTTGTAACTGATTTGTAGAAAAGCTTGAATCGCGAACCACGCCTTCTCTCCTGCAGTGTAGGCAAGCCAAGCTGCTGAAGGAGGGCTGTCACACTGGTTGATCAACGATAGGCTTTGCAAATAAAGCGAGCGGCTTTACGCTGAACCAATCCAGTCTGCCAATGTTACATGCTTTCGCAAGATCCCAAAATGAGAAGGCATATTCCAAACAGGGACGAACAAGATATTTATAGGCAGTAACTTTAGTTTGGATATCACAGTCGTGAAGATGTCTACGAATAAATCCGAGAACTTCTCGGAGGCTTAATAAACAATGTTGTTGATATCGATGTCCAGAGAGATCACTTGTGATTGTGACACCAAGATATGTATGTTCCTTCACCAGTTCGAGAGGATGTTATCAATGACATATTCGGTTTGTATAACTCTCTTTTTATTGGTAACAACCATAGACTTGCACTTGGAAGCGTTTATTCAATACCAATTGGCACTAATATATTGGGCATTGTGTGAACACAAGAGCTCCTAAAAACGAATATAAAAGTTGAAATGACATGAAAGTTGAACATTAAATGAATGGGTGATTATGTGAAACCTTAAATATACAATATCATGGAATAATTAATATTCAAAGGAACGTGACTATGAAAAATGTGCACCTGAAATGAATCAAAACGATACGCACATATAAGTCATGACCTCGAACGGTTGTCAGCCAACATACCGCCTCCTCTGCTGGGCGTTAAGATGTTCTACAGCAGGAGGGTAAAAACTGTTAGTAAAACGTTTAGATCTTCTAAAGACCTCAATGTAAGCTGAAGCTAGTTGACTGGCGGTGATCTTTGCAAACTAATCTATATGGCAGCTATGCGCTGAATTTCCAGCTTCTTGATGCTTTATATGGAACTCGAGGTTTGCGGACGATACAATTCCAAGTAATCTGAGGTTGCTTCGACCGGCAATGGATCTCGATATAATCTCCAAATGGTCTATCGATTGGCGAATGTTTCAATTCCGAGTGCCAAGTTATTCATGTTGGTTGTTCCCGCATTCGCAAACGGTTCTTTCAAGTTAAATGGGCATATATATATAGGTTAATTCAGAAAAAGAGTTCGGTGTTCATTTTTATTCTTCTTTGAAACCTTTTAAGCATGTCGTGCTGAAGCTGTGAGGAAAAGTACTGGATGCTTGCTTGTTAAAGTCATCCATTTTTCCTTGATAAGGTATTGTTGTCACTCGTCAGGCTGTTTGAGCAGCTGGTGAGACCTCACCTGGAAGTATTCTGTCCCGTAATATGAATCCAGATTTCTCGAACAAGCCGTTTTTTTAAAGTTTGAAAAAGTTCAGCGGAGGGCCCATATTACTTCACTGTTCGTAGAAATTGACCTACGAAGAAAGATTAAGGCTGTCTCGGTCTAACTCTTCGATGGACTGAGAGGAATTCGCGGTGATTTGATTCAGGTTTTTGAAATTGTTCATTGATTCGAGGGGGCCTTTCATTCCACTATTTCTTTGAGTTTTCCAAATTTATACCACCAATAGGGGTCATTACCTCACTGCTTTGTGGAAGATTTCGCTGAAGAGCAATGTCGTCAATTACATAGTAACAACCATGGACCTGCAATTTTTGTTCATTCAGATCGATCTGCATGGTCTTACTCCACAAAGAGAGATTATCCACTGTCCACGAACTGTCATTATGCCATTCTGGGTTCGGATATCATGCATCATCGCGAACAATCTGAGAGCGGATGCTATAACAGTCGAAGATCCTTGATGCATAATGAGAACAGCGATGACCCCATTGCCAGATTGCTGTACCTCGCAGGACCCCTGATGAGAAACACGCCCGGTACGATCAATAACAAGAGCACCAATTGTGCATTATCTCAAACCGTAAAATGTACCGAATATTTCATTACAAAAAGAACTAATTATTATGTGCATATGTTCTTTGCAATATTTCACTCATGGGCTATTTAAAAAATTTAACCGTCCTAACATGTGAAAGAAGTGCACCACTCAAAGGAACATAAACCGTATTCATTCTCTAAGCACCATCGAATGCACGGAAAGCTTACAAGAGGAAAATGTGAAGGTACGACGTCCTCCTACTCCCAGTCAATGTCGCATTTTCCTATATGGGTGAGCCATAGTGGCGTACTCACTGGGGTGGGGGTCAGAAACTCCCCCCCCCCCCCTCCCCCACCTGACACAAGTGATCAATAAATATTCAACACAAAAACTGATTTTTGCAGTTCAGTAGAGGTTTTGCAGCTGTTATTCAGCACAAACTGCAGCAGCATATTCGCCAATAGGGAGGGCGAGGCCGTTTATGAGGGCGCACTTTCCTGGGTTCCGACCCCTCAAAACTCCCCCCCCAAGACGAATCTCTCGGTACGCGCAAAGTCAAAGTCAAAGAGTCAAAGTCGCATTTTTCTATATGGGTGGGCCAGCTATATCAGATGAACGAATTCACCTAAGGTCCTAAGCCATCAAACGCTGGAAAACACCAAGTTCGAGTTTAGTTCAACTTCATTTTAACAATGTCTGTTGAATACAGAACAATATATGACATAAAAACGAAGATGATGCAAAACAATTGTTAAAGTCAACGTAAATCAGCAATACTGAGAATAATCCAAATGAGTAACATGGTTGAAAGCTTGTTGGACGCAAGGTCCCCTAAGTGCCGATGAATGACTACTAAATACTAGTTGTACCAACCCCCCCCCCCCCCCCCCCCCCTCCCCACGAACTTCCCATCACACCCACTTCCTCCTCTATCAGAATAACAACAGGGGAAAATAGAACAGCAATGTTCGAATGGCCGAGGCTCAGGTACGAGGTACGAGTTCAAATGGCTTTTCGAATTTCGGGTATTCCTAAGCACATCAGGGCCATCATAACTGATACTATCTTGAAATATTTTCAAATATATGGAATCCTGCAATCGGAATTATTTCTAGTGTTGGGACCAGTGTCACAGGTTCAAAGAAGGGACCGGACACCGGAATAAAAATGTGTGAAGAAACATATATTCAGCACTAGCAGACTTTTGCCAGAAATTGTGGTTCACTTGAGCACCAATAGCAATTGGTGAACCAAACAATTAAACAATTATGGCGTTATGAAACAATAACTTGTCTCACAATACGACAATATTACAACCTAATACTGCATACCCGTCGTGCACGAGGCATCCCACTAACGAGTCAATACCATTTCAGTAGAATACTTCATTATACGTCATTAGCAATAGTCTCAATACGTTTTGATAAATAAACACGGGCTGATCGAAATAAAATAGGTTGGAATCAAATAACTAAGTCTTTGGCAAATACCAAGTATTCAGAGAAACCCAAGTTTTATTAGGCCGAGAACCAAGTTATGGAAAGCCAAAAGCCCAATAATTCGAAAAACCAAGTTTATCGACAGATAAACCAAGTTTATCAATTGATAACCAGATTCTCGATTGATAAATCAAGATTCCCGCCGATAAACCAAGATTCTCGCCCGATAAATCAAGTTTCTCGTCACGAATCCAATTTATCGATCGAAAATCCAAGTTATCGGCGAGAATCTAAGATTTTCGGTCGGAAATACCAAGTTATTTCCGATTGGGCATTTGGCTCAACTTGGTATCATCGGGCGAGAATCTTGGTTTATCGGCGAGAAGCTTGGTTTATCAATCGAGAATCCAGGTTTATCAATTGATAAAGTTGGTTCCGGTGATAACTTGGTTATCGGCGATAAACTTGCGTTTTTCGATTCATGGGCATTTGGCTCTTGCATATACGTTCGATAAATAAATGCCAAGAACTGGATACGGGTTACCAAATAAAGTTCAGTGTCCTTAACACAAAGCCAAATGCCTCCCGTTTCTTGGTCTGTGGCCTACGCCATAATGAGTGAAGCTTACGTGAAGTGTCGACAGCGTCTAGTACCATTCGGATTTACCTAGTTTGAAGCCTACTTACACAGAGAATACAGTCGCACAATATGGGATCAGGGCCCCTAGTGTTGCAAGGCGTGCCCATGGCTGGAATAACACTGATGCGACCATAAAATGAACGGCGGTAACCGTCGAGTTGTGCTGTACAAGGTCCGTCCAGAGTTATGCAGGATTCGCGTTGGTCTGAAATGCCACGCCCGATCCCTACATTATAACGACGGCCGTGATGCGTAACCAGCACCTCGCCAACCTCCTCGGACGACTTCTTGGGCCAAAGTAGTTAGGAGCAGCATGCACCCACGTTTTCAGCCTACTACCGTTACAACAATAGCACAAATTCCTACGCTTTCACGCAGTGCAGAACTTATCCCCTCGCAAAATACCAGACCTGAATGCGCCCTTATCTGGTGTTCTAGTGTACCGAGTGCAGACATAATTGTAGGAAACCCACGTGACAACCAGAAATGGTTCTACTAAACAGTTGGCAATCGACAGAAAGATGATTTACATGAAACATGACAACTGCATGCAGTATCAAAGTTTTAATTAACGCACGCGTGTTATCAGGTTATATAGTGTTTTTGAGAAGCCTGCATTGTCGTTACAATTTCTTTCCATTCCTGCGCGACCTGTAAGATAGTATTTTGATGCGCTATACCCGACTCGAACGTACTACTTCATTACTGCAACCACATTTTTTCCTCTCACTCCGACTAAACTGCACCCAACGCATCTACTTGAGTGACGCCACGTAAACGACAGCGACAGCAAATGGACGGGACGTCAATCCTTCTTAAAATTTCCGATACGGTTCACCTTCTCCGCCTCCTATGACAGACAGCAAATATCATGGGGAGACCTCCTACTCACCCTCACCCCACGGGTATGTGTGTTGCGGAGAGGGGGGGGTACATTGTTTTTATATGTACGACATGCCTGTGCGCCTATACCATCAACCTGTACACCTGCTATAGGCTATTGGTTCGAATTTGACTTCCCCGAAACCCATAAAGGCAAAGTCCAGCCGATTGAATATCTTTTTTGGTGTTATAATGTTAGAGAGAATAAAAAATCATTCAAATATCCACTTTATTTTCCAGGTTCATAGCATATGTTCGGTTGGGAAGATATGGCTCCCGCAATTGTCATATAATTTGGTGATTTTGGCAAGCTGGCAACCTTTTTTATGATGTTATAATCTACCAATTATAAGGAAAAGTTAAGACATATTTCTTGAGCTTTTCTCCAAAAATTGGTAGATATGACGTCATCAAATGTTGCCAATTTGCAAATTGCCAACTTAGCCGTGATCAATTAATAATCTTAAAAATCGTAACTTTATAACCGAACATGCTATGAATATAAAACAAAGATTGATTGGCAATGATTTTCGATGCACAATCATGTGACATTTAAATATTATGGCTGGACTTGCTCTTAAGTTATGTTAAACCCTGATCGTCTTTCTGTTAACTTTCTAATATATATCTTTTTTGAATTAGTTTCAATTAATTTGGCCGGCAATACATAATAACTAACGTCAACTGACAGCAGCCTCATTCATCGAGTCTATGCCCATATGCCCTCTGATCTGAGTTTGGACCGAAATCTGTCAGGCCCATCATTGCGGTCAAATTATATTTATGAAGATCGAGCGTACTTACGCAACTCGATGTCATTCGAGGGTGTGAAGAATGAATAAACTTTGTCAGCAACGAGTTTTCAAGTTGCCTGATCCTCGGGGTGAAGTGAACGAATTTATGCCTCGCAGCTGGAGAAAACGTCACGGGCGCCATACACCAGTTAAATTGAAGTTGGGCCAATGATCTTGATAGCGTAAACATGTGCTTGCTCTCTTTAAATTCGCAACACAACTAACAAACTTGTGCTACATTAATAGTTCCTTGTTCACTGATATCGTGCTCACAATATGTTTAGGTTTCGACCTCTCCCAATCTTTGACCACCGGCTTGAACTGAGACTGACCGCAAAAGTGGATGCCTCTCCACCTTTTATTTTCATTCGCCTAGATGTTTGCATTCTCGAGATATCGTGCTTACAGGAAGTGTAGCGTACATGCCAGCCTGCCTGCAATGACACCAATTGAACAAGGTGGTAGGTGATTGCTAAGACACAAACCTCTGTCAGATATCCGTTATCACGACAGTAACATTACGACCAGTAGTATTACTATTAGTAATTTTCGATAAACTGAAATAATCGGAGATTGTGTGAGTGTCAAATGAAGTCGTTACCGCGACTTCAACAGAGATTTGAATGCGTGGCGGAAGTTGCGATTGAAGCCACAGTAGACCAATGGATTCGTGCTGGAGTTCATCCCGATCGGAAGCAAGATCAGAACAAATGTTCCGTGCGTTATTACACCTCCGCTGAGAACAAGCGAGAAAAGCATTGGCGAAGAAACAGGACGTTCGTGAGAAAGATGACAAAGTTAACCTTGGTGAGTTAACCTCGGGTGGATGACACCAGCCTTCTCGGCTTCCTCCTCGAACCAGTCGTTGGATTACCTGTGAGGTTAGCCTGCTCGGTTCAACCATCTGGCTAATAGGACCTAGGCCTACCGAGACGGTGGCGACAGTTCGCGCGTTGACCTGCATTGACGGGTTCTGCGTCACCGGATGTTGCTCTTCCGCACAGTTAGGAAAGTGAGGATGTAAAAGATCGGAATGATGACGAAACAGCTCAGGAATGTATAAAACATTGTGAGCAGCCAGAACAAGACGCCCAAGACATTCCTCTGTTCTACCCTACAGTACTCCCTATCAAAGAACCGCTTGGTGTCGTACGAGAATACGGCGACCGAGATATTCAGACGATATTTGCCGTCCACACGCTTGTTATGATGACCGGTATCAGGCGCTTATTGAAGATTCTCGTGTATGTTCGTGGGCTCTTGTTGATGAGCGTGTACCTGTTGGCCGCGATCAGGATCAAGTGCTGGATTGAGACCGGACTGAAGGTGAACGCCGTGTGGTAGAACAGCCGGCAAAGCAACTGGTTTGTTGTCATCACATCGGCGACAAGAAGGCGACTGCGAGGATGGGCAGCACGAGGACACACGTCCCTAGGTCCGCCACCGCGAGACTGGCCAGGAACGCGTTCGCCGAAGTTCGAAGTTTCTTGTTTTTGACGATAGCCATGATGACGAGAGTGTTGCCTACGGCGCCGGCGCAGAACCCGATGAAACACAGCGATACGCATATAAATGAGGCGATAGGTGGTAGCTGTACGGGGAGGTAATGAACGAAATCAGGGTCCACTGTCGTAGGAGCGATCGCTGTAGAATACAGGCTGTCCATACTCCTACTGGAGTGCGCGGTGTCCATTGTCCGATCAGTGAACACTAATGCTTACGATAACTTTTCAACACGTGTTATACCACTGTTCAACTGAATTATGCCATATGCACGGGTGGAATATCCGAAGTGAATACTGTATCTGACCACAAGGGGTCTTAAGTTTCGACACACCGTTCATCTGTTCAGTAGTACTATGTCACGAGTAAAATTTCCAAGGAAATGTGCGACAACTACTGAAGCCTGGTTAACTGGTCACGGATGCGTTACCCGTTCCAGAACCCCACCCTATAGTTTATATATTAATATCGTTCCTAGTGGTCCTTGCCTAAATAAATGTTTTGAAAGAACGGAACGGCATCCCACGTCTTATGCTAGAAGTTGTAAGGCAATGTACGATAACTGTACTGTACGGTATCTGATGACAGATCGTTTATATCACTTCAGGCAATTTACTACCTTCCTATACATGTACCTAACACTACCCGCTTACGACGAACAGATCTGTCAGTTACTAGGAATTTAAAGAGAACGAGACGATGCACTAGCTGATGTTCCTCCGTTCACTATGTCTTTGTCAGAAAGTAAAATCTCCAGGAATTGTACAATACGAATTATGTAGCCTATCACGATTTCCGAGCTGTTTCTTTCCTAGAAACCAGTATTTGTTCATGATCTCAATCGTATAGGTATTCGCGAATTGGAATCACCCACCTCTTGACCATATCGATTGACGAAAGAGTAACCCCTTATAAGTATTTTGCCGTCTGTATTGCACTTCTCTCATAACCCTGCATTCTATCTGTTCACGATCAAATGGTATATCCGAGGTACAACAATGAATTCCTCCGATTGGCGTAGATGTCTGGTAATGGCTGATTGTTAAGTATAACAACGAGTTAACATGTAAACACATGGAACAATGCCTGGTTACGGTACAGTTAAACGAGATTTTTCATTCCTACTTTGATTAACCCCTAAATAATGATGTGGGTCAACAGGCAACATACAGGTCGGCTTCATTGGCTGTTCGATCTTGTACGAATAGTATGGCGAACGATCGTCGAAACTTCCCTGGTGAAAATTACACATCCCACGAGCACAGCACTGAAGATTTCCCCCGTATACCTTTCAACAATGACATCGTATAGCTATAGAACATGGATGAATATTGGTTATTATTGGTTGGTAATAAGCCCGGTTTGGAATTGAGGCGTATGTTATAGCGATATCGCTATAGGGAGTATCTCACTTAAATTCCCAGGAACTGTTTAGCGGTGAGCAAGCGCACTTACAACTTACCGTGAACAGACTTATTAACGGAACAGTAATTGATTCTGCCTGGAAAGATCTCCCCTTTTCACAGATGAGGAAGAATCTTCAAGCAGGTGTTGGCGTATAAACCAAAGTGTCAGCCAAGTTTTGCCAATATAATTGAGTTTAAATCTTGTAGCCATGGTTCCAAAGAGAAAACAAAAAAGCGTAATCTATAATGAACGAGTGGACATTCGTAGCTTCGTTTCCTAATTATTCAGCCATACACTGACGAGCGTCTTAATCAGGTAGCCTAATGTGTGATGGCGTCATGCATTCGTGAAAGTAATTGAATAATATGGAAACTTCCGTCGACAGGACCGGAGGACCTTGCAGTTCGGGGTGATTGGATGTAGGGATCAGAATCGCCCATGGCTCGATGACCTTTCTTTCGACTACCTACTTCTTAGAATTTTCCAAGTTACCACTAATAATAATTAATAATAATAATAACTAAAGTGGTGGTTAATAGCGTTAATGCAAGCCTCGAAGCGCTTTACACGAAAGAAGAGATGAAAATCAGGGTGGCATGAACAGATGAGTTTTCAGCTTTCTCTTGAAGGCTGATTAAAGGGAAGTTGCGAAATCTCGGAAGGTCGTTCCAGAGAGAAGGCTCCAACCAGGAGAAGGCACGTTCACCGTAGGTTTAAGTGCGAAGTCTGGTGGGAAACAGGTTGCGTGGAAGAACGGAGATTGCGACAGGAACATAAGGACTTACAAGATTTGTAGATAAGCTGGTGAGTCACCTGGTGAATATTAAACATGACAAGCAGACCTTGAAGGAAATTCGAGCGCCAACTGGGAGCGATGAAAGAAGCGCAGGATGAGTGCTATGCTGCCAGGGCTTAGTACAAGTGACAAATCTGGCGGCTGCATTCTGAATATGGTGGAGTTTACCAAGTTCGGACAAAGGAAGACAGCGAGTAAGCTATTACTGAAGTCTAAACGGGAGGATACAAAAGCCAAGAGCTAGCTTTCAGCGAATCCGGTCAAGATATTTCCGTAAATGTCCAATTTGTGAATACCATCCCAGCCGGATTGGCACATTGGAGTCATGTCTCAAGTTTTTGTGGTAAACGTTGCAGAACGACATCGGAAGTATTTCTTTCGTAAAGAGGGATTATTGAGTGGTATAGCCTCTCGGTAGATGTTGTTTGGTGTCCGTTATTCTAGTTGTCAATAGCTATATGTTCTGTGATATTCTTGGGTTGTTGTGGTTTCAGGCTTCCTCGAAGTCGTGATACATAGTAGAGCGGACAACATGAAACAAGTTACCACCATTTCACAGTCGTCAACCAAACAGATCACAACCCGGCACGAACGCAGCATGAACTAGACACGCTGCAGGCGGTAGACCGCCAACTTGTATAGCCCCACTTTGCCAAAACCAGTTCCTTTTTGCTTGCCGTGAACTCCTTAAATAAGCACATTATTCAAGACTCAACCTTTAACCACATGACCACCCGACAGAGGTCAAATTGAGGTCAGAGGTCACACACATGCAGGTCAACAATTATATCACAATGGTGAACCTTCCAGCCTTCACAGATTATTCAATTCTCCGATTACGGCCAGAAAACAGTTTTTGACCCCTAAGTGACCTTGAATGACCTTTAATGACATGCAGTTTTATGAAAATTGTAACTCTCCATGTGATACATCCACCCTAAGAGCACTTTGCATTCTGATAAAACGCCCAGTGCTATTGTCAAAAAAGTAATAAAAATCAGTTTTTGACTCCTACGTGACCTTCAATGACCTTCAATGACATGGCGGTTTTTATAAAAAAAAAAAATTGTTACTTTCCATGTGATGCATCCACTCCTGAAGCATATTGCATTCCAATGAACACGCCTAATGTTATTGCGAAAAAGCTATTAAAGTAAACTTGGACCCCTGGTAAACAAAGTATGCGTCCGGTCGAAAGCGGGAGTTGGTTTCCTCCATAACGCACACAAAGGTCTATCACATATCCGAAAATAACCAGTTTCTATTTTTTTTGCCCGTAATTCCTTGAATAAGCACATTTATTCAAGACTCAACCTTTAACCACATGACCACCCGACAGAGGTCAAATTGAGGTCAGAGGTCACACACATGCAGGTCAACAATTATATCACAATGGTGAACCTTCCAGCCTTCACAGATATTATGGCCAGAAAACAGTTTTTGACCCCTAAGTGACCTTGAATGACCTTTAATGACATGCAGTTTTATGAAAATTGTAACTCTCCATGTGATACATCCACCCTAAGAGCACTTTGCATTCTGATAAAACGCCCAGTGCTATTGTCAAAAAAGTAATAAAAATCAGTTTTGACTCCTACGTGACCTTCAATGACCTTCAATGACATGGCGGTTTTTATAAAAAAAAAAAATTGTTACTTTCCATGTGATGCATCCACTCCTGAAGCATATTGCATTCCAATGAACACGCCTAATGTTATTGCGAAAAAGCTATTAATTAAACTTTGACCCCTTGTAACTACCAAAGTATGGCGTCCGATCGAAGAGGGAGTTGGTTTCAGCCCATAACGCACACAAAGGTCTATCACATATCCGAAAATAACCAGTTTCTATTTTTTGCCCGCAAACTCCTTAAATAAGCACATTCATTCAAGACTCAACCTTTAACCACATGACCACCCGACAGAGGTCAAATGAGGTCAGAGGTCACACACATGCAGGTCAACAATTATATCACAATGGTGAACCTTCCAGCCTTCACAGAATTATGGCCAGAAAACAGTTTTTGACCCCTAAGTGACCTTGAATGACCTTTAATGACATGCAGTTTTATGAAAATTGTAACTCTCCATGTGATACATCCACTCCTAGCCTAGGAGCATTTTGCATTATGATGAACATGCCAAGTGCTATTGCCAAAAAGTACTAAAATCAGTTTTTGACCCCTACGTGACCTTTGATGACCTTCAATGACCTTCAATGACATGGCGGTTTTTATAAAAAAAAAAAATTGTTACTTTCCATGTGATGCATCCACTCCTGAAGCATATTGCATTCCAATGAACACGCCTAATGTTATTGCGAAAAAAAAAAGCCTATTAAATAAAACTGAACCCATGTGAAACTACCAAAGGATGCGTCAGATCGAAGCGGGAGAGTTGGTTCCATCAATAACGCACACAAAGGTCTATCACATATCCGAAAATAACCAGTTTCTATTTTTTGCCCGCAAACTCCTTAAATAAGCACATTCATTCAAGACTCAACCTTTAACCACATGACCACCGACAGAGGTCAAATTGAGGTCAGAGGTCACACACATGCAGGTCAACAATTATATCACAATGGTGAACCTTCCAGCCTTCACAGATATTATGGCCAGAAAACAGTTTTTGACCCCTAAGTGACCTTGAATGACCTTTAATGACATGGCGTTTTTATGAAAATGTAAACTCTCCATGTGATACATCCACTCCTAGGAGCATTTTGGAATTCTATGAAACATGCCAAGTGCTATTGCCAAAAAGTACTAAAATCAGTTTTTGACCCCTACGTGACCTTTGATGACCTTCAATGACCTGGCGGTTTTTATAAAAAAAAAAAAAATTGTTACTTACATGCTGATGCATCCATCCTGGAAGCCTATTGCATCCAATGAACACGCCTAATGTTATTGCGAAAAAGCTATAAATTAAACTTTGACCCCCTTGTACCTACCAAAAGTAAATGTCCGATCGAAGCTGGAGTTGGTCTCTTCATAAAAGCACCAAAGGTTCTATCACATATCCGAAAATAACCAGTTTCTATTTTTTGCCCGCAAACTCCTTAAATAAGCACATTCATTCAAGACTCAACCTTAACCACATGACCACCCGACAGAGGTCAAATTGAGGTCAGAGGTCACACACATGCAGGTCAACAATTATATCACAATGGTGAACCTTCCAGCCTTCGAGATATTCAATTCTCCGATTATGGCCAGAAAACAGTTTTTGGTGTTTGTTTTTTAAACCCCTTAGTGACCTTGAATGACCTCAATACTGACGTTTTTATGACAACCTCCATGTGATACATCCACTCCTAGGAGCATTTTTGCATTTTGATGAACACGTTCGTGCTATTGCAGAAAAAGTACCAAAATCAGTTTTTGACCCCTAAGTGACCCTTAATGACCTTCAAGCAAAAATATCGCAAATTTGACCTCGGATGACCTTAAAAATGCCGCCATGTTTTTCGGGACCAACTGTTACCCTAAAACCAAGTTTCCCCAAAATCCGACATGTTGCAAAAAATCGCAAAAATACACCCATTTGACCTCGGAGACCTTGAAACGGCACATGTTGTTCGGGGACCATGGTCACCTGAGTACAAGTTTGTGTGTAGATCGGACAAAATTGAAAATTTGGTAAAATCACCAAAGCAGAGGGCAGCAGAACTACGGTAATACCGGTTTTCGAAAGCATCCGAGATTCTCCATGGGGTCAACCGGTACAAGTTTCAGCTTGAATCGAGTAAAGCGTTGGAGGAGTTATCGCGCTTAACGCGGAATCTTCCGGCGGCGGACAGACGCGGCGGCGGGGCGGACGCGCGGACACGAGAAGGCAAAACCATGATATCCCCGAAGTGGGGATATATTTATGTAACCCCCAGCACGCAGGAGTATTCACTCATTCTAATGTGTGGGTATGCTCTTGTTTAACGGGTTCAACAAAACTTCCTTCCCTTTTGAACGCGCCCAAACTCTAAGCATAATGGGGGGGGGGGGAACCACTTGGACACGATACGTGTAGCATTTAACACACCACGTTCGGGAAACACCATGTTCCCGCATTTAATGAGGCATATTACGGTTCTGAAAATCCAAAGAAAAAACACTTTCCCGCAACTCACGAGGTCTGCAGCATCGATAAAACACATGGTATGAAAACCCTATTTAGAGATGGGACAAGAACAACCACAGTGGCCTCTAATCCTTTATTTTGCGATTGCCAAATGTGACTGCCACCCCCCCCCAACCTGCCAACCCCATTTTAAGCTAACTTTCCAGCACCTTGCCCTGTTCAGCCGAAACTTGGCACACATGTCAGCCCTAGTTAAATCTGAGATGAGTCCGAAAATGGGCGTCACTGCCTCACTGGACTTCTCGAATGGTAGCTATCTTGGATTATGGAACGAAATCCAGGACTTCCTGTTGAAACTAGAAAAGTAGGGCGCGGTAAACCGCCAGATGTATATATCCCCGCATCTTCCTATTCAAGACAATGTGGTGAACATGAAACCGGACGAATTCGTGGAAAAGGACCATTTATTAGACTGTGAAGCGACAACGTGTCCAGGTAAATGGGAAATTCCTATGCACTTGTTAATTGTATGAGGCCCCCTAGAGCCGACAAGGTGCGGTCTTAAATAAGCACATTTATTCAAGTTTCAGACCTTTAAACCACTGACCACCCGACGGGGTAAATTCAGGTCAGAGTCACACACATGCAGGTCAAAATTATATCACAATGGTGAACATCCAAGCCTTCGCAGATATTCAATCTCGATTATAGCCAAAAAACAGGTTTGACCCCTAAGTGACCTCGAATGACCTTTAATGATATGACAGTTTCTGAAAATTGTTACTCTCCATGGATACATCCACTCCTAGCCTAGGAGCATTTTGCATTCTGCTGAACACACTCAGTGCTATAGCCGAAAAAAAGTACTAAACTCAGTTTTTGACCCCTACGTGACCGCTAATATTCAAGGACCTCCAATGACATGGCGGTTTTATGAAACTTGTTACAATCCATGGATGCATCCACTCTGGAGCATATTGCATTCAATGAACATGTCAATGTTATTGCGAAAAAGAGATACAATTGAACTTACCCCTTGTAAAATACAAAAAGTTAAAGGGTTCCGATCGAAGCGGGAGTGGCTTTCCTCCATAAAGCACACAAGCTCTATCACATATCAAAAATAAACAGTTTCTATTTTTTTTGCCGGAACTGAATAAGCACATTTATTCAAGATTCGACCTTAACAACATGACCACCGACAGAGGTCAAATTCAGGGCAGAGTCACACACATGCAGGTAACCAATATATCACAATGGTGAACCCCAATCCAGCCTCGCAGAGATCAATTTCCGATATCCAAAAAACAGTTGTTGACCCCTAAGTGACCTTGAATGACTTTAATGATATGACAGATTTTAGGAAAATTGTTACTCTCCATGTGATTACTCCAATCCTAGGCAGCATTTTTGCATTCTGCTGAAAGACACAGTGCTATTGCGAAAAAGTACTAAAATCAGTTTTTGACCCCTAAGTGACCTGTAATGACCTCCAATTGACATGGCGGTTTTTATAAATTGTTACACTCCATGTGATGGACCAACTCCGGGAAGCTATTGCATTCCAATGAAAAATGTCCAATGTTATGCGAAAAAGGTATAAAATTGAACTTTGACCCCTGAACTACCAAAGTAAGCGTCCGATCAAGCGGGAGTTGTTTCCCTCCATAAAGCACACAAGTCGATCACATATTCCCCAAAAATCAACAGTTTCTATTTTTTTTGCCGTAACTCCTTAAATAAGCAAATTTCATTCAGATTCGACCTTTAACAATGACCCCCGAAAGAGGTCCCAATTTCAGGTCAGAGGTCACACACATGAGGGCAACAATCATATAGCAATGGTGAACCATCCAGCCTTCGCATATATTCAATTTCGATTATAGCCAAAAAACAGTTTTTGACCCCTAAGTGACCCCGAATGACCTTTAATGATGTGACAGTTTTATGAGAATTGTTATCTCATGTGATACATCCACTCCTAGGAGCATTGGCATTCTGATGAACACCACCCAGTGCTATTGCCGAAAAAAGTTACTAAAAATCAGTTTTTACCCTCAAGTGACCTGCAATGACTTCAATGACATGGCGGCTTTATGAAAATTGTTACACTCCAGTGATGCATCCATCATAGAAGCATATTCATTCCACATGAACATGTCCATGTTATTGCGAACAAAAATATTAAACTCTCATTTTGAATGTCAGGACACCTAATATGCAAATTAGTCCCACAAATTTACACTCAGTGATCTTGATGCTATGAAATAAATGTATCAGGACTGGTAGTAGGTCCTCTACAAAGTTTCGTCAAAATCCCTGAAGTTGAAAAATAATTGATTATTATTCTATAATTAGGCTAACGAAATATGTAAATTAAACACACATAATTACCCAGTGATTTCAACGCAGTTAATAAATTTATCGGGACTGTAGAAGGTCCTACTCACAGTTTCGGGAGAATCATACAAAGTTTATAAATTTGCTAATTGCTAATTGGGCCAATATTATGACAAAGTAGTGCATGCAAGATGGACCTCCATTGACCTCGGCCCCACACACATTGGCAAGAATTCATTGGCAGTGATAGTTGGCCCTATTCACAAAGATTCATGAAAATTCAATGAAGTTGTTGAAATATTCAACATACATGATGCTTATAATTAGTACTGGCCAAAGAAATGGGCAAACTTGACTCGGATGACCGTGAAATTGTCGCCAGGTTTTTCGGCTCCAACATACCCAAACCAACAACATGGCGTGTTTAAATCGCAAGCACGACTTGAAAAATTTTGGAAAAACCTGCAAAATAGAGGGACAACACATATACGATATAGCCATTTTCGAACTTATCGAGATTTTACTCAACGGGGACATGTGTACACAAGTTGGGGGTCAGTCGGATAAAGTGTTAAAGAATGAGAGCGCTAACGCCTACAGTTTCCGCCGGAGGCCGGCGGCGGCGGAGACGGCGGACACCGACGCCAAACATAATATCCCCGAACACTACAGTGTTGCCGGGAATAATTAGCTCATAACTTTTCGACACATTGAACAATTGGTCTATTGAGCGAAATTAATAGGCACACATGCATGCAATAGTAAACTCGGATGGGTTCCATAGTGGGGCTCGTCAGAAGACTCTTCATGCGGCCCCACGGAATTTTTTGGGCGAAGTTGAGTTTCCTCGTCAGATTCCAAGTTTCGGGAAGAGAAACATTGCCACTCAATACTAAAACCAATGCTATCACATGCAATCTCCAGCTTTGGCTTCTGTAAAAGGGCCAAACAATCTCCCATATATCCTCGCAACGAACCTTTTTAGGGGATTGGCGTAATGGACAATTGTTTTTGTCCGTTGCAAAACCACACATACTGGACCTACTTTGGGACTTCCTTGCCCGTCGACCTCATTGACCCAATGGACCTTGTGACATTTTGGGTTAGTTCTTCGTGAAGACCAGACTCGTCGTGTTGCAATAACCAATAAGTCAATCAGTGGCGGCGGGGAACCGGGGGGCTTGGGGGCTCAGCCCCCCCATTGAAAAAATGGAGGGGGCAAATGTGTTTAGCCCCACCCAATATTTGCAGGAGGACAGAAAAACATTCAAGGTGTGTATTTAATTGCTAATCGGCCTGATTGTTTAACTTAATATTTCAACATTCTAGGAATACTCCGTGAATAGTGACAAATAATATATTAAGCTCTGGTGGCTATATATAGCATATGAGTCATCTTCCAGTTGCATCTTTGCGGGCCCGTAATGCCGTAATGTGGATACTCGTGAGCAGAAGCCTGTTACTGCGCGTGCATCGGTTGACATATTCACTGTTGCCTGCTTACTCACCCAATGCACCATCAGGTAGCCTATTGCCACATTATGTCCATAGCCGTTGGAATCTTGCCCACGGCAACCCATCAAAATTGCATCGAGTTGACAATGATGTCAGGACGTAGAGCCGATTACTTACTACTAAATATGACCTAGTCAGATGGCCATTAAAATCAATTGAATGATTGTACACTTCGGTGATTATAGGCTACGCTTATAAAAACACAGTGGTGCAGAGTATTGCCTTGATTGATAGTTCACTGGGTAATATGCCTTGTCACGTGTTAAGAGCTGACACTATTTCGAATTAATTCAAAGAAAAAACATGTTCCTACTCAGCATGTTGCTTCACTGCTTCATTCTTCAGATGAGTTAAGAATATGTAAAACTTAAGTAACTATTATGAAAAGTATTCATTTGGAAAAATGGTATGTGTTGATGACAGAAGTGGTGAGGCTATATTTCAGCAAAAGAGCATACCAAATTTAAAGAATAAAAATTTCGGTGGCATCACACCTTCATCCATGACAGTGTAAGGAGTACTTTGGTCGGTCCAATCTTCAAAGTTTGCAATTTCAAATGTGTTGTTTAAATATGCTTAATATATGCACAAGGGCATAGCTATACATTCACGGGAACGACAGCGCATCTGTCAACTGTCAACACGTAGCCTACTTAGGAAAGGGTGTTTTAAATGTAAATAGGCTGGTCCAAAGGAATACCTTGTAGGAGTGACATTTTCATTCCAACTTGTATAAAAACTTATATTCAAATTGCATTTTTTATCTGATTTGTTCTTGATATTCATGCCAATTTCACACATGAGACATGTATGTTATGCTAGATATTTGTAGCACAGGCCACTCGGCAAATGCCGTTTCCGGCCATCTAGAGGCGGGAACCCAAAAATTCCTGCACGCGTCGCGCCAACCAATGGGGCGCTACGCTTAGATAGTAAACAGTCCATAGCCCCCAATACGAAATACATTCCGCCGCGCCTGAGGCAATTGCCACTGACGTATTTTGAAACATTTCTATCATACTCTATACGTTACCTCCAGTATGTCCTCTGTAAAGGATGTGAAACAGCTTTAACAGAATAATTCAAGTTCAACAATTGACTTCAATGATGCTATCATGTTGTGTGTGATCCCCTCATGCTTATTGTTGATAAAATGTTGTCTGTCGGTTGCAAAATGTGCACCTTATGCAGTACTGAGATTCCCTAACTTTTGAAAGTACTTAGGCGCGTATCCCAAGGGGGGCACCCGGGTGAGGAAAAAAAACGGGGAGAAGAAAGGGGGTGGGGACAAAAGAGAGAGGGAAGAGAACAGAAAGAGAAACTCTTTCATCCAAATGGGTTGACGGTGAGTGTTCTCATACCTGAAACCCCTGTGGTCGGTACCTTCTATACCCTGCCGAAAATGCATAAGTTGCCCAAAATGTTGCAGTCCCGCCACATAATTGATCCAGGGGCCGATTGCTCCTCCTTGTTTGGCCAAGAAATCTCATACCCTAGGCCAACATGAAAACTCTTGCCACCAGGTCGACCCAACATTTCAGGTATGGGAACTCTTACTCAGGGTTTATCAGGATATGTTGATTCGTGCTCATCCACTTCTCCCCCAGATCTCCAGCTACCTGCAGGATACTACCCACTTCCTTCGTATTTTGAATGGAATTGACACCCTCCCCCCCCCCCCCCCATCTGCCTCCTGGTTACCATGGATGTCACATCCGTCTACACTAACATCTCCCACCAAGAAGGCAGTAAGGCCTGCAAGGATTTCTCAATAAGCACACCTCCAACCCAACCTTAGCAGATGACACGGCCAAATTGATTGAGTTCATTCTAAAAAAACAACTAATTCGAATTCAACGACAAATATCACTTGCAAATAAATGGGACCGCCATCGCTACCAAGATGGCCCCCTGTTATGCTATCTATTCATGAGAGAAAGTGGAGCAGAATATTCTATCATCATCCGATCTGACAAAGCCCATCCATTATTCTAGGCTACATGATTACATTTCACTTTGGCCCCATGGTAGAGACACCCTTGACACATTCAAGGCACATGCTAATGCCTTCTGTACACACATGAGTATAGAGTTATATATATCTATATATATATATATAATATATATATATATATATATATATATATTATATATATATTATATATATATATATATATATATAATATATATATATATATATATATATATATATAGATATATATATATATATATATATTTACAAAATATGCTGAGCTCAAAAATGATAAGCATTTTGACACATGGAGTACTGAAAAAATATATATTTCGGAATTTTCGGTCCCTGGAGGGACTTCCTCAAAAAAAGGCCGGGTGACAGTAACAGGATAAACGCTTAACAACAAACTGAACAGCAAAAAGACGGTTATATACAGGCATGGGCGGCAATCCCAACTATCGACTAGGACACGGTGGTGAAAGGTATATTGATTTAGGGGCCCAGGTCTCTATTCAGGCAGTGATGTGGGACTTGAATTTAAGGATTAGATTCAATTCAGCACGTTGAGGATTTCTTCGGAGGCGAAGTTGGAAATCCGCAAAACGTTCTGAATTGAATCTAATCCTTAAATTCAAGTCCCACATCACTGGGCTGAATAGAGACCTAGGCCCTAAATCAATATACCTTCACCACACGTGTATAAGTCGATAATGGTGAGTGCCGCCCATTGCCTGTATATAACCGTCTTTTTGCCGTTCAGTTTGTTGTTAAGCGTTTATTCTGTTAATGTCACCCGGCCGAGGAAGGTCCCAGGGGGACCGAAAATTTCCGATATATATATTTTCAGTACTCAAACGTTACAACTGATTATAATTTGAGCTCAGCAATCTTGGTGAGTTTATTTGAGTACACGTGGACACCAATTCTACTATATATATATATATATATAGATATATATATATATATAATATATATATATAATATATATATATATATATTATATATATATATATATATATATAATATATTATATATATATATATATCTATTTTACTAAGTTTTTACTACGCTTCGCGGCAACCAGTGGTGCGCCGCTCTCTTTCTAGGATATAAATCGTATCAACATATGTTGGCTAAAGTGAAATTTCTTCTTTTTTCATTTCAATTCTAGTTTATTTTATTTATTTCCATGATGAAAAATGACCTTCTCCCATTTTGCAACGGTGAGCACTCCAATCTAAAAAGTCGAGCACGACAATCAATGGTGTCGCGCATCTTGAATAGATCGTGACGTGAAGTCAGTGACACACTAATTTTTTTCACATATTTTCCTGGCCCTTCTGAACCAATCATTGGAACCCCTGTAAATCCTCTGTGATGCATACATTAATGCGGTTTGAAAGGAGTGAACTGTAGTCAGAAGCAAATCAACTGAATATTTTCGCGAACATTTCTCGGAATAAAAAAGTCGGACGTCAAGAGAGTGTTTGTTTATTCCATAAGTCACGGAAAGCGGGAAGTGCTTTTTCTGCCTTCTGACGAACATTGGAGGGAGTGCGCGCCAACCTTGGGGCCGCTCGGCCTTAGATAGTTATGAACTGCTAATGGGCCCCCAAAATTTATTTTTCACGACGCCCCTGTTAGCAGAATCCCAATCTTGGGGGATTTGTTAAACGAAGTCCGCAGACGATATGTTGGTAATATTCGACCGTGGTATATACTGGAGAGTGATAGCCCCCTCTTTTTAAGGAACGGCTTCCTCATATCGATCGTCTGCTCAATTGCAGGCAAGTTGTTGATGCGAAACGAAGAGCGAAGGGAGAGGCGCTATTGCCAACTGGTTTGCCAAGGTAGCATTATTTTTAGCTGCGGGAGAGCAGCCCTACATCATAACCTCTCATCCGTCCGTTTTTGCGTTTCGTTAGTTCGCCCTTCTGTCGTCACTCATAATTTCTGAACCGTACATGCGATAGGTTAAAATTTGGTGGGGATGAAGCCTCGCTATGGCTAGCCTTAGCACTATTATCGTTAAGCATAGTGTATTAGACTTTAATTACCAATAATTCACCCCAATTGTACAACTTTCATGTGAGCTCTATGACTGCGAGACAAGTTGGTTTACATTACCATCACTCGCAGAGGCAGTGTTTACATTATACTGTAAGAAGGTTATAGGTCTGCGCTAGGCAATGAACCTATGTCAGGGGAAGATGATTGGTCTTGCATCAAATCTCGACCTAGTTTACATTAGTCCCTGCCTCTGCCAGGATGTGTTTACATACTCCTTATCTCTGGGGAGCACGCACAGATCCAAGACCGGTGTCAGATTCTCATCTGGTGAACCTAGAAATGTTGTGGGCACAGAAAGCTTTCTTTAGCCAATGGGGCTGGGCCCCCCCCCACACACCTTAATGCCATATTTAATGGTAACTTGTTGCCGTGTTTGTATATTGCCTCTGGAATGGTTCCACTATAACTATGAGTGTCAACAATATCAGATATTCATTTCTGTGGGAAGTGTGTTTTCCTGTTACTGCCCAGGCCTTAGGAATGAGTTGTGCTGCATACTTGTGCTGGGCACTGATACAAATATTAGGCCAATGTGTATACAGGTTCCAAGTCACTCATGTTATGACAAGAGTCATAGAGGTAGTTATTGTGAACAAACAATCATGTTAAATGGCGAAAACGCAATGGATTCGCCACGGTATTTGCTGTCCGCCACTTCCAAGAACTTTCCGACTGCACTTTTTGCAGTAAAGAGGCTATCCCTGAGCATATTAAATCCGTGGAAGCACCTGCAGGTTAGATGGCAGCAGCATTCCGTAATGTACTTTCGAACTCATCCGAGATTTCACCAGGGAGGACATGCATGTTTGTACCAAATTCCAGATCAATCGTATAAAGTGTTGAATCGTTATAGGCTAACAGCCTCGTGGCAGAAGGCGGCGGACACAGCCCCAAATTGCTCAAAACCATAATATCCCGGTCTCCGAAGTCCGACCCTTACATGTGCGGTGAGTGCCTCTTCACGGACGTATGGCAAGAGCCGTTTAATATTTACCTCCGAATTCCACTTAAGTGGAATACTTCTCTTAAGTAGAAAGCTATTCCACTTAGTGGATTGAATTTGACTTTAAGTTGAATTCAATTCCATTTAAGATAAATTATATTTGCATGTTACTAAAAAAAAAAAAAAAAGATTGAATTCTAGTTGAATCTTGCTTCACGGTAGATACATTCCACTTAATTAGACTACATTCTACTTGAGTGGAATGCATTCCATTTAAGTGGAATACAATTTAGCTTTAATATAACATTCCACTTGAGTGTAATCCAATTTTAGCTTAAGTGAAATACATTCCCTTAATTGGAATTCGGATGTAAATGTTAACACGGCTTGCCCAAACGGACTCACAGAGACACTTGATCTCCGCCTCACCGCATCGCATGCCATCAGTGTCCATCTCTGAAGGATCCGGCCTAGCAAGCCGAGTCTTCCCATGAGCTTGGCCTTGGCGCTCCGCTCGATGGCTTCGACTGTTTCCCATTGGTAATGCTGCGGTGGTCCTCTTCGGGCTCCAGGATGCACTCTGCCGCTGTCTTGGTCAGGGGCGTAGCGAGGGTTGATGATAGGGGGGTTGTGATATTATGTTTTTTTGCCGCCGGATCTGGCAATCGTACTGCTATGGGGAGGGTTCTAAGGGGAAGGGGTTCCCCTCCCCTTTTGAAAGTTTCGAATATTGAAACGTTCCTCATGCATCTGGGGCAATATTTCGGAGAAATTGGGCGTTCCGGAATTACTCGACCCCCTCACCACGTACGCGGGACCCTTTCGCTTGGATCGCCGAAAAATTCTGCCCTCGTCCTAACACTGCTCATTATGATTGCCGCTCGTGAGTATTGATCAGACCGTCATACACACTGCGCTCGATATTCAATTTCTTAATTGTTTTCACAAACTTGACCTCCGAAAAAATGATGTATCTGGAATATAGGACCCGAAACCAAAACTATCGAAGAACGGTCAAACTCACGAAAAATAAATTTCAACGCCACGCCTTTTATTCAGTGACGTATATCATAATTTCTAGGGGTGGGGGTGTGAATTATTTTGAGACCGAAATGATTTTTTGTTTGACCGTTCTTATTATCAGTATTGTACCAGAGGCGGTGCCATATTTCACGGGGAGGGGGTGGCCCCTCCCGTGTTGGAAATCTCTGGCAAACCTGAGACCCCTCATACGCAAAATTGTGCTATCCTAGTAACGATATTCTAGCATTAATTACCTATTAAAATATTCAATTTTTTCTGCCAACTATTTTTCCCGACTGCGTAACTGTTGGTTAAGATAATGTGTGTCCAAACGGTCTGTAACCTAGCTACTTAATAACCTGTGCCCTCATATTTGGTTATTATATTAACTAGATAATTAGATTGTGGTACGCTGGATATGAGTTATGAAAAGTGATTTTTCAAAGTGCTTGAGCTCAAAGTCACATAATGATTACTGGTAACATGGACGACGAGGAGAAGTGGCAACAATCATGGTCTTGCATAGCCAAGAGCTGATAATGATTTTCCGTTTGGGCTGAACTTGGCACCTGTCCATCATATCGAATCATTTTCCAGCACTCCTCGGACGTGCGCAACGCACCTATTTTTTCTATTTTTTCATTACTCTCTCCCATTCTCCCCAACGTTGTCTCCCGCTTTGCTCCCGACTGGGGAAGGGGGGGGGGACACTGCTCCCGCTGGCGCCACCCTATATTGTACGGTCGATTTTCAAATGTAGTTTACAGAACTATCTTCTTTAAGGTCTCCTACTGGGGGTGGAAATGTGTGCCTTTTGGGTTGTAAGCTGTAAGTCATGGCTATAACTCAATTAATTTTTCACCTGATTCGAGCGATAAATCCGACTTTTTGTCGCCCAGAGAACCAGACTTCTGATTTTCACAGGGGGTTTTACGCCCCTGCCTTTATTTCCCTCCCCTTTTGGTTGCCCGCTTGCCGACAGACTCCTGTCACTCGCGTCATTACATTATCTAATTTTTGCAGACGTGCCATTCCCTTGCCTGACTCTATGGCCGATAAGATGAAGAGCCAAAAGTGTAAATAGCTTACAAGGTCAATAATCAAAATAGATTACAAAAGTCTGGCTCCCGTAAGTTTCCTTTCATTCCATTTCCTTCCATTGCCTTGACTTCCTCCTTCACCCCCTACTCTTTCTTTTCCCCTTTCTTTTTAATTCCGCTCTTTCCTGTCTTTTCCTTCCTCTCCTCTTTTCCTCTTCACAATTTTCCTTTCCTCTCTCCTCTTCTTTTCCTTCTCTCTTTCTCCGTTTTGCCGACAGACCAGATGAAAACACTTTGTATTCCTCTCACAAATGAAGTTGTGCAATGAGCTTGCTTATGTCATCAACGGTCAGTAACTGAAATCACTGCACAATCATACCAGTTCACTACTATTGAAAATTTGCCGGTTTGAGCTTCTGAATCCCATTGGTTCTCTAGTTTCGTTTTTCTAGTCGGAATTTTGTGGCTTTTTCACCCCCAATCGTCAGATAGCTAGTCCCCGCGTTCATTGATCAGTGTTACAGTGCAGTGGTTTTTTTTTTTTTTTTTTTTTTTTTTTTTTTTTAAACAAGTGACATGAGGAAGGGCGAAACCCATAATGCCTAACAAAAGGCAACCTCCCAAGCACAAGAAACTAAAAAGACAGAGGAGAGATCCAGCTTGTTAATTTCTACTCTTGACCGCCGGAGGTCAAACTCATGAGGAAATACATCCCGAGGAAGCCCTATTCCAATGCACGGCGAAGTTCGAGAAAAAAGGAGCGAGCATAGGTTTCGGTGCGTTGACGTGGAAGAGAACGAACGGCTGGCTGAAAAGAAGACGAGTAATGGCGAGTAACCTCTAGTAAAGGAGGAACAGCATCCCAAGCTCAGAGAACATTGACCATAACAGTAACTGTAAAGGAGGCAGAGAGAAGATGCAGATCTGCGATGGCTAGAGATTCAGGGAGAGAGGGTAAGATTATCATCGGTGATGAGACGAATGGACTTTCTCTGGATACGATCAATGACACTGAGAGAGGATGGCTGAGCCCCACCCCAAATATTGCAACCATATCATTAGGAGCGATTTGGGCTTTGTAAGCAGAAGTAGCGTGTTGGGGGTGAAGTATTTCCTTGTGCGGAATAAGAAGCCCAACTTTTCTAGAACATTAGTAGCGATAGACTTGATAGGAGTTCCCAGGACATGTTGTTGGTGCTGAATTTCCATACCAAGGATAGTACGAGAAGTAACTGGGGAGGATCTGGTTCAAATCCATGAAATAGGCTGGTGCATCAGAACCAACGGGACGCCCGACCAAAATCAGCAAGTTCTGAGTTTTAGATTGTTGAAGTAACCAATATTAGCATTGCCCCATTTCAAAATAGGAATTAAGATCATGTTCGCTATTGGCAACTGGGCACGGTTGTAGACCAAATCGTTCCGCTTCCGGGGGCGAGAACAACAGAGAGTGGTGGAAGGGTAGAATCAATCAGCAAATGGGTGAATACTATAGGGAGTAGAGCTAAGAAGATCTTTGATTACAAAAATGAGAAATCAATGTAGGAAAAAACACAACCTTGAAGAACACCAGCATGTCTACGGAAGGTCTCGGAGAGAGCACCCTCACCCTAACAGAGATGAGCGAAACCGGTAAAAAACTTGTCAATCCACGAGGTTAGAAGGGGGCTGAACCAAATGAAGTTAATTTGGCACGGAAATTCCGGGGCGTGCCACCCGGTCAAAGGCCTTCGAGTATCAAGGCAATAGCCCTACTTTCCCATTCCACCGATAAACTCAATGGCTTGGGCCAACTGATTGGTGACAAAAGATATAGGTCCCCGCAGTAGAATCGCCATGCCGGAAACCATACTGGTGGTCCACTGATGAGAAGTGAAACTCAATAAAGTTCAACAAAACAGCTTGTTTCTATAGTTTCCATAACTTTGGAGAGACCGAGGTGATGGCAATCGGCCCTGTAATTGGAGTGGGCGGGATTTTTGTCCACCCTTTTTAGGACTGGGCAAGACATGGCCTGTTTACATTCCACACAGAGGGTAGCATCCATGAATACAAAGGCGGTAAGCTTGCTAAGAAGGCGCAAGTTCGGGGGCACACTTCAGAGGACTATAATAGGAATGCCATCTGACCAGATGCTTTAGTTAATTCTAAACTATTGAGTGTTTGGCGGATCCAATGCGAGTAGTGAAAACACATCCAAGCTCGTTCACAAAGCTGGCAAAAGATGTGAGGGATGGCTCTGTGTTCATAGTGGAATTAAAGAGATAGCTCGGCACAAGTTTAGCTTTGAGGTGGCATCAGCTAGCCAAAGACCATCAGGTTTGCCCACCGGAGGGAATTTGGAAGTACAGAAGTTCTGGACACAGATTTGGCCCGACCCAAAATGAACGACTACCAGATGGGCAGGGTGAAAGTTTATTAGCCATACCGTGAAATGAAAGAATTTTTTGCTCAATCGATCGTCTCAGAGCACACATTCCGAGCAGTAACATAGGCTTGAACTGGAATTCAGTGAGAGAAGATATCCAAGCTCGATAAAGTCGGTTCTTCGACCTGGAGGACGGCAGTAGTGACTTGATGGTTTGAACCTAAGGTGGAGAAGAGGAGCCTGATCTTTAAGTGGAGGGAATAGAAGTTGTTCTTCCAACGAATCATTTCCGAAATAGCAGAAGCAGGAGGTAGAGGTCATCTAGAAAGGTAGTTCAATCCCAGGAAGACTGAAAAAATCCAAAATACCCCGAGACCAAACCAGTCACTTTGATTTATTCCAAGAGTTTCTGCCTTTGGTGGGGAGCTTGCGTATAGGAGTTAGATTGATGAGACAGGGTAATGAGGCAATGGTCATAGGAGCAAATAGGGGCAGAGACAGTTGCTGGGACGTAAATAAGGGGCTGAGTAGTAGAAAAGATCCACAATTAGCAAGTCCGAGGCCCGAATCTGGGATAACGGTGGGAGAATTGATCAGTCTTGGGTGAGAGCCATTGGGTAATGAGCAACAGACTCAGCTTCACACCGAGCTCTATCAGAGCCGGTGAAGTGTATGAGCCATTCTGCGTTATGTGCCTTGCAATCCACCCAGTATAACGCAATTTCACAGCGTTATATCGTTTGACTTAGTAATTCAACAGCAGAGTGATATGCGAGAATAGAGCCTCGTGATTTTTACAATTGGCGAACGGTTAACACAACCGAACACCTTAGCAAACGAGAAAGAGAGACTTTGAGTCCAGAGAAGTTGAAAGTCATCACAAAGAGATCAAATTCAAAAAGGCGGGCTGACAAGGGATGCTGGAGTGGACGAAAGGAGCACCTCCATCCTTAAAATGAAAACATTCATGGTAAAGAATATATGGGACCCTGGAGATGTGTTAAATCAAAGGTGATGTAATCTGTGTTTCAGTTAAAAAAAAGTAGATGATGCTGATCCATGAGGTTGGTGGACGTGGTTGAGATTGCGGTGGATACCGCGTATATTCGCGAAAGAGAAAGAAAAAAAGAGAACCAGATGGCACATTAGGGGCTGCAGTAGGTTTCGTATGAAACGTGAAATAACCTGATAAGTAGTAGAAGGAGGACAAGAAGGGCAAGTGGAAAACCCATGGCATCGACAGACAACACCAAGACTAATTCGAGAGCACGGACATCGAGTGGGCACCCCGAACCCGACCTAGGTTAACACCTAGTCGCGAACTAAGCAGAGGAGGGTGCCGGGATTTTACGGTTTTACGGGACGGCCAGATGAAAGGCAGCCATCCCCCATGCGCTACACCTACCCCCCCCCCGGGTTCTGGGCCTCTGCACTATCTGAAGGCAGCCTGCATATCACCGCTCCACTGTATCCTCATGCCCAAGAACAAAGAACCCATGGTAATCAAGCGAAACCGGGGTAAACACAGGACCTTCCAGGGTCCTCCGAAATAACCGGCAACCACCCCGATAGCTGGAGTGATGCAAAATGTTACAAGCAAAGAGGGCCTGAAACGCTTAGAGCATCACTAAATGCACCCAAATGGTCAGCGGTGTCCTCCCCGGGCGGCAAAAAAAGATTTGCCTACCACCTACCACCACCTGATGATAGGTGTAGCATACAGTGACCTCGCCTCAGTGAACCCGGTTGGCGCACTTTGAGGAGAGCTACAACTCCAATGCCCAGCTCAGCCTTCTAAGTTCCCTTGACAAGAAAGGCAAATAGCAACTGCATCATCATGGAGTTAGATGTTCCAGACCCAATCATAGGACCGCGGGAAACCACCCGCCTCCTTCCGGAATTCGGGTTTCCCGAGGGCTTTGGCCCGAACCCTTCATTCGGCGTGGGCAGCAATTAACGTCCAAAGGCGCCACCACTGGCTGAAAGTTGGGGGGGGGAAGGTCAAGAGTAATTTTTTTTTTTTTTTTTGTTTTTTTGGTTGGGTGGGGGGGGGGGGGGGGGGGTCCGAAGCAGTATGGGAAACATTTGTGAGTAAAAATCATTATGTATGTGGGCCTTCCCAAAAGTTTGGGTCATGACCCCGGACCCCCTAGTGTGCGCCCTTGTTTTACAGTAAATATACATTTTGCTACATGAAATCATGCTGTTTTTGGGGGCTTTTTACTTGCAACGTCCGTGACACCTAAAGCCATTACTGCAGATAGTAAATGATAAATTAAAAAGTCATTCACATACATGTCATTGGGTTATTTCTTGTACTCCTCATGATAAAGCTGAAGAAAAATGCAAGCATCACTTTACTATTATTAATCTAAGGACTACAATTTTTTCAATGTCCCACTTTTGTTGCCGAGTATTGGTGCCTTGTACATACAGCGGGTGATTCGATTACAGATTTGGCTACAAGCTGCGAATACCGCGAGACCAGGCGGGAAGGGTTCGAACGCAACATTTGTTTAACTTAGAAAGGATACTAGTTTTCACATTTATTTAGGACTGTATAATCTATTATCTATATTCCATCATGTTCCGCGATCGATAGTTTAATGGTCGATGTTGGTGTTAATTTCAAATTTCATCTGTTAAAATTTTAGGGGGACGTTCCCCCCCCCTTTGCCTTCTTTGGGGGACGCGTTCCCCTCCCCCAGCCCCCCCCCCCCCCCCCCCGCTTGCGCCGCCTATGGGAACACTGGTGTGAAAGGAAAGGAGGTGCGGCTGGCCGACCCCACATCCCCCGGCTCCGATTCGTAGGGATGCCCTCGACGGCGACCTAGTATCGCGGGAACCAACCCTGTTTTTGGTCCATGCGCCGTGCTGCTGGTTGGTAGGCAGTTCCAGAAACTTTATCCAGGTTTTATATTATGCGAGATCCATTGGACGTGAAATGGAAGTTACTAGGTTGTAGTTTTCCATTTTCATTTTCCTGATCACACGAAATGAACCCATCGTGGGTATTTCAGGTCATATAAAACATTCCAACTCAAGCCTGCATTATTTGGTGAGTTTCATCACTCCATTATAACGTAAGTTGTTTTCTGTAGAGGAACAATGCTTCCATCAGTTCCTTACCTATTAACGCCAATATAACAATCTACGAGACGAGGGGCCCAAACTCGTATTTTTGGGAAAATTGGAAGATTGTTCTGGGTGCAGTGCTAGTACGTACGTGCAGCCACTGTCATCATTGTGACCATCCTTTGGTGGATGGAATGGATTAGGCCTAGATGCGAGTAGAACAGCAAGCAACCCTCAATCAAAATTGGAATCGTACTAGGCCTAGACAAGTTGTTTGGTATTCGTTGTGTCGATGCCGTCCGTTCCCAAAAGATAAAATATAACCCGTCCTTGCTGTTCAGCAACACTGAAACAGTGAGTAATTTATGCCTTACCTCATAATAATGTTTATGCTCTCCAGTCCTAGGCTAGTCCACATACTCGCGAATACGTTTCAATATGAGTACGTTACCATGCCCCATTCCCCAACTGCACCAGTCAACATTCACAGCCGCTGTCCCTACGTACACTGTAAACCGAAGTTTCGAAACTCGACCTAGGCCTAGGCTAGGCCTAGCTAGCCTGGGCCCTAGGCTCAAATAAAACGAAGTTCTCGTTTAGGCAAGTAGGCAACGTGCGAAACTAATTTTTTCAATCGTAGGGGCACTTTCTGTTAGCAATTAGCAGCCAGGAAAATTACGATATTTCATGTTTGTGGTAGTGTAGTTCGCCACCTATTGTGATATATTTTGTGTTCTTCCGTATTCTAATACACAAACGATGGGGGTGTTTTCTGGTGGAGATGGGACAGAAATCCAATTGAAATCCAATTTTTCTAACTCAAGGAAGCCTTAATCAGATAGTGAAGGCGAGCATAGGCCTCCATGGAACGCATTATTTCTTAGCCTAGGCCTAGGTAGGTAAAATACCAAAATAATGCCTTGATTAACTACAAGTTGAAAATAATCGGATGTCGATCAGAAGTTCTGCAATTTTCATGTGAAAGTAGAATAACAAGAACAAACCAAAAAAAAAAAAAATCACAATATTTCACTCATCTGGTGGAGTATTGCACCAAATCTGATGACGGTTTGTTCTTGTTATTCTACTTCACAAAAATTGAAAGGAAATTCTGATTGAAATCATATTTTTCCAACTCCCAAACGAGAAACTATTTTGGTTTTTGGCCCAAATGCGTTCCATTTGGAAGCCTAGCCTCCACTGTTTTATTGGTAGGGCTGCATTACGGAGATCGGAAAAAAACCCCATTGAGGATAGAAACATCAATTTCAATTGGGTTTATTATTCCTGCAATTTTATGTGTGAATTAAGATAGATAAAACAAGAACAAAATATCCGGATTTGGTGGCCGATACACCTACAGATGAGTGACAATATTGTGATTTTTCTGGCTGGCTCCGTTGACTGGGTAAAAAAGTGCCCCTATGAAAATGAGTTTCGCACGTTGCCTATACATTACTGGTCACCTGGTGTAATTAGACACCTAAGGAGAATTTCGTCATTTTTCCAAAGAGTTACAAATAATAACAACCAAACACAGAAAATACACATGAATGGTAGGCCTACAGTAGGGTTTGTAAAAGTATATTAAGATCGATCAATTTTCACACATTCATTCATTCATAGAATTGTACTATTGTAGGCCTACGCGCAAATAACATGAAAGAATCGCGGATCGATACTGGGATCGATCGCGAATAAATTCAATTCTTAATCACAGAGTCAATGAGAATCTCTCCTAGACGTTAACTGTGTGCGATAAGAAGGTTTGCTGTCGACAGCCTGTACCAAGTCATCGTAAGTGGCCGACGTGTATTTCTGTAACGCACGGTACATTCCAGTGGGAATGCATTGCCAGAATGCTAGTGAACAGTAGTAGGTGATGACCATGTGTTCCAAGAGGGTATGTCTTGAAAATAGTTCAACAGCATCGGGCGAGTAAGCAAGCAACATATTGCATGCAGTTTTTGTCTCGCCTGAATGAAATTCAGGGAGAGACCTAGTGGTCACATGGCGTTGTGTTGATATGATTATTAACATGGTAGCGCTTCAAATTAGAATATCTAGAACATAGTTCAGTGGCAAATTGCCTGAATTTCGCAATCTCATTGGTCGACACATTTTCCCCTTTTTTTCCCCAAAAAAAAAAAGTTCATACTGAGGACATCCAGAATACTTTAAATAACGATAGTAGGATTTTCATTTATTTGACATCGTGTGTTATTATCACTTAGCTATACTGACTATCAAAATAAATAAAAAAATTCCGACCTGTAGAGAATAAGCTTAAATATATACTGTTAAGAATCATTTTTTAATTTATTCATTTTGATTGTATGCTCAGCATCCTCCTGTGAAATTTCAAATAAATGTCTTGCACCGAATGGTGCACAAGATCAATCCTCTTAAGGAATTAATCCTCTTAAGAGCCTAGAACACCGAGGCGGGACTTCATAGGAGACATCAATATCAAGATATGCCCCCGAGAAATTGCCGATCTGGCTTGGAGTTGGGGTAACATAGCCTTCCTACCTTACAGTATTATATTTTATAGTAGTCAGGGATTGCCTTAACAATTTTGATTTCACTTGCCATTTGGGCAGAACATCTTAAGCTTCCGGTAGCCTGCATGCCTGTTTTACTAGCCCTATAACAGTGTGTGTATTGGTTTCTCAAAATCTTCAACTCGCAATGGCGACTTCAGAAGGAGGTGTGTTTTACCGCCCACAGCAATTTTCACTAGCATTTGACCAACGGGCGAGGCTTATTTCGATGCCTGGTGAGGTGAGGTCTCATCTACCCGACATGCTAGCCTCTGTCACGTATCACGATCTTGTGCACGGTTCATTGCTTCCTGTCGGGACCCAGGTAGAAAAATCATATACCCGATACCCGAAAATTACATCACACATGATAAGATTTTAATTACAAAAATATATATGCATGTTCTTTGCTTCCAATGGATTTTCTTACCTCCAATGTTGGGCGCGACATGATTCATCTACATCTAAAAATGTTAAAATGTCGGGGAATCGACCGACCCATCAAGTGCAATCATACCCAATAAATGATCCCCAACCATACAAATACATGTAAAACTTTCATACGTACGCATGGCTGGCTAGCCCGGGTACCCGGGTTACCGGCCGAAAATGGACAAATGAATGGCCCGTCCGCTACTCCGATTCTATGTCGATGTTTGGGGCAAATGAAAGATGCCTGAGCCAGGTTGATCGAACATCGTTAAAAAGGGTAATAGTAGTACACTGTAGATTTTGTAGACCATGTGTGTTAGTATATAGGCTAGTACTACATGGGGGGGGGCCTGTGTTGACACTGGGGATTGAACTAGGAACCTCTAACACCTGATAGTAATAGGAGTGCAAAAGGGGAAAAAAAATGAAACTTTAAAACAAGATTTTTATGAAACTGCCCAAATATGCAGCATTTAAGATTTTTAGGACAAAGCTGAGGTGGTTTAACAGTTCCCCAGCTTAATTGCTAGTCGCTACAAATCAACTCCAGTTTCAACTCGAGAAAAGTAACAGGAAACCACCATCCACTTTCCAAGCATGGGAAAATTACAAATTATGGGGTAAAGGGTGGCCATGCATAGCTCTGACACTTACTGTAGGGCATATGTCGATGAATCAGATTTTAGAACAAAATCTCCTGGATAATCCACAAAGGATAACTTTACGCCTCTAAGCCTTGCTCTCAAATTTGACATTTACTTTTCCTCATTCTCCTTAAAAATGTTTCATTACTCTGCCTGACCCTAGACATTTAATGATGTAGCATTATTTTTGTACACGAGTCATAATGCTGGCTTCAATTTATACCTTGCTTTATTCAAGAAACTATCCTACAGAATATAGTCAAATATTTTGCATGCCTGTCTCATTAGGTTTATTGACCTAATTCCAAACAGCAGAGTGAGCTTTAGGATTCTTATAATGATCGGCATATTTCATGTCCCATAATGCAGTTTAGTTTCTTTACAGACTGACTTCCATTTTATGCCATTATTTTGATAATTGACCTAATATCACCTCCCTCTAATTACACCATTGCCCTGGGGTCTAGGCTTGCATGCACTGACACCATTGAAGCTTAATTTCCATTTTTCTTCCTCTAATGCATTGGGTATATGTTTTAATACCATTTTTGCCGGTTTTTACCCGTTTTTGTTTCGCCTGAACTCTGTTTCAAGAGAGACATAGTGGAGCCACTTTGTTGTGTGTGTGTCTGTCTGTTCATCTGTCTGTCCGTATGTGCGGTTCGATATTCCCTAAGCCATGAAAGCCGTCATGCTGAAACCTTTTTGTGGAGGTGTGCGGTTAATTAGAACTGGCCCGAAGCTTGTGTACAAGATATCTCTTGATCGGTAGATACATTGTGATCATTCAATTGTATACAACTATGGAGTATATACGAACTGAGTAGATTCCTGGCATAATATATGCTAATTAAGTAGTCTAACTTTGCATAATTTCATGCAATTTATTTGGGGTTGGTGTGATTTGGACCAAACCTAGTGGAGATGTTTTATCTATAGTCCCAATCAATTTTACAGTAGGGACGAGGTCACCGAAGGTCATTTAATGTTACTAATTTGCATTTACCTAGTCTGATTTGCATAATTTATGCAGATTTTGAAGTTGGTTGCATCCCCATGAAACTTGGTTGAGATGTGGTCTATACCTTCAATCTGATTAAATTTAACAACCGTGTATAAAGGTCACTGAAGGTCATTTAATGTGAATAATTTGCACAATTATAAAATTTTTCGAAGTTTTCGTTTTTAAATAGCCAATACACAATTGAAATAAGGCCAGTTAGGGTGCTCGTAGAGATTTGTCATGGTAATTTCTTGGTTCAGTGGATCAAACAACATCTAAAGACGAGGTGAAAGGTCAAGTTTCAAGAAATGTGCTGTTTTTTTCAGGAGTTACAGGGGAAAAGAAATGAAAACAGTCCAATTTTGGATATGTGTTAGAGCTCTTTGTGATACAAGACGAAACGAAACTCTCCGCCTTCGATCTGACACCTGGTCTGTAAGTAGTACAAGGGGCCAAAGGTCAATTTTGATACCTTTGGGCAATAGCATAGAGTGTGTGTAACTGATTACATAATACTTTTAGGGCTTTGTGCATCACATCGAGGCAAGCAATTCTCATAGGAAAAATGTCATTCATTCATCAAAGGTCATTCAAGGTAAAAAAAAACTGCCAAATAATAAAACTTTCGCACTAACTTCCGGTGACTGTATCCGATATGGCTGATATTTCATAGCATAGGCAAATATTATCAAGTGTAACATGTTCATAAAACGTTATGCAAGCATGAGGTCATCAAAGGTCACTTATGGACCAAAAACTAATTGGAATAACCATTAGGATTTTATTAACATCTGATAATTAGCCTTAAACTACCTGTGATGACAAACTGTTCCCATTGATAATAAGCACCATGCCCCAAAATATACCAGCCATATCGAATTAGTTTCAAAAGTTGGTTGCAGGAATTAATGCAGTCTAATAATCAGAAAACTTCCATGTTTTTTTTTTAATAGGAGCAGTTACCTAGTCTTATACTCAAAACTATCCTTACCCATTTTTCATGAACCTTTCGAAGAGTATTTGAGAATATTTGAAAGTCAGAAGAAAATGGGTCAATGGATTTCCTTGGCTATTGTGTCTAATTTTTACCTTGTAAGTGTGGCAGGGGGACTAAAGAACAAATCATCTGATCGCCGCCAAACAGGCGAGGGACACGTGGGGCGATTGCCTTGTATATTCCTCACCACTTCTCTGGGGAATCCCCAGAGGAGATATGTGAGTGCTGACCCAGGAAAAGTTACAATGGATTGGTGCTGGGTTCATTATTAACTGGGACAGGCCTGTAAAGCTAGCATGGTAGATTAGGCCTACATTATTTGGATTTTCCAGCAAGGAGTTCGGGGAGGATAGGAGGCTAAATAGACTGTGTAGTTATATATAGAGGAGCCATATTGTGCTTGGTGTATATAGAGTCATATACTACAACTGCTAACACGATACACAGACTACAAATTGCATTGCTTTATGTTGCTGTATTCTTGATGGTGAGCGTTTTAAGTAGTTATCAGTTGTTATGGAAATATGCTGATATGAATATCACAACATCCAAATTGAAGTGCAATTATAAAAATAAAATCTTGCCAATTCTCCTTCTCTCCCCTGCCCCAAAGACAGAATGCTGTAAGCCCATGTGCAACAGTAACAGTAATGTGTGTTAGGCAAAGTTATTGTGGAACCTATTAATACAATTTACAACTGAGACTCTGGCAGTCACTAGAGGACATTCAGTGTGTCTATTTCGCATAGTTTATTCAAAATTTCAAAGTTTGTTCGATTTTCATGAAGCGTCATGGGTATGGTCCGCAAACATTGAAAATCAACTTGAGTCACTGGGGGTTATTCAATGTGTATAATTCGATCATCATGCAAACATTCAGGTTCGTTGGATTCCCTGAAACTTATTACGTTGTGAGTAGTGCCACCATACATGGGTCTGAGAAAATAGGTCACGGAAGATGATAGTATTGTGTCTAATTGCATAATTTAGAAATTTTAGTCACATTCCACAAAAGGATACCCTTTGGTAGACATGGTCAATAATCAGTCCTTATTGAATTGAAATTCGGTCAATGGATTTATTAAGCTGGTTCGATGAATGCATAACAAAACCGAAAGAGACGATGAATGAATTATAAGTATTTGCATAGTGACTTATGGAAGAAACCACGATCGTGCAACCAGTGGGCTTATCAATCATGCAAGGGGTGGAATTTTCATCTTTAGCCTCTTCATCCTGTTAATCAGTAGGAGTCTTTTACACTACGTAATTGGTTGGACACAAGTGAGTTCCCAGTCAACGTTATAACAATATAGTACTTTCTCCTTGGTGCTTGCACAAATTAAAAGTCTTGTAAGAATCTTTTGTTTGCTAAATTGTCATCTGCATATTATTCAAAATACACTTGGTGTCACATTCTTCTTGCGAGTATTGAGAGAGAATCAGAGTCCTCCAGAAAAGTTCAGCGGAGTAAAGAAGTTGGGCAGTCACTGGCCATTTGTCTCTAGAGATGTTTTTGGAGGCTTGTTGCTCTTTATGCACCATCCTATGACGACCCTGTGCAACCTCGCAATTTATTCTGTCTTCCTTGTAGAAATGCCCGGGGTAAGCCGCAATACTGGTTACAAGCAGAAGGTCAACGAGAAGCATTTTTTGTTTCTAAGGGCTGTGGAAGCCGTCAAGGGGAAGAAGCTCTCCCTCCGCGATGCCTCAGGAAGTATGGAGTCTCAAAGTCCTCCCTTCACGATCGAATCGCGGAAGGGTCGAATCGATAGGCGACCCGGTCCGAAGACCATTCTGACGCCTGCAGAGGAGCAACTGCTCGTGTCCTGGGTCTTGGAGATGGCCAGCATTGGCTTCGGAGTGAGAAGGGAGAAGGTTGTTGCCGCCACCAAGTCCATGTTGGACAAGCAGACCGAAAGGTCCCCCTGTTCAAGGACACCTACCAGGTAAGGGACTGGTGGTACGGCTTCCTCCGACGACACCCACGGCTTTCTGAGAGTGGAGCCCTAGAGATGGGCCGTGCCAAACTCTCTCCAAGAAACCCTAGACAGATGGTATACGAAGTACTCGGGCTTTCTGGAGCGGCATGGCATCGTTGATTCCTCACAGGTCTACTGCTGTGATGAGACAAGTTTCCCTTTTGACGCAATGACAGGGTGATCGTGTCGGCTCGTCCCAATCCTGTCCTGACTACGGGTTTTTGGAATCCATTCCAAGGTGTGATAACCTCAATGGTCTGCGCCTCTGCAGATGGCCATGTCCTCCCTCCTTTCACATCTTCCCTGGCCAGTACGACGCTGACGTAATGCAGGACTCCGTACCGAACGCCCACTTCGGGTTCACCCAGGATGGCTCGATTGACACGACACAGTTCGGCATTTGGTTGACGACCCGCTTCTGTCATCAGATACCTTGCCGGAGGCCGATCGTTCTACTCCTGGATGAGAACCCCGCTCATTTTGACCTCTCGGTGGCCAATTTTTTGCAAGGAGAATGACATCCTGATGTACTGCCTGCCTCACAGCTCCTCCCAAGTGACACAGCCCCTCTGCGCTGGCTTCTTTGAATCTCTTAAGAACAAATACTACAAGAGGATAGCACAGCACAACACCAAATACCCAGACAGCTTGGTCACGACAGTGTCCTTCGCTGGCATGTTATCGCATGGCGTGGATGGATGTGTCCGTAGAGTCCGTTGTGAACGGTTTCAAATCCTCTGGGATCTGGCTGTCAACAAGGATGCTATCCCTGATAAGAGACTCCAGCCCTCATCTGCACGGACTTGAGCAGGAGTGTGTTCAATGGCCACTTCTTTGACACGCACTTGCTTTTCTCATACTTCATAATGGCCGGGTTCTGTATCTAGAGTATGTGAAATACTGAAAGGATGGTTATACATCTCTCCCGTGTTTTGATTCCTTGACGATGTCAGAGGAATCTATGCAGTCATGACAGTATGTTTTGTGTGTTTGTGTGTATGTATGTGTTTGCGCTATGGTGATGCCAGCTGGAAGCACAATAACTTGACTCCACTTGGATGGATGAAGCCCATACGGGTATGTGTGTTCCCCATGAGTACATGAACCCTATTGTTTTGGGTTCAGGTCAGAGGTCAGCAGAGGTCAAAGTCTGAAAACCTTGTAAACAGGATAAGTCTAGACTGGTTGGTCCGATCAAGTTGAAATTTTGTGCTTTCTTATGGGGAGTACAGGAACCCTATTGTTTTTGGTTCAGGTCGGGGGTGAATTCTGGTAAAAAAATTTAACATTGTGAAATCGATATTTTGCCCAATTTTGGCTTTTAACATGATACTTGACTCCCACTTGGATGGATGAAGCCCTACGTGGTTATGTGTGTTCCCCATTATAGGTAAAGCAACTCTAATTGTTTTGGAGTAGGTCAGGTCAGAGGTCATCTGAGGTCACCATGGTCAAAGTCTGAAAGCCTTGAAATCCTTATCAAGTGTGTAGGAACCCTATTGGTTGGTTGGGAAAAATGGAAATTTGTCAGATGTTATGTTGCCCATGAATGAGCTGGTGTTGCAAATCTCCCATGGAGTCCTTGGGTCGGGTTCTATGTTGTTCAGGAAAGAGGGGAATCACTGAACCTTCTGGCTTTCTGGTACACAACCTATTACATATACCTACTCTACCATTTCCATACAATCGAAGCAGTTCTTTGTTCCGATCTTGAAGAAAACAACAATCCGACAGTTTATTAGAAAAAAAAAAGGATATATAATAATTTAAGCAACCAATCCAGGATTCTCATTGTGCTCTATGGGTGTGTGAAGAAAAAATATTGAATACGAACATTAATAGGAATAGGAAAACAAAAAAGTCTTGGGTCCGGCCTTAATGACCATAGACTTATGGGAACGAAGGTTAGAACGCAGGTTTGGGGTAGGAATTCCAGAGTTGTAGTGCAGGATACGCGAAACACCAATCAACATTATCCATATGACTTTGTCCTAGATGGTAGTGTGTCTAGCTGGTAGGGACGGTGAAATCTTGTCGGTTTGCTGTTTCATCGTTTTGTTGCACAGTGCTCCATGGCAACGACCGTTCGCACTTGGCTTCTGGTTGTAAAGTAACAGGTGACCCTATTTTTCCATTCATTCTTTGCTTTGTGCAAGGATCGTCCTTCAGTTACGATTAGATGATCTTGAATTGAATTTGGCTCCTAATCTCATAAATATTCATGTCTGGGATTGGAAAGTATGGACAATGCATGTAAGGGTCATGTCCAACCAGGGAGGACACATGTATACATGTTTCAGGCGCAGAACTCGTGTGATGATGGAAAGGTAACTTGCGAACAATTTCTAGACATTATTGACTGGGGCCTCACAGGGCTCCTTGTGTTTGCTGTGGTATATTCGGGCATTGGGTAGGTACCAAGTTACACTCAACATGGAAACAAGGCCGGGTACATTTCATTTTGGATTATGAACTGACGCCTGGCTGATGTGCAATATGACATTGCACAGCACACATTGAATGCCACCGGACAGAATTTTTGTTAATCCAGAGCAACCAGTATATCTGTCAGGTGCCTGCTTGGTTACTCCAGATCGAGCATATGGGCAGGGCTCCGGTCGACTTGGCGGCATCCCTAAAGTACAGTGGCCATGCAACAGATCATCTATGAAGGGCACCGATGAAAAGAGGACATGCCAAAACCCCACAACCATAATTTTTGGCGATTCTGGCATGTTCCCTTGTTGAGTTATTTATTTCACCTAAATGAATTTCATTGTGACTGGTGACGTCATCAGAGTAATGATGCAAAGGTCACCCATTTACTTTACACAGTAATGCTGATACTTTGCACCATTATAGCAGAAAATATTAGTTCATAATCATAAATGAAATTAATGATATTATTCTTTCATCTTGTGAACAATTTGTGAGTTTTCGTAAAGATCCAACTTTTAATAGGTTGGTGAAAATACATGTTTTGGATTGATTCTGTATTACACAGGGTCCCTAGTTGTGACGTCACTGGGCAACCATTTTGCACATAGATAATTGTCTCCTTTTCAAACTCGAATCGGCTGAAATCTTCTGAGGTTTGGGTTTTTTTCAAAATTCGGGGAAGAGACATAGTGGTTCATAGGCGTGTGGTGTGTTTTGTGGTGTATGTCACACTTCTCGTTAGGCAGGATTTCTCACAAACCGTGAGGACGACTATGATGAAATTGTGTGTAGCACCAGGGTTGGGTGGTGTCACGATCTGATTAGATTTCTTGGGCAGTGAAGTCTTAATAGTTGGGTAATTCGCTCATTTTATGTAAATTATGTTTAAGTCGTTAGCCCGATTACGCAAGACAAAACGTATGGGCTACAGTTAAGTGAGTAGTTTGCATGTTGGGACATGGATGACAGGTAGATAGATGAATGTGCTTAGATTTTCAGCTAAAATATGCTAATTAAGTGGTCTAACTTGCATCATTATGCAAAATTTTTCAAGTTTGTCAGATTCTCACGAAAACTTGGTGGATGTGGGCTACACATGGTTTCCGAGTAATTTCAAAGTGAAGTCGGGGGTCCACTGGAGGTCAGTTAATGTGTTTAATTGCAATAATTTATGCAATTTTTGAAAAAAGTTCGTTGGATTTCCACAAAAACTGGTAGATGTGATCCAACTTTGACCTGATCATTTTGAAGGTACAGCGGGGGGTCAGGAGAGGTCATTGTATGTGCCGTATTAGCATAATATATTCCACACGTTAACTTGGTCAGAATTTCGCCAAACTCGTAATAGGGAGTAGTATGGTCCGTTAACATTTTCGGGATCTGATATGTTTGATTGTTCAGGAATTTGATGAATTTCACCATTATAATAGCTTCTGTTAGAATAAAGCACGTGAGGAGGAACGAGGTAAACCATTAGCTCCTGTGACAATTGTGAATGTTACCCGGTTATAAGCTGCCCAAAGCAAACCCTTCTCTTACCCAACCAATTTGATAGGTGATTAGACCTTCAAAATACTTGTACATTTTTCTTTCCTCTCTTTTTGCCTGGGGAATGGGGACAGTGTGGGGGTTTCCTAAAGATTATTTTGGGGAATATTTGACTGTTGCAAATGGGGGATAGTTTGTTGGTGTGGTGGGGGAGGCAGAAGAGGGTTTTGTTTGCTGCCTGGCGGGGGGGGGGGGGGGGGGTGGGGGGGTGTGGGGCATGTTCTGGCGTTTGGTAAATAAAAGGCAATGAATAATGAAGGAAAATGATTTTAAAAAGGCAAAGAAGCCCGGGCTTCTGTTCTTTTTGCAAAGGGGATTTTCGAATTTCAAGTTGGATTTTGGGTCAAAGAAGTGAGTTGACTGAGTGATAAAACTATTCAAATTGGGGGTATTTAGAAGAGAAGAGAAGAGTGGGGGGCATGAAGAAGAAAAAAGCAATTAAGGGACTCTGTAATAGAGAAACTCATTGGTCAGAGTTGGATTTTTAGGTGTTATATGTGAAAATAGTGTTGTTCGTTTGACATGACGGTGGTCTGCATGAACTAGTTGGTTGTGTATAGTGTGTGTATAGTGTGAATAATAGAAACACGATCGCGCAACCAGCAAGATTACTTTTTGGCGATTGCCTTGTTTTTTTAATATACTAGATACCAAAACAAAAATATAGCAGGCAGTTAGGTTTACATGACCATTGTACTTTGAGGAAACGTGTTGGACACTCACCAGGGCACACATCCTCATGGCACTACACGGGGCAATAATGTGAGTTTCCCAGTCTCTCCAGGAGATACCCCAATCTCTACAAGCCAGCCAATGCCTACTGTAACAGTTGTGACTCAGACATATATTTTCAGTGTAGGCAATTAATAGTCTGGAATCTGTGTTTCCGGTAGTTGCTTCTGATTGGTTGAGGTGATGTTGAAATGCCAATTCATAGAGTGTCTGGATACGTACATTCACGAGGCTCTATGAGAGAAACACATGTCTGATACATGTCATAGTGAAGACAAATTTCGACTGGGCATGGGAGTCCAAAATTCCTCTCATTCCCTCGAACAGAATCCCATCTAGTGCATATGGTGTGCATTAGTTGTGTGCAACTAGTGCCATAGTTGAATCAGTCAAAATGTTTTATGGTCGTATCTTTTGTTTGATGTCTTCTAAAAGCACCCTTCCGCCCTTCAGATATCAATAGAATATGATATCGAAAATGAGTACCATCATTTGATTACTCCAGTCCACTGGAGTCTGTTGTTCTACAGCAGAAACACAGCCGTCGCCCATAAATTCAGCCGGATGGCGGCAGAACATGTTATGATTTACCATCCATGGGGTCTACTCCACAAAATTACACATTTTTACCTAATTGTCTTGTTTCAACAGATACATTTCTATTTCAATATGAGCATATCAATCATTTCAGAAGTGTAACATGAGTATCATTGTAATTGGAAAACATCAATTCTGTGATTTGAACCTTCAAGCCTGATACAACAGCACTGTATTTATTAGTGAGAGTTGGTGCCAAATATCTATGTGGATCTATTGTAGGTTTCTCCGTAGACTAACTACACTTAGAATGCATCGTGTGTGAGTGGACTACAGAACCAACCAAGATGATTTTCATTCATTGGAGTGAGGAAATTGAATCATCAGACTGAATTTCTGCCATGGCAAGTGTGGAAATGAGGCATCGTCTACTATCATGCAAGATGCCTTGTGCCATCACTAAGTGATGTGCCATAACCTATGTATACTAAGTCTATTCAAGTCATCACCCTGTTACAATTGGGGCATGATAGGGATCTTTAATTTGACTGAAGAGTAAAAAACCTACCAAATTTACAGTCAAAATATGAAGCTCTCCTGTGAACAGGAAAGTAGAAAGCTATCTGTTAATCACAAGTGGTTGATTAATCCACCTTCTTGTGAGTGAATGAATTTATATTCAAACTGTGAAGATGTGTGTATGTAACTGTGTTCTTTGTCATCATTCATGTAGTATTCAGAACTTTATTGGACCCTTTAGACACTTGTGGTACAAATGACATTTCGTTCTGCTTGGTAATCTTGTTTATAGTAAGTGTAAAAAGCCTGAAATGAGACTAGTATCTTCAAACTTCAAAGATTTCCAGTCTGACCTCATTACTATAAACTTAATAGACGGTGTTTGAGGAATTTTTATGACAACAAACCATTTAATTGGCAGGATGGAGTGGCAGGGGGGTGTACCCACTAAATTGTCATGGGGGGGTGGGGGGGATAATCACTGACTGTTGGAGGGTCAGGGGGTTGTCTTCCTCCCCTTTGGAAAATGTTTGCACCCCTTGGGAATTATTTTGGCTTCTCAAATAAGGAACGTTAAAGTGATCACTCGTGCAATGACAGGCAGCCAGTTGTAAATCAATCGAAGAAGCAGGGGTGAGGTGGGTGATGTGAGCTGTGACCATACACTCCGCAGCATGACTTTGATCCCTTGTTATATAGTCTTGCACAATGTGTGTGCATCAATCCCATGTAAAACCATATTGAAGTAATCTAATCTGGAAAAATGAAAGCGTGAATCACTTTACGATGTACCATCCTGCCTATTCTGGCCAATACGGTATGAAGCTGCATGTTTGGCATATTTCATTGATGTGATCAGACATGGCTGTGAAAGGATATCATAGCACACCCCAAGGGCTTCAATAGTTGTTGTTGGTTTGACAAGGGGACCCCCACCACGTTCAAACTGGTGAAACTGGGGGCGGAACTGGATAACTTCAGTCTTGCTGTGGTTGAGACCCAGCGATTGTCCGCCCATTAACTTTGGGATGTCATACTACGCTTCAGATTTTCACACCAGAGTCGGGTCCGAGTACTTGAAACAGGAACAGGCGGGAGGTTTCTGTTCTCTCATCGAATTTGATGTTCTGGCTGCATAAGATTACCGCAACTTCTCCATCTGGCTGCATTCTGGCTTTCTGATGAACATCATACCGGACAGTGAGGACTTACAAGTGCACATTGATACTTGGGTCTTTGCCGAGTTACAGTCACTGCCAGTTTGTCAGTCCTGGGGAATCATAAATCGCAGCCAGTATGAAGGCAAACTTTAATTCACCAGCAGCGACCCACTCACATTCAATAATCAAAACAGTAGTGTATGTCAGCATTACACGATCAGGACACATTGTATCCGTATGATGTTACTTATATTCATTCCTAAGGGATAGGTTCCATACTGGCGCGTGTGACCTGTCGCGTTGAATGGCACGATGTTTATCCGTAACAGCTTTGCTCCCCCTCGCCGGACGACAACGGATTTTAAGGGGTCCCCGTATGGGTAGAGAGTAATTGAGCTAGATAACACTATCTCGACTTGAACCTTCTGAAGCTTTTAATGGCAACGTTCTGTTCTATGTGTAACGTCTATGACCCTAATATCCCCACTCCAGGGATATTATGGTTTTTCCTTTGCTGCCATCGCAGACCCGTCCAGTTCTGCTGGCCGTAATGATTTTGGGTTTTATTAGCGAAGTGAGTCTCAACGCATCATCGGATCGGATGTCCGCCCCAGGAAATCTCGGATGAGTTCAAAAGTGGGTTTTGGGGCCTTGATGCCTCATTTCAGGGGTTACACAAAAAATTGAAATTTGTCCAATTTACACAAAACTTAGTGGGAGAGTGGACTTAGACGGTTCCAAAAAACATGGGCAATGATTTTCAAGGTCACTGGAGGTCAAAGTTGTGAAAAGATTGAAGTTTGTCTGATTTACCGAAAACTGGGGGAGGTGGACTGCAGAAAAATTTCGAAATAGATGGCAATTGATTTCAAGGTCACATTTGTGAAATATTTACAATTTGTCCTTACTTTGGTGAGTTCGCAGGAAAATTGGTTGGTGTGGACTTGGTTGGTCCTGAAAAACATGGCGATGTTTTCAAGGCACCAGAGGTCACTTTCGCAAAATTGTGTGATTTTTTTCGCCGCATTCGAACAAAACTGACTGTGAATGTAGACTACAGTTGGTTCCAGAATACATAATGGTCATCGCATGAATTGAACCTCCCCTGGTCATGGATTTTATTTTTGATATAGATTCTTAATACCCAGCATCGCCTACATTGTTTGAAAGTGGGGATATATTGTTGGCGCTTTGCCTGTTGGGCGATGTGATGATGAAGTGTAGTTGTATGAATGAGCAGAGTAATGGTGGCCAATAAAAGAAATGGTACAGGGTAACTGAGTGTTAGGCTAATCAAACTATGCTCCACAGAGAGCTCACGAATATGTTGAAAATGTTTTGTCGCAATTCTACAAAAGTGTGATGGCAATGAACCATTCAAAGGGTGACAACTGATCGCTGTGATATCCCTACAAATGTGAGAAAATGATATCCTCCGAATATTCTCTGAGGTTCAAAGCGGTGTCAAATATATCAGAGCTGCTTTGTAGAAATGCGGGCACTTAGAGCAATACAATTTTTTTTTCATCACCATATGGCTTTGTGAGCATTGTGCTCGTGGCAGTTATCTATCTGTCTGCTCAAACATTGATTAAATGCTTACTCTCCTGCAGTGTGTGGTCGATCATGATGAAACTTGGTCACAATGATTACTGAGTGGAGGGGCAGCTGGGGTGGTCAGGGAGTGAAGTTGAAGTTAATAAAAGGTAATCTAGGGACATTTTTCGGCATTTGCCCCGGAAAAACGGAAAAGAAAACTGCAAAAGCTTCTTCTCCGACAGATCAAATCGGATGTTCATGAAACTAAGTCAGGACTATCAGTGACCAGTGGTGCTTACGGGGTGTTCAGGAATTTGAGGTCAGTAAACGGTCTTTTAGGGGTTCATTTGGCCAAAAAGGTCATTTGGGGGGGGACGAAGAATCAAAAATGCTTTCTCCCAACAGATTGAATGGATCATCATGATGGTTGTATTCTATTAGCAGATGACCAATGCGGATACTTTACAGGGTGGCAGGAATTTGGGGTCACAAGTATTTCATCTAGGGGTCATTTTGGCCAAAAAGGTCATTTTGGGGGGTTAAAAAAAATAAAAAAACGACGCTTCTCCCACAGATTGAATTGAGATGGTACCATCTTCATGAAAGTTGGTCAGTGTTTTATCATTGACCAATTGCACCTACAGGGTGTTCAGGAATTTGAGATCACAGGTCATTAGGGGTCATTTTGGCTCAAAAAGTCATTGGTTGGGGTCAAACAGTCAGAAACAATTCTATCTCTAATATGATTCAAGGGAGTATCTGACGGTCAATACAAAAATACAGTTCTGATGCACTTGGAATGACCAATCGAAAACACACATTTTACTTGTTAATAGGATTACTATCAGGATCTGTGATATATTGGCAGGGGAGCTACTGTGCATTGGCACTCTTGTTTTATCACCGTCAGGGTGGGCGTTGTAGAGATTTTTTTTTTTTGGGGGGGGTGGCTAATTTAAATGTGGACCACTAACTGAGCAGAGCACCATCAGTGGCTGTGCAGAGGGAGTGCCCAAAGAAATTTGAAAAATTAGGGCCCTGAAAAGACTAGACATGTGCAGGCGGGTAGGCCGCAGAAACTGCCAACGTGTATATCCACGCAGAAAAAGCCCAGGACCTTGTTTAGAGAAAGTACATTAAATGGTGTTTGGGGTTTTTGAAATGCCTAGCTACCTGGTGTTTTGTACTTTTGTTGTCAAAACCCAACAAAGTTCGATGAAACCATCATGAAACACCACAAATCTGACCTCTAGTGACCTTGAAATCACCGCCAGTTTCGGGACCAAGTTTGTCCCCACCCACTCAGTTCTGTGTAAATCGGATTAACTTTTATATGAAAAAAAAAAACACAAAATTAGACTGGGACCTTGAAATCACCGACATGTCTTTCGAGACCAAGGTTGTCCACCCACAAGGTGTTGTATAAATCGGATCAACTCAGGTAGTTAGGCAAGGAATAGCACTCATTGAGCGCTCTGGTGACCTTGAAATACTGTCATGTTTTTGGGAGAACTTTTGTCTCCACACAACAAGTTCGTGTTAATCGGATTATGGAACTTGTTATATTGTATATTACCTGCAAAATGGAGGGCGGCAGACATACAGTGAGGCCCACCTTTGAACTCATCTGAGATTTCACGTAGGGCGGACATGGGTACCAAATTTCAGATCAATCGGAGAAAGAAAAGTGTCAGAGATTAACGCCAAATGGTTCCGGCTAAGGTGGCGGAGGAGGAGACGGGCCGGCCTACTAGGCTTTACACTCACGAAACCATAAACTAGACATGTGCAGACGAGTAAACTGCCACCGGATAATATCCCAGCAACAGTGGCCTTTGGACGCTCACGTTTGAAGGAAAGAGAACATCAATGTTCATGCTATTGGACCTCCTGGTGACTTTGAAAATGCCCTCATGCTGTTCGGACCAAACATTTTAAATCCGCCAAGTTAGACAAATGGAATGAAACGGTAAATTTGAACTACTCTAAGTGACCTTGTAATCATGGTCATGTTTTTCGGAACCAACTTTTGTCCCGACCACCAAGTTTCATGTAAATCGACTGACTCTGTATTTCGTGTACAACCCGCAAATAGAGGGCAGCATACTTGCAGTGATGCCCACTTCGAACTCATCGCACGATTTACTAGGAAGACCGTTTACCAAGTTCGATCGACGGTACAGGCTTATTTTCTCTAACGCCTAAATTTCCGAGCGGCGGCAGAGACCCACTCCCAAAACATATTAGTCCCCCGAACACTTAAAAGTTTTTGCCCAGATATATAACCAGTGTTGGAGGACTCGAGTCGCGATTTTCGTCTCGCGCCCATTTTGAAGGACTCGGCTCGTCCTTGTGACTCTGGACGCGGTACTGCGCGTTGGGATTCAGGGACCTCGTCCAGTCCAGTTTTCAAGACCGCTCAGAAAAATATCCACAGGAAAATCCCGAACTTAGTGTTATACCTGCAGAATTGTTGACATCGACAATTGACAATTATAAATGTGATTGTACTGTCTTGTTGTCTCTTTCCTTCAAATTCATTAAAATCAAATCTGAAGTTATAGCCCATAGTGCATTTTATTGACTTACTGTGCTCGTCGGAATGGCGGTTAGCAGTGCATCTCTTTATGCGGTACTTGCACAGACCCTGTCTATACAGATGTAATGTTGATGTCTTGATGCAATGAAAAAAATACTTCAAAGTGGTAACTGATTTCTGGAAATTATTGTCCTAGAGTTTGCAAACTTTGAGAGGAGTGGGGATCAGGTGTAAGGTTATATACATGAGTTATTTAGGGCTTTATTCCGTTAGTTTTGGCACTGCTGTAATGCAATTTGCATTTACATGGCTAAAAACTGTAACACTTTGAGGCAAACCCATGGAATCCCCAAAATCTATCTTCAATATTCAACTACCCCCTATTGGACCCTGCACCACCCCCGCGCCATTGAACATCTGGCATACCAAAAAGTCCGGGTTGGCCACGCCATCGCCCTTCTCTTTTGCCAGACTTTCGTCTACAATTTATCATCTTGGCTTAGAAATTTCGTCAGAATTTCACCCGTTAGAGTTAGTCCTTACGTCCAATCAATCGTTTTATCATTTGGGTCAACCTGTCTACAGTTGGTTTTCACCTATTCCAAACGACTTTTCTTACGGAGTATGTCGTTTTTGAAGGAAAAGTATTCTCTCTCTCGATCTCGATTTGGTTAAGTCCTTTGTTTAGCCTAAGCTGCACCTAACACAGTCTTCGTGTTGTTATACGTTCCCACTGCCTAAACGTCCAAGTGCGTGTGGACTTCGGCCCGTAGGTGTTACGTGGCAAGCCCGGGCTGGGACTGTTGGCCGGGTTGCTTCCCGCCTGCCCGCCGCCCTCTTCCCTCCCCCTTCCCCCTGGGTTCCCTCAGACATCCCTTCCCCTTCCCCGTTCCCTGGGTTGGGGTGTCCCGCGCGCAGACTTGGGATTCTAGTTACGTAAATCCAGTGAGAGAGGGGGAAACGGGAACCGGAGTAAGTAACCTTCGTCCTGTATGTTTATGGTTTTCAGCATGATGTCGGCTCGTGCATTGTGTGCGAGCCGTATTACTGTAGATGTTTAAAATGCCCATAGTTTCCACTGTACGTGGATGGGCTTCCCTGCATGATTATCGGCTCGTTGCCTTCGGGGTTGTGCGCTGTACTTCGCAATGGTTTAATGTGTACGCATGTTTCCACGTTGAATATATCTATATATTGGCTTTTGCCCGTGGGTGAGGGTTCGTGGTAATAGAGACCCCCTTCTCAGCGCCGTCCAGGGTAGGGAGAAGTGGGCCGTTCAATCTTACGACGCAAGTGATAATACTATGAATACCACTTTGCCAATGCTCCATATTATGGAGGAGAAAGGGGTGCTAAACATTTTGATCGCGATATTCAATGTGTCATTAGTATTGCTACTTACCCAATGTATTGAATCTATGTCCATGACCGGGGTTCATGAAACGTAGAGACTCCTCAGCGCCCTGCTCCTAGGTTGGAGAAAGGGGACGCTTTGTACTTGGTTCGCGTTTGTGCGATGTGAGGTACGTTGCCTTGTATGGATTGTTATGTCCGTGAACGAGGGTTCATGGGAGTAAAGACTTCCTCAGCGGCGTTTCTCTCAGGTATGGAGAGGTGTGCCGTTTGTAGGCTCATCAGTTGTCCCCGCTGCTGGCAGACGAGAGGGGTAGCGGGTATGTCATTGTGCGCCTAGGCCCGTAATCCCCGGTGCGGACATCACGGCGTTCGGATGGAAGTGAAGAAGACAGGGGATCGTCGCCAGAAGAGGATTTGGTCAGCGTCTTCGGTCCTCGAGGAAAGCCCCATGGGAGGAAGAAGGGAGAAGGTCGAACCAAGAAGGGGACTTCGGGCTCGGCCCCCTCGGGGGCAAGGGGTGGTGTTTGGTAAGCACGGTGGTGGAGCCGGCTTCCCCCGGTCAGGAGCTCTGGATATTCCCGGTCCTAGGACTTGGGCCGGGGTGATCCTAAAAGCCCGCGATTCGCGCTCTTCGCCTGTCTCGCACAACACTTTGGGGGTCGGGTGCCGGTCCGGATCGGGTGCCGTAACACCCTTGTCCGGGCCGGAGGCCCCACCGGCGCGGAGGAGCCGACCCAACCGGGCCGGCCGGGGTGATCATCGGTTGGACTGGGTACCTGCCCGTCACGGGACGGGGCCCCCCGGCCGGAGGGAGCCGACCAAACCGGGCCGGCCGGGGGGTGGATCTCCGGTCGGACTGCGGTTACCCGCCGGTCACGGGCCAGGGGCCCTCCCGGCGCGGAGGGAGCCGACCCAACCGGTCCGGCCGGGGTGAGCCTGGTTGGGACTGCGGTTAAACCGCCGTCAGGGCGGGGCCCCTCCCGGCGCGGAGGGGAAGCCGACCCCCAAACGAGTCCGCGGCCGGGGGTGAGGGGAGCCTGGGTGGAAATGCGGTAAAAACCCGCCCGTCACGGGCAAGGGGCCATCCCGGAGCAGAGGGAGCCGAATCAACCGGGTCCAGCCGGGGGTGGGGTAGCCCAGTCTGGACTCCTGCGGTAACCCGCCCGCATGGTCGGTTTTTGCCGGTGCCGTTGCACCAATCCGGGCCGGGCGGGCCCTCGACCAGGCCGGAAGGCCCGGTCTGGCCGCTGGATCCGGACCGACAGCCGGCCGCAAGCGGGGGGGTCGTTTAGACCCAATTGCCGGCCGGCAGCCACGGTCATGGGGGTCTGCGCCAACACCACGGGACCCAGCAGGTCACAGGTCGTCCGGGATCGCCGGCAGCCTCTCTCACGTCGGTCATAGCGAGGTGGAAGAGGCCCAAGACATAGACCCACGTTCCTACACCCCCCGCGCCCTGGGTACCCCCCAGGACCCACCCCCTCCTTCTCCCTCATCCGCCCCCACACCACCGACGGCCCCACCCCGTATCAGGTCCTCGAACATGCGAAGGAGCCGCAGGTTTCAAACACCGGGCAAACACAGTAGACGCAAGGGCAATAAGGGTCTCGTCGTCGGAGATCCTCCTCGTCCTACAGATCGGATAGCGATTCTCTCCACCGCGGGAAAAGTCGAAGCAGCGCTGGATACGGACAAGAGCCGGCGCCGACTCAGCCGGCCCCAGCGCGTTGGTGTGGTTGGTTGCCGTGACACTCCGTCGGGCGGAAGGCCCTCTCCCGGCGCGGAGGGAGTGCCGATCGGCCAGTTCCGGCGCTTTCGCCGTATCTCCCGTCCGAAATGGAGGGCCACTCTCAGAGCGGGGGAGCCGAACGAACAGGTTCCGGTGCGGATGCCGCGTAACAATCCCAGACGGCCTCCCCCGGAGCGGCGTGGTAAACGACCCGGTCATGCCGTGAACGGCCGCGTCCCAATGCGGGGATACCTGTCTAGGCTGCAGACTCGATTTTAGCACAAAACCGACGCGGTTGGGGATCGACAGGGCCCCTACAAGTCCACCTTCACCATGGGGAGCTTAATGACTGGAAATCGGTGTGAATCTTTCAGGAGCTTCCCAGACCAGAGCAGCATGGACACTCCTTGGACCACTCTCATCCTTCGTTCAGATTTTCTCCAGGGGGAGATACAGATGCCAGCGGCCGTTGCCGTCGCAGGTAATTCTGAACTTCGTCTCTCCCGCACGGCGGTAGGCGGCACCCGGTGAGACTCGGTATGGAGAAACACTCCCGAGAGGGAGAGTTACACGCCATCCGGCGGATTATCGCTTTCAGGAGCCGCTGGAGAAGCCCCTGCTCCGGCCCTTAAGTAGGAGGCAGACTGACCGCCCCCCCCAGAAGTTTGGGGTTCGGGGCAGATGGACAGCAGGCGGCGGCTCCGCCGGGTACGACACCTCCCTAAGAGACTACACGGACCGGCGCCGTCAAGCGGAGATACTGCTATCTGCGAATACACCACATGGACGTGAAGAAGGCGGCAGGAAGCATCGTTAGTGACGGCCCCCCCGGACAGCAACTTTGGCCCCTCATCAAGTGGTTAATTCGAGCGCCGAAAGTCCTGCGAATGGTTAAGTGTGCTGAGGGCCAGCTAACTAGGCGATCTGAAGAACGCCTACGTCCTTCAAGACGATAAGCATCTCCTGGCTTCCGCCTCAGGGGACAGGTTTTCCAGTTGACTATGCCGCCGGGGCCTTGACGTTTTTTACATCGACGACCAGCGGTTCGCCTGGGAGCCTCTGCGAGGGACTACGGGGGCCAAAACGACAGTCATCGAAGGCTCAGGCGGCGGCGGGATTGACCGAGCAACGAGAAGAAGTCAGCTCTAACACGTAGTTAAGACGGAAGAACCGCTTCCCTAAACTGGACAAGGTCTCCAGAACAGCCCAAGTGGCGAAGAGCATCCTCTCCACAAGCCCAGTACCGGAACGCTCCAAGACACCAACCTGCTCATTGACTACGGACAAAAAAGGAGAAGCCGGCTATCCCAGCCGGGCCCACGAGGAAGTATCATATCCGCCCCTATCTAACGCCCCTGTATTCTTATCAACTCGTACTCCTAATCCGTATACCCGATACTATTCTTCTTCAGGCTACCTCGCTGTTCTATTTACCACTCTAATATATATAGATGCCACCAGGCAATAGCAATTATAATATGACTACTCTTATCACAATATTCTACGATTTCTCCCTTATTTCTTATAATAAAGAATACACGCGAGGCCCTATATATAGGCTTCTCCCCGCCTCCATGCGCTACTCTCCCCCTCTATATTCAGTTCTACTCTTATATTCTCGATCATCTGTCACTAGAGTCGATTCTTGCATTGATTATACGAGTCCCTATCGGCGAAATCCAGAGGCTCCCCCGAAGCGGTGGTACCCGACCCCGTCTGCCGTCAGGGCGTCACTGGCGGGGATCACCCATGATCTAGCTGCAGGACTCGATTTTAGCACCCCCACCCCCACCCCCTTTCTCCAGGGAGATACAGATGCCAGCAGGGGCCCGTTGCGTCGCAGGTAATCTTACTTCGTTATCTCCCGCGTCGGCGTAGGCGGGCCCCGGTGGACTCGGTATGGAGAAACCTCCCGAGAGGGAGCTTTACACGCCATCCGGCGGATAATTATCGGTTTCAGGAGACCGCTGGAGCAGCCCCTGCGACGGGCCCTTTAAGTAGGAAGGGCAGCCGACCGCTCCCCACAGAAGATTGGGGTTAGGGGATGGCGCGGCGGCCTCCGCCAGGTTACGAACCTCCATAAGGAGACCCAGTACCCGGCGCCGTCACAGCGGAGATATGGCGTCTGCGAATACCACCACTTTCCACTCGCACACGAGCCTGCGGGGAAGGAGGCGTCATGGAAGAATGTTAGTGACGCCCCCCGACCGCAAATTTTGCCCCTCCATCAGTTGTTCTCGACCCGAAAAGTCCTGCAGAAGGGTAGGTGTGAGGGCCAGGCTAATACGTCGATCCGAAGAACGCCTACGTCCTAAGCGATAAGATTCTCCGGCTTCCTAAGGGAACAGGTTTCAGTTGACTTGCCGCCGGTGGGCCTCGAAGTTTTTTACATCGAAGGACCCGCGGGATCGCCTGGTAGGCCTCGCGCCGGACTACGGGGGCCAAAACGAACAGTCCTCGACAGGCTCAGGCGGCGGGATTGACCGAGCAACGAGAAGAAGTCAGCTCTAACACGTAGTCTCGCCGAACGCGGCTTCACTACACTGGACCAGGCATCTCCAGCACAGCCCAAGTGGCGAAGAGCATCCTCTCCACCAGCCCAGTACCGGCACGCTCGCAATGATCCCCAACCTGCTCTTAACTACGGACAACCCGGAGCCGCCGTGCCTTCCGCCGGGCCACGACCGAATTGCCGTGCAGGCCCACCCTGGCCAGTTGGGGCTGCCCAGCCTGGTGGCTCACTAGACCACTAGAGCCGAAGGCCGGGCCCTCGAGTGGGAGATCGGCTCTCCGGAACCGTTGAACCGTCTTTCCCCGCCCTTCCGAACCATATAGGGAGGCCACCTCAGCGCGGAGGGAAGGAGCCGAACGAAACCGGTTCCGTTGCGGATGCCGTAACACTCCCCAGAGGCTCCCTCCGACGCTGGTGGTACCCGACCCGTAATTGCCGTCACGGGCGGTCCAACGGCGGGGAGACCCTGCTCTAGGAGCAGGAACTCGATGGTGCAACCGAGCGGTTTTGGGGGGATCGACAGGCCCCGTCAAAAGTCACCTTCACATGGGCAGCTTAAGGACTGGAAATCGGTGTGAATCTTTCAGGAGCTTCCCAGACCAGAGCAACAGGACTCTTGGACCACTTCATCCTTCGTTCAGCTTTTCTCCAGGGGGGAAAAGATGCAGCAGGGCCGGTGCCGTCGCAGGTCATTCTTAATAGTCTCTCCCGCGTCGGTAGGCGGCCCCCCGTGAGACTCGGTATGGAGAAACACTCTCGAGGGGGAGCGTTAAACGCCATCCGGCGGATTATCGTTTTCAGGAGCCGCTGGAGCAGCCATTGCTCCGGCCCTTTAAGTAGGAAAGGGGAGCCCACCGCTCCCCCCAGAAGTTTGGGGTTCGGGGATGACAGCGGCGGGGCTCGCCAGTTACAGACCTCCTAAGAGACTCAGTACCCAGTGGCGCCGGCCAGCGGAGATAGATCTGCTATCTGCGAATTACCAACCACCTTGAATGAAGAAGGCGTCATGGAAGAGCGTTAGTGACGGCCCGACCGCAAATTTCGCCACTCATCAAGTTGTTCATTCGACGAAAGTCCTTTTGCAGAAGGTTACGTGTGCTGAGGGCCAGGCTAACTACGTCGATCTGAAGAAAGCCTACGTCTTCAAGACGATAAAGCTTTCTCCTGGCTTCCGCATCAGGGGACAGGGTTCCAGTTGACTATGCAGCCGGGGCCTCGACTGTTTTTACATCGACGAACCAGTGGATCGCCTGGGATGCCTCCGGTCCGGATACGGGGGCACAAAACGACAGTCATAAATTAAGCTTGACAGGCAGCATGCGGCGGATGAACTGAGCAACGAGAGAAGTCAGCTCTAACACGTTGTCTACGCCGAACGCGCTTCCCTACACTGTACCAGGTCTACAGCAAAGCCCAAGTGGCGAAGGCAGCTCTCAACAGACCCAGTACGGCACGTCGCACGACCAACAGCTCAGTACATACGACAAAACCGGGCCGCCGTGCTCGCCCCAGCGGGGCCCACGAACGAATGGCCGGGACAGCCCCCCCTGGCCGTTGGGATCCAGCATTGGCCTGGCTCACTAGAGGGCCACAGAGCGAAGGCCGGCTCTCAGAGTCGGAGATCGCTTCCGGAGCCGTGAACCGTCTCCCCGACCCTTACGAACCATGGGTCGGCTCCCCTAGTCAGAGTTGGCCAGATATTCAGTCACCAAGAGCGCGGTCCGATCTCCACGGCCGCAGAAACCTTTCGCTGAGTGGGGGTCGGCTGTCCAGGCTCATCCAGAGCCATGGACGACTTTCCGCATCTACGGCTGCTGAGACGTGGAAGGCCATCCGGCTCTCCAGAGCTGCGGGCCGAATCGTTCCGCTCTGGGCGAGGCAAGAATGGCTGCTCCAGAGCCTCTTCTGCCCTCCGAGAGCGGTACGGCTCTACGAACAGGGGCCGGACCTTACGGACCTCCTATCGGCTCTCCGCGATGGTTCGGTTTTCCGGTCTCGGCTGTGGGCCGACTCTCCTGGACCCCTTATCGGCTCTCCGAGGACGGCTCTCACGAGCCGAGGGAGTAGGCTCTCCCTGCTCTCCGGAGCAGTGGGCTTACTCTCCGGACCTCCTAATAGGGCTCCGGACGGCTCTCGAGCCGAGGGAGTCGGCCTTCCCGGCTCTCCGGAAGAGTGGGCGATCTTCCGGACCCCTCTTATAGGCTCTAAGAGACGGCTCTCACGAGGGAGGGGAGTCGGCTCTCGCTCTCCGTGAGCCGTGGGCAACTCTTCCGGACCTCCTAATCGGATCTCCGAGACGGCTCTCCCGAGCAGAGGGAGTCGGCTCTCCCAGCCCTCCGGAGCCGTGGGCGACTCGCCGGGACCTCCCCTTGACGGCTCTCGAGACGCTCTCCCGAGCGAGGGAGTCGGCTCTCCGGCTCTCCCTGCCCCCAAGGAGAGTGGGCTAACTCTTCCGGCCCTCCTAATGCGGCTCTCCGAGACGGACCTCCCGAGCCGAGGGAGCCGGCTCTCCAGGCTCTCCGGAGCCGTGGCCGACTCTCCGGACCTCCATATCGGCTCTCCGAGACGGTATCACGAGCCGGGAGCGGCTCTCCCGGCTCTCCGTAGCTGTGGGCCCACTCTTCCCGACCTTATGGATCTCCGAGACGTGCTCTCCCGAGCGAGGGAGTCGGCTCTCCCAGCCCTCCGGAGCCGTGGACCGACTCTTCCGGACCTCTTATCGGCTTCAGACGGCCTCTCAAGAGCCGAGGGGAGTGGCTCTCGGATCTCCGAGCCGTGGGCTACGCCTCCGGACCTACTACGGCTCTCCGAGACGGCTCTCCCGAGCCGGGGAAGTCGGCTCTCCCGGCTCTACGGAGCCGGGGGCAGACTCTTCGGCCCTTAGGAGGACTATTCCGCCGTGGGCAGACTCTCAGCCTCTGATCATCTTCGCCAAAGCTGCGGGCCGAAGCTGCGACCACTGATCGGCGCCCCGAGCCGGGGTCGAATACTCCGGACCTGATCAGATCGCCCGCCGTGGATCGGCTTTCAGCCTCCAGGCTGTTCTTTCGGAGTATGATCGGCCAGGGCCGAATATCCCGGTCTTCCGAAGCCACGCCGGCGCTACGAGTCGCGTTGGTCGGGTTCCAGCTATCCTAGCGACGGACTGCTCTTACGGCAATTCTGCCGGATCGGTGGGGTAACGGTAAGACGGCTTCACGAGCGAGGGGAGTCGGCTATCGGAGCGTGGGCTAACTCTTCCGGACTCCTAATCGGCTCTCCGAGGACGGCTCTCACGAGCCGAGGGAGTCGGCCTTCCGTTTCCCAGAAACCGTCAACGGCTCTACGGAAAAACCGTAGGCTCTTCGAAACAAGGGCACTATCAGGGCCGTGTGATGGCGCGGCAGCGTCGGCTCGTTGCCGGGGCTGTCCGGACGCTCGCAACGAGGCCTGGGTATTGGCCTACCCTCCATGGCACGGATAGAACTCGCTGAAGTAGTCTCACGGACTGTCCCGCCATCGTCTACACATGTCCACTGTACACCGTGAGGCACGGGCCACCGCCAGTGGCCCCTGTGCTAGTGGTGCAGGAGGCCAATATGGGTAAGTTGAAATCTGAAATAGATTCACCAAAACTTCACTTGGTTTGGAATCTGGGAGTATTGAATAAGTACCCCATATGGACACTCCCGCCCAAACGTCCCCACTTTTCGGGCCACAAGGAGTCCTCCTCTGTCTGGATTTGCGGGCCTCGCCAATTCTAGGACGCCTCTCGCACTGGAAAAAAGAGAAGGGCGATGGGGTGGCCACCGGATTTTGTGTTATTGCCAGATGGTCATGGCGCGGGGGTGGTGCAGGGTCAAAATGGGGTAAAGGCTTCAATCACAGATCACCAAACCAGTGAAGTTTGTTGATTTTGTATGAGATGAATATGCAACATTACAATATACCATGTTTGTGGGGGATGATGGCAACAACTAACTGCAAGAGGACTGCTTTCTTTGAACTGATACCATATATTGCTACGAAATGCCAAGTGTTAAGTAGGGACTCGTGGACTCGTGACCCCTTTGGTCGGGACCTCGGACACAAGGCCTCGACTTGTACTCGGACCTCGGATGTTGATGACTCGGTCCGTGGGACAACGGACTCCGTGGTGGGACTCGGTCTTGGACTCGGACTCGTATCGGCTTGGACTCGACTCCAACACTGATAATAACCATAACTTTGAAAGTTGTGGCAGGGTTTAATAAAACACACAGACTAAGTTTTTTAAGTCTTGACTTCTGTTTATTCCCTATAATAAGTTTTCACATAGTGTCTCTAACCCTTGAAGAAGTCTAGTCGAAATTTCTGATACCCCTGCACAAATTATTCCACAGCCCTGCCTTCTTGGTGCACAGCTAACCGAAATAGACCTATACCAACACCATTTGTGGCTTCCGCACCACTAGTAAATACAGTAGTCACTTTCTGACCCGGTACGAACAGATGGTTGTGTATATAGTTCCAAAAGTGAACGAATATAAAAGATCCTTCTCCATGTGAGCAAGAAGTTTGGAACTTTAACTTTTTAAAAGCCAGTGAATTGATTTTGGCATTGTGACATGTCCATACCTCCCTCTGAACCTGTGCAAATTTGTACTGTGAACCTGAGCAACCAGAAATCAAGAGCCCATACACCACATCCCATTGATCAGTTCGGGAAGTTATCTGAAGGCTATTGGAATCCATGAATTGATTGTGGTTAGATTCATGTACCCGCTGAATCTCAGCAATCAGGGAATCCAGAATCCTCTCACTACATTAGTGAGTTTACTTTTGTCAATTCGGGAAGTTAATATGAAGGCTTTTGGGGAAAAAGCCATGAATTGAGTTTTGGCATTGTGGTGTGACCTGTTCACGTCTTTTCCGCTTCCTAAGTAGAACTCTGGTGGCAGAATCTTGTACCTACTGAACCTTAGCACCAGGGATCAAGGAGCCCATACACAACATTACATAGATCAGTTCGGGAAAGTTTTGAAGGCTATTGGAATCCAGTGAATTGAATTAGGTTAGATCATGTACCCGCGAATCTCAGCAATCAGGTAAGCACAGAATCCTATACACTACATTAGTGAGTTTACTTTTGTCAATTCGGGAAGTTAATATGAAGGCGTATTGGAAGCCAATGAATTTGATTTGGCATTGTGGTTTGCATGTCACGGTCTTCCGCTTCTCCTAAGTAGAACTCTGGTGGCAGAATCTTGACCTACTGAACCTTAGCAACCAGGAATCAAGGAGCCCATAACAACAGTAAATAGAGCGATTCGGGAAGTTATAGAAGGCTATTAGAAATCCAGTGAATTCGTTTGTGGTGTTTGTTTGTGACATTATCCATCTTCTCGTCTGAGTAGAACTCTGGCAGCAGATTTCTGTACCCGCTGACCTTAGCAATCCGGGAATTAGTGAGTTTACATTGTCAATTCGGGAAGTTTACTTATAAAGGCTATTGGGAAGCCATTGGAGTGATTTTGGCATGTGGTGTGGACATACATATTCTTCATAGTAGAACTTTGGTGGTAGAATTTTGTACCCGCTGATCTTAGCATCAGAAATAGGAAGCCCATACAAACAGTAGTGAGTTTACATTTAATTTTCAATTAGGGAAGCTACTATAAAGGGCTATTGAGAGCAGTTTGATTTCTGGTTCGTGGTTTGTGACATTATCACATCTTCCTCTCCCTATTAGTATCCAATGGAACTCTGGTGTTTTGTCCTGGCTGAACCTCAGGAAATACAAGGAGGTAGTTCTTGTCAACTTGGGATGTGACGAAAAGGCATCCATAAGAGTCCTTAGCAACAGCCAGCATCTGTAAGCAGATTCCTTATGGAACCTAATGCTATGTTCCTAAGCTGAAATAGCATAAGTAATCTGTGGGAGGCTCAATACTCAAGCCGATCCATGACCTAAGTTGGCTGTAAAACTTGATGAATCAACTGACAGCCACATCTGTGGAACAACTACTTCCCCATTGTATGCGTGACTCTGTTCAAGCTTTAGTAGTTCATTTGTAGGAGTAGCTGGATAGCGAGGGTGTCTACATCGCAGCTTGTTAAAGCTGCTTCGGAACATTAGGTCATTACCTTTTCCTGTATGGCATCTCTGGAGGTAAATCAGTATGGGATGAGGTGGAGTTAATGCAAAAAAAGCTAACGTGGCCACGTGACCCAGGCTCATGTAATTTTTACCAGCTTGTTGTCTCATTCTATTAGCCCTCCTTTCTAGGAAGTGGGCGCTCTAAGTCTGGTTTAAATATATAATAATACACACTGTGACAGAGCAATTTCGGAGATACAGATGTGTAATGCCGCTTGGTAACTTGGCTAGTGTCATCTGTGAAGGTCTGGAGGAACAGGTGATTTGGGAACTATAAACACGATGGACTGATATACCGCTCTAGTTTGTGCATATCATTTTTAAAACAAGGTGATCTCAAACTGTGATGAAATCTGCATTGGTAACTGAGCCCATGTTTTCGAGAACCATGGCCTATCAAATTTAGCGTCTCAATAAGAGTGTATCATAACAGTAGATTTCGACTTCCTGCATTGCCTGGCATGCTAACCTAGAAGGTGAAGAAATTAGAAGAAATTCTCACTCTAGGACCCAGGGTCACTAGCAGTGGACTGTGGAATATCCTGACTTCAAGCTTTCCCGCTGATAGTGAATGTCCTCCGAACTGTTATATTGTGTGTCATAATGGTTGACACTGGTTGGCTGTATATAAGGTCAGAGGTATTTAGGAGGTGGTCTGTTTTGGGTTCAGGCAATTTTGTCTGTCTTTTTCCTGGGCACAATTGCTTTCTTAGGGCTCATTAGTTTATATGGTAATGAACTAAATGGACTCTTTATTTAAAAAATTCCCAGCATTCCAACAAGTATTAGCACATGTACACAACTGTCCTTCTGTTTACTTGAACTGAGATTGATATATGTATACACAGCCTATAATGGAGGTGACCCGCCTTGACGAAGTAGCCACCAGAATAACGATTGTGCAATGCCCCTCGTATGTTGAAACCTCAATGTGTACATCCGCCCGAAACCGTACAGCAAAAATAATCAAGTATAAGGTGTTGTCAGTTTTGAACGACCTGTCTGCTCTTCTCATCATAGTCTCTCTATTTTTAATTTGGGATAAAATTGTGTCGCATTCTCTCCACATATTTCCTCCGCATCAGGTTCATAGTTCCTGTGCTGGAACCAGGAGCAGAGGTCGACAATGAAGAAACAGAAGAAAAAGAAGGTTGCAACCTCAAACAATCCGGGGCACCCGATTGCTCACAAAGGCCCCAATCGACAAGAAGGTTCCACCAGCGTTGCCCTCGCAGGCTGCCGAAGGAATGTCCCCGTTTATTGTGGACCCCGGGGAGGGGTGAGGTATCGCAGGGGAAGGCTCTTAGGCAAGGTGAGGGACAGTGTCATATGACTGACATCTCTTATGGTTTCTGGGGTGGTTGTTGTCCTATTGTGGACCTGGGAAGAGGGTAGTCACGGGGAAGGCTCTTAGGCAAGGTGAGTGACAGTGTCATATGACTGACATCTCTTATGGTTTCTGGGGTTGTTGTCCTATTGTGGACCCTGGGGAGGGGGGTATCACAGGGGAAGGCTCTTAGGCAAGGTGAGGGACAGTGTCATATGACTGACATCTCTTATGGTTTCTGGGGTTGTTGTCCTATTGTGAACCCTGGGAAGGGGGGGTATCACATGGTCACAGGTGAAGGCCTTAGGCAAGGTGAGAGACAGTGTCATATGACTGACATCTCTTATGGTTTCTGGGGTTGTTGTCCTATTGTGAACCCTGGGAGGGTAGTTGCGGTATCGCAGGGTAGGCCTCCTTACACAAGGTGAGAGATAGTGCCATATGACTGGACATCTCTTATGGTTCTCTGGGGTTCTTGTTTTGCTGTGGTCCGATTGGTGGACCCTGGGAAGGGGGACCACAGGGGAAGGCTTTTAGGCAGGGTGAGGGACAGTGTCATATGACTGACATCTCTTGGTTTCTGGGTCACTGTGGTTGTGTTTTCTAAACTTCAGTCATGCAGTTGATGAGCTCAGTGCCAGATTTGTTCTGTCTGTATTATACCGAAAATTTGACCTGAAACTGGACCAATTGACCATCATCAATGTTGGGTCAGTGCCAACGGTTCTAATTCACTTTCATTTTGGCACATATTGTACACGGGGGGGGGGGGGGGGGGGGGGGGGGGTCAATATTGCTGGCATTGCTACAGCATATGACTGTTTTGTCCCATCATTTCGCCAGTGATTGTCAGGCACCAGTAAGAACTTTACTTAATAATAAATGATGCAAGTTATTGCACATTTGTCAGTGATATTAGACAAAGATGATGACCAGGACAAGAAAATGTCAGAAAACAGAAGAACACGAAAAGGTCCAAAAAACAGGAAGCGGACATTTTCCCAAATGTTCCCAATGACAAAATAGTGAACTATTTAGATATCTTGAAGGCCCACTACCTTGTATTTGTGATTTCAATGGTTTCGTACTGATTTCTGTTCAAGTCACCCTCCACTTGTATTTCGTTTTTTTATTTTTCTTCCAGGGTGGGTTTGCCAGATGCTATGAGGTCATTCAGATGGACACGAAGAAACCTTATGCTGGAAAGGTGGTCAACAAACAGCGGATATCTAAACCAAATCAGAGGGAGAAGGTACACTGTTGTAGTTGGTCATTCCACAACTTAAACAAAAAAAATTCCAAATAAGGCCAGCATTCACTGGGACATTACAAAATGAGGATAAATAGTGACAATGAGTAGTAAATAAAATAGACCTGAATGTCTACAAGCTCTCCATGCTTCTGTATTTTTCACTATGATAGATTATCGCACTTGCCAATCCTCCTCCAGATTGCCCAAAACTATGACAAGAGGATGCAAATAAATTCAGGTTTCTTGAGTCTAATCAGGTATTGAGCTAGTAGTCGGGGTAATTAAGTTCCCCCCTCCCATCCCCTCCCCTCATCAGCCCCACAAAAGAATTTACATTCCAATATTCTGGTATTGAACTTCATTACCTATACTGTGATTCTCCTGTTCCGGGATCAAATATGTTCAATTATGCTAATGAATCAGTTATTTTCTCCCACCATTCCCCTCATAACAGGTTTTCTTGTTTGCAGAGTCCTTACTATAGGGATTTTTTTACCATTTGTTGCGGTTCATCCTTCATAGAACCAGATCAAATTCAACTATAACATAACCCAGCCAGCCAGCGAAACCCTCAAATTCACCAGTCTCTGAATTAGAGGTCTTAGGAACACTCTCTCTCTCCTCTAGGCTACTCTGTGTCCCAACTCCTCTCTCATTTAATTACATCTCTCTGGTTATGAATACATATATGTATCATCTTGTTTGTGAGATCTCATTTTACCTACATTAAACACACAGTCCTACCCACCGGTAAGCCTGGGAAGCCTCATACATAGCCTGAAGTATCTGCTCGGCTAATGCGATATAGCACTGCAAGGATGCAGATAACCCGAGTGCATGGTCTGAACGTCCTTGATCGAGCAGACCTTGTCTCCAGGAGAAAGTGAGAGGGAGGGAGAGAGTAAGGAGAAGATTGCTGAGACTACAAGGATGAGGGTGGTATTCTCGTCCAGAGTTTAAAGGACAACTGCACGATGTTTCATACTGGGGCAAATTTAATAGCTGGATAAAACTGAATGCCTCAGTCCAAATCGGAAGTTCATAGAACTATCCGTTACGGAGTTATAGTCATTTGAATTTTGTGTATTGTGAAGCATGTGTATTGCGCAAGATCAAAAGCATCCCATCATGCAATAATAAATGATGTCATAATTGCACACCCTGCAAACATTCTTTGTTTTCTTTTGAAATTTACACATTAATTTCACTTCGAGAAGCATTCAGTCTATGGGAAGAGGATTGCTGTTGTGGGTTGGTAAGTGTTGATGGTTACTTTGGTGAGAGAAAGACAACAGAACTTCCTTTCCTGTCCATGTGTCGTCATGCTTTATGCGCAATCAGGATTCTCCCCAATTTCTCTGCCTAAAACTCTCAGCCCAAACTTCGAAGGCCAATAACTCCACATAGGAGCATAGTATTGAAATGGGGTTTGGACCTATATACATTTTCCATTCTCCACAATATAACCTTTGTTGTTTCCAAGCCTGCAGTTGTCCTTTAATGAAGAGACATTCAGGGTTTTACTTGAGTAATCACTATCATGATGATACAATTTAGTAAAGAGATGAGTGCATCCGGTCAGATCAGGGAATAAAGGAAGAATGTGGAACGTTTTGAAGAGGAAAAAAAAAACCGCAAATACAGCTTCTGAGATTGCATCGAGAGATCTTCCAAAAAGAGCAACACCCTGGGTGAAATTTCATTAATACCTACCGTATTCATCCTGCCATCAAAGCGCTCATCTCCCATAAGCGCCTCCCAGCTTTTTGCAAAACCTGTAAATATAAAAGACGAAAGTCGATAGGCACAGCCGAAAAGCCTGAAAATATTTATTTTCCTTTTGCGTGATAACGATGTTGTGGTCTGTGACTTCTGTAGACCTTCGGTACTCAATTCAGTGGATGAATAGAGTGATTCAACTGATTTCACTGGATACAAGGGTTATAATTAATAGTTTTAGCGATGATTTAAGCACTTTCTCAATCAAATTCCAGGACGTGTTTGCTTCAGTATCTATGCCAAATCGAGGCGAAAAAAAAAAACACCCAAAACGAATATTGGCCTGGAACAGATTTAAAGTTTTACTTTCATAAGAGCCCACTCTGAAACTTCGCTAGCACCCTGGGCGCTTAGCGGAATGAATACAGTAATTAAAATATTCTTTATAAATAACGTTCAGTTTTGTGGAAGCAGAGCTATAAAATCAGTCATTGTTTAGAATTGAGGGAAAGTACCCAGAAATCCTTGACTATACCTTAATCATTGTATTAGAAGCGCACTGCACAAGGGCAATCGCATAAGCATGTGCGTTCATTGGGAACATTGATTCATGAAACTATGTGATGTACCAACAAAATATATTGGTGCAAATATGCACTAGATTGAATAACACCTCATTTAATGAAACATACCTGATATTTTCTAGTCTGATTGTCAAATTTTGTTGTAGACTTCATACAAATGTGGGTCATACAATTCTTCTACATTGTTGCACCCCTGTATGCAGGTTCCGGTGAGTCAGCCGTCAGAGGTGGGTGGGTAATACAATTCTTGTACATCAATGCACCCCCTATACCCCAGACAAGATAGTACGGTGAGCAACACCTCATTGGCCAAAAGATGGCTCATTTCCAATGGGGTCCCACATAAAACGATTTCACAAGCGGGAACACAACGAAAAACAATACAAATACCTCACCAACTTTCACCCACTCTTATGAAAACACCAGCAATCTTAGCAAACTCCAGTCCTGAGAAGACAGGCAAGAACACGTTAATGAGGCTTTTCCTTCAGTTTAACCCTAAAAGTCATGAATAGATTCAATAGATTCTGATGCAATCAGGAAGAGCGTTCCAACCACAAACAGCGGTGGCACCGCAAAACTAGAGCATAGATAGTGGTTTTGTGTGTATGGTTTAATCGAATGATTCAGCCTAGCTGTTCGTCAAGCTGTCAGCTCCGAGGCTACATCTCCACTGCCCCAATATGAATCTTGGTCCTTGCATTAGCATAAAACGACACATTTGTTTTGATTCCTAATTTTGAGTGAGTTGTTGAGACCAGATACCAAGATAGAGATTAAGCAAACAGCATTGTCTGATGCATGCAACGTAATGTCCTACACTTGTGGTTGAGACAAAATGCCTGACGATGTAAAGATGCAAGTCCTGGAATTTAGCCCTTTTTTTTATGACGTTCCAGAGCATGCTCCTTGATAAGGTGGGGTCTCAATTCTTGTACATTGTTGCACCTCGCAGTCACTTGAAAATGACTCACTGGTAGTCAGGTTTTGTCTCGCCTGAATGAAATTAGGAAGATTACGTAGTAGTCCTTTTGGCGTGTGTGTATGTGTTGTGTGTTTTGGTCCCTTTCTTGTTAGCAGATTTCTCCAACCGTGAGGCGAGTATGAGAAATTGTTGTGTGTGGCCCCAGGGTGGTGTACACGATTTGTTTGGATTTTGGGCAGCAAAGTCATTATTTTAGTGGGTAATTAGCTTTTTTTGTTATTTATGTTTGGCTCTTTGGCAATATTATGCAATCGTATGTGCTACAGTGATTTGTTTGGCATGTAGGCCCTGGATGACAGGTGATGAACTGACTAGCTTTCAGCCTAAAATATGCTACTTAAGTGGTCTATTTTGCATATTTAGCAATTTTTCAAGTTTGTCGGATTTTCACGAACTCTGTGGATGTGGTCTACCATGGTTCCACAAGAAATTTAAAGTGAAAGTCGTGTCACTGGAGGTAATTTAATGGGTCTAATTTGCATATTTTTATGCAATTTTCGAAAGTTTGAAGTTTTGAAAGTTGAAAGTTTGTTGGATTTCCACAAAACTTCGTAGATGTGATCACCTTAGACCGACATTTTGAAGGTACAGCTGGGGTCAGTAGAGGTCCTTGTATGTTCCTAATTTGGGCTAATATATTCCAACTTGGTAGAATTCGCCAAACTCAGTAGTGGTCCTGTTACCCCCCTCCTGTATAAGTGCCTGGATTGCACCATCTTCACTTTGTGCATACAATACCATAACTGCATAATGTCCTATAGAACATCTCTCTCTCTACTGACAGCCCACATTATTTTATATGGGGCTTGTCAGGGGTCCAGAGCTAAGCCCATCAATCTGTCATCACCTAATGTTTTTTTCAAGCCTGGTACTTTGAAATGGTCTGTGCGTGTTGCTTATATATGTCGTTTATGTCAAAAAAGGAAATTGATCGAATAGACAAAGTGAAGGTTTCCTAAAGAGATATTTTGGACATCCTTGCTGCTTGCGTGGGGATAGTTTGTTGGGTGTGGGGAGGCGGGTAAGGGTGTTTGCTGCCTGGCGGGGGTGGGGGGATATCTGTCCTGGCTGCTTGGAAATAAAGGCACTGAAATTATGAAGGAAATTTTGATTTTAAAAGACATTGAAGCCCGGGCTGCTAATGGAATTTAGAACATTAAGTTTGGATTTTGGATTTTTGAGTTGACTGAGCGATAAACCTACTCAAATTTGGGTATTAATGGAGAGAAGAGTGGGGGGAGGGGCATTGAGAAGCAAAGCAGTTGAGGGACTTTTGTATTATGAGTCAACTTATTGTCATTATTTTAAGGAATTTGATGTGTTATATGGAAATAATGTGATGTTCGTTTGACATGACAATGGTCTGCATGACTAGTTTGGTCGTTTGTGTATTGAATGATAGAACCACCGATCGCGCAACAGGCGAGACACTGTTTGGCGATCACCTTGTTCTGTGTAGTTTTCTACACAATTGAAGTGCAATGAACACCCTGGAGTAGCTTCTTTGCGACTGAACAGAGACGCAGGTTGTGTGCTCACCTTGAATGTGACAATTGACCCACCCTTGAATGACGCTGCCCATGGACGGGTGTTGTTGGGGAGTGGCCTGCAATGACCGGTGCATTGACAGTAACTGATCTTCCTCTTCTACTAAGATGGGTAGTTTCTAACATAGCTACACGTCATGAATCGCCTTCTATAAACTAAACATATAAAACTACATGGATTATGGCATCTTGCTGCGAGAAGGACCTGCTTCATTTTGAGCGAGCTTCCTCACTCATTTTCTGTTGTATGCATGGCCAGGTGTCTCTTCAGAGCAGGCTGCCCACAAAATAATATGACAATTAAATCCGAAAATGAAATACATGGAACAGGATGTATACAAAAAAAAAAATCTATTGCCATGTGTTTATGCAATGAGTATTTGGCTGTCAAAAAACTCTTCGTTTTTGAATTGGAATGGATGATGGATGGGTGAAGGGGTGGCGGGGGGGGTAGGGTGGTAGTTAGTTGCAAGTGGCAGTCCACACAAAACTAAACACTGAATGGAAGATGACCAAAAAATGGCTTTGTTTGAGTACATTCTTTCAGCCTTACCAGAAAGATTTCCTAATTTGTGGAAAACCTGTTTGTCATTAATGAGCAGCTGACTCGAGAAGGCGAGAGCCTTCACAATGGCGATGAATATTGAAAACTTCTTGTACGTGGGACAATCCAAAATGGCTGGATTCATGTGACCATGTGCTGGTTTTACAGATAATGGCTGTTTGTCCTGTCACGAAGCACCCTGGAGGTGTTGTGTCAATTACTGCAAAAAAAACATCAGCTGCCACAGGCTGAGAGGATGGAATCAAGCTTTATACAGTGCCCTCAGGAAGACAACAGCAAATTATAGTTCTTGTTCAAATAAACAAATCATTTATCTTGAAGTGGTTAACGCTCATTGAAAGCCCGAGCTGTCAGCAGGGGCATCAACAGGATAGTCAGGAATTGATATATGGCTTGCGAGGGCTCTTTTGGAAAATTGATGGACCTTTCCTCTGAAAAGGGCCTTTCCTACACTAACTATGTAGGTGAGATGGCCCCTGTGATTGTCTTCTGTCTAAAATTTAACCAGTTAACAAGGGCACACACATTATTGCATTAAGATGTTAGCCTGCACAAAATTGTTTCTCTTATTGTTTTGGACCTTCCCCCCCCCCCCCCCCCCAACTTTTTTCATTCAACCAGTGATATCATTCTTGCTGTATAGAGATTAAAAAGTTTAGCAAAGGAGCATCCATGAATTGTTGGGGAAAGGGGGATGGGTGGGGTTGTTGTTGTACATTCTATTCAGTCCAGTATCGATCTGTTAGTCTGTTTTGATTCAGTGGTATAGCCCCTTCTCCCAAAGAGCGGTGCATGCCCCCACCAAATTAATTATGGGGTGTGACAAGAATGCAAAAGGCTGCAAATGCAGCACCAGAGGCATAGGACCCTAGTATTCTCTCAAAATGAGAGGGGAGCACCCCTACCCCTCCCCTTAGGCCCCTCCCTTATGGCCGCAATCTTGGAGTTCCCAGAGTGCCTCCCTGTGAAATATCCCTCCCCCCTCTAAAAATGTTGACGATTTGGATGCTCTCTGTACATACACGCACGTAGTTTATGTTGTTAGAGATTGACAAACGTCGTCTCATCCTCCACAGATGCAGAGGAGATTTGACGTCCACTGCCGCTCTGTCACCCAAAACAATGTTGATTCACATAACACTCAACGACGAGGAAAACTCTACATCCATACTAGAACTATGCTAGTCAGAAGGTGAGCTGGGGATCCGCAACTAATTTTGGCCAAACCCTCCATACCTGCTGTGATGCACAAGGCAGGGTTTCCAGTAGGCATCCAAACCAAGGGTCGCGGATTCGCGGGTATCTTTGTGTGTTATAGTCGTAGTATTCCAACATCAAAATTTGAGGGTCCAGGCAGTTTCAGAGTTTGCGACCTTTAGTATGAGGGTTAACAGAAACTTTGCCAGGCTCGGCAAGAATGAATTTAATTGCGAATAATTGTTACATGGGAAGGGCAAAAAATGCAATTCTCATTGGACAGAAAGCTCCAAATTGGGTCAGAAGAATTGGAGAAGAAAAAAAGACAAGGGGGAGAGAGAAGTTTATGGTTATTTATTTCTCTGTGAAGTTGTAAAACATCTCATCCTATGTGTCTGTCACTGTTGATGGTGGTTGATATGATGCTTATATATGTGATAGATTGAAATTTTTAGGGGAAAGGCTCTCAGTGATGGTGTGAATCTATTCTCATTTATTAAATTGACCCCACATGGACTATGCACCACCCCCATGCCACGTCAAGCTTCTAGGAACGCTACTCGACAATTTTTGGGGCGAATATCTTAGAATAGTCAAAAACTGGACCAACTAGACCAATAGCCTGGCAAAGAGGAGGAAAATGGGGTGGCCAACCCACATTTGTGTAATTGCCGGAAGCTCAAGTAGGAATGGGGGTGGGGGTGGCCATAGTCAGTTGGGGTAAGTATCCATAAATTCACAGATTCCAAAACCTCTGTTCTCTTGTGGGTGATTTCAGTGGTTGATTTACAATTCATTTTAATACTATACGATCAGAGTTAAATGAGGGGGGGGGGAGGGAGGCAATTAAGCTTGCTTCTACAGTGTGTATCCTGTAGTCTATGTATACAGACTCCAGATTCATACTGTACTGTTGCATGCAGTTTTTACTGAATCTGTCAGTTTTTGATCTGAGAAATAAACCAATTCATCCTGTTCTGTAAATTTTCATTTTATAGGTTTTCACTGGGATGTTTGTGAAATTTCAAGGTCACTGGACGTCAAAAAGGATCTGTTTGATTGAATGCCTCCAAGAAGAATTTCATTGACCCAAGTTTCATGTTATGTGTTGTCTTGAGTTGACCACTCATGATGATAGGATTTCCTATCACTGTGGAGGGGACCATTGTTCCAGGAATGGGGCATGTGGACCAGCTATTTCCTGTCTGTGCTATATAAGGATAGATCTCCTGTCCCTCGTACCTTGGTTCGACCAAGTGAAGGTTATCAAATGTCTAAGAATGGGATTCTATTGTTGCGCATGCGGTCTGGGAGTAGGGTGAAAATCATATCATTTCAGAAACAAAACGTTCGTTTTCAGAAGAGGACACAACATGAATTCCAGCGGAAAAGGCCATTTGAGAAGCACCAAGCCCATGCATTTTGTCGTGGATATCGACTTTTTAGGAGGAAGATATACGGCATTGGCTAATGCGGGCTTATTTTGCCTATTCAGTATTGGTTTTGCTTCCATTTAGAACTGATTTGGCCTCTGTGGAACCAGAATATCCACCTTGACAAACTGAAGGAATATAGTAATGCTGGCCTCAACTCAGCTCGCATGAATTTGTGATTTTCACATGCGTACTCAATCTACCTAGGAAACAATGGAATCCTAGGCCTAATGCCTGGACCCGCGATGTTTGGGCAAACATTTGTAGTCTGAAGGCCCAGACTCACTGCACACTCTTTCTCCGGGCGCCAAGTTGGAGTAGATTGATTGACTTTTTTTAGAACAGCAGGCAGGCCCATCCAGCACTCTGTGGGCCAGGATATCAGCCCAGTGGGCCAGGTTTGGTCCTACCGGTTGGTATAATGGGTAAATTGTTTTTGGTTCAGGTCGGGGTGAATTGAATTTTTGGTTTCAAAAAATTGAGAATGGAATTTGTGAAAAGTCATATTTTGGCCAAGTTTGACTTTGTAAACAAGATAACTTGACGCCACCTTGATGGATGAAGCTCATTATTGGTTTGTTGAGTTCCCCATTATGAGTCCATGAACCCTATTGTGTTAGGGGTCAGGACAGAAGTCATGAGGTCACCAGAGGTCAGGAGTCTGAAAACTGAAATTTAGTGTGTAGCTCCTTATAAGATATGGAGCCCTATTGGTGGGTTGGGAAAAAATGGGGAAATTTGTCCAGATGTTATGGTTCCCATAATGGATTGTGCAATCTCCCATTCGTCCTTGTGCTGGCTATAGGTTGTCAGAAAGAGGTCAAGAACACTAAGCCTTTTGGCTTTCTGGTTATTTGTTATATAAAAACTGTAACCTTTTGCTCTATGGGTTTCCTGCCTGCCATGTAGTGTATCCCCTTTTGTAGTAGAATCAAAAAGAGCCAACCCAACAATTTGACCATTAATTGTAATTTGATCATGTAATTGATCTACACAATACCCTACACAGACAATATTTCCACTCCATATTGCCATTTCTCATAATGTGTCACTATAATTTTGCTGACATTTCTACTACTTGCGAGCATTTGACACGAATAGTTTTTTGCCCATCTCGAAGCTGTTGTGTTGTCCTTTTATGGTCATAATATATTATAGGGAGTGCACTGATAGGGTGTCACTCTCTATCCTGGCCAGCTCGTATTATATGATTTACATTTGAAGAGGAGGCAGAGAAAAGAAAAAAGTATCAGGGTGCATTTGAGAGCAGGAGCGTATCGGAGGCCCGAGCAGCTACAGCTGTCCCCTTCAGGCTGCAGTGTTCATTTGTTTCTCACCTCTACATGGTACCCTATTAGTTGAGGTGTTATGAGCTATGTGACGTGTTTGTGGGTTTGGTACTTTATCAAGATTGCTTGTCATGTTAATATTATGTTCTTTGTTAAGGTGATGAGGGGGAGGGAGGTTATCGGGTTGAAATTGTCATTGTGTGATGAAGCCTAAAATAAATACACATTTCTTGATTTAACTTGAGGTCTGTCACCAGCCAGCAATTGTAGGCAATGTTTGCACTGTTCCTAAACAGGCCAGCCAGTTAGGGCCATTCGTGCTCGTGTTCATATGCCCTTCACAGGTCTTGAGTCAAATTAGAACCACTAGGCTCTTCTTAGCTGGTTATTTAAATAATATTTTGAGGGGCGAAACCAAGCTCCACATTAAGGGCTTCACGGGAGGCAGCCATGGTCTGCGAGGAGTAGAAACCTTGGGTGGGAAAGAGGAAATTTTTTTACGCGGGGTGTCCAACTCCAAGATGATCTGGTGCTAACTTTTTGCAGTAAAATTAGTGACAGAAAGATAGATCTTGGTGGAAGACAACATTTACAAATGCACATTCTCTCAGATCCAACATTTCATTTATTGATGCCATTGACTGTATACGCACAAGTTTGTCAATTGCATGTCACACCCCCATTAATCCAGGCTTGTCCGCCAAAAGTGGCGGTCATTGTGAATCTTATATAGGTGATTCGCATATGGATGACACTTCCTGGTGGGTCCAGTGACTAAGCTGACCCTTGGGTGTCATTTAACTGGGATATGTAAGAGATATAATAGGAGAGCTGCAGTGGGCCCTCCTCTGCCATTGAGTCACTTCTCAAGGATTCTAGGTCATCTTGGTGACTGCGGGCTACGCCTGGCTTAACACGCGTTGACAGTGAGCCACTATGTCAATTGACATGTGTATGCATGTCGTCATGCTCACTCATTTTTGATTCCTTGCACGAAGTCAGAGGAATCTATGCAGTCACGTACGTGTGTGTGCGTGCGTTGTGGATCCCGTAAAACGGGGACACACAAGGGATTCTTTTCACGTAACTTGGGTTACGCCGCGAACCGGGATATCCCAGTTTGTTTGTCCCCGTTTCCAGAGGAACGCCCCACAAAAAAACGGAATGCGGGGATATCCCCGGTCCTATGTTTCCCTTTTTTAAAACTGCTTAAAAATGATACTTTGTGGGTAGGGGTACCCCTATGTAGGTTTGCACTGATGTCCCCATTTCCATAGGTGAAAGGATCAATGTCCCGTTGTGTGTGTCCCAGTTAGGGCCCCCTACACAGGTAGCGTGTGTACGTGTGTGTGGTGTGTGTATGTTGTGTGTGTGATGCCCAGTTGTCCACAAGAGAAATTTGATCAGGTCTGATTAGGTCAGGCTCTCTGGTATAATGTGTTCCTCCCCATGGATTATTACATGACCCCATTGTTTTTTGGGCTCAGGTCAGGGCTCATCTGAGGTCACCAGTAAGGTCAAAGTCTGAATCCCTTGTAAACACGATAAGCCAGAACGGTGGTCTTATCAGTTTGAATTAGGTGTAAGCTTTCTTATGGGGAGTACAGGAACCCTATTGTTTTTGGTTTTCAGGTCGGAGGGAAAATTTTGTTAAACTAGGAATTTGTGAAAGTTTGTATTTTGGCCAAATTTTGGCTTGTAAAAACATACTCCCCCACCTAGTGGATGAAGTTCATATACTTGGTATGTGTGGTTTCCCCTGATGAGTACATGAACCTCTATTGGTTTTTTGGTCAGGTCAGAGGTTCAATCTGAGGTCCCCATGGTCAAGTCTGAAAACCTTGTCAACAAGACGATAAGTCCAGAATGGTGGTCCTGAATCAAGTTGAAAATTGGTGTAATAGCTAGTTCTTCTTTTGGGGGAGTACACAGGAACCCTATTGTTTTTGGTTCGGTCGGGTAGTGAATTTTGGTTGAAAATAGAAAATTTTTGAAATTTGATATTTTGGCCATTTTGGCTTGTAAACACGAATAACTCCCCCACCCGAATGGATGAAGCCTATGGTAGTGTTTTTTTGTTCCATGATGAGTACATGAACCCTATTGGTTTTGGGTTAGGTCAGAGTTCATATGAGGTCACCAGAGGTCAAAGTCTGAAAAACCTGAAACACGATAAGTCCAGAATGGTTGGTCTGATCAAGTTGAAATTAGGTGTATAGCTTTCTTTTGGGCGTACAGGAACCCTATTGTTTTTGGTTAGGTCGGATACGGAACTGTTGGTTGAAAAATAGAAAAGTTGTTTTGAAAATTGATATTTTGGCCAAATTTTGGCTTTGTAAACCCGATAACTCGACCCCACCCGGATGGCTGAAGATAGACTTGGTACGTGTGTCCCCATGATGAGTACATGAACCTATTGTTCTTTAGTCAGGTCAGATTGGTCATCTGAGGTCCCCAGAGGTCAAGTCTGAAAACCTTGTAAACACGATAAGTCAGAATGGTTGGGCTGATCAAGTTGGAATTAGGTGTACGGCTTTATTATGGGGAAGTAACAGAACCCCTATTGTTTTTGGTTCATGTCAGGGGGCACTTTGGTCAAATAGAAAATTTGTGAAAATTTGATATTTTGGCCAATTTTGGATGTAAACACGATAACTCGACCCCACCCGGATGGATGAAGCTCCTTACTGGTATGTGTGTTCCCAATGAGAGTACCATGAACCCTATTGTTTTGGGGTCAGGTCAGAGGTTATTCTGAGGTCACCAGATGTCAAAGTCTGAAAACCTGTAAACAATGTCCGAATGGTTTGGTCTGATCCAGTTGGACATTAGGTGTATAGCTTTCTTAGGGGAGTATAAGGACCCGATTGTTTTTGGTCTCAGGTCGGGATTTGAAGTTTGGTCGAAAACATGAAATTTGTGGAAATCATATTTTTGCCAATTTTGGTTTGTAAACAACTATAACCGACCCCACCCCTGACTGGATGAAGCCATACTTGTATGTGTTTGTTTCCATGATGAGTACATGACCCTATTGTTGTGTGGGTCAGATCGAGGGTCATCTGAGGTCACCAGAGGTCAACGTCTGAAAACCTTGTAAACAGGTAAGTCCAGAACGGGTTTGTCTGATCAGGTTGAAATTAGGTGTGTATCTTTTCTTATGTGTAGTACATGAACCCTATGTTTTTTTGGTAAGGGCGGGGGTAATTAGCTCAGACTTGGTTTGTGTATTCCCCATGGTGAGTACATGCAACCCTATTGTTTTTGGGTCAGGTCTGGGTCATTCAAGGTTCCAGAGTTCAAAGTCTGACAACCTCGAAATTTAGGTGTGTGCTTTTCTTACCAAGAGGTACAGAACCCTATAGTTGGTGGTACAAGATGGACATTTGTCAGACGTATGTTGCCCATACATGAGCTGTACTATCTCCCATTTGGTCCGTGTGTCTGGCATGGTTTGACAGAAACCGCCTCAGGAAATCAACTAAGCCTTTTGGCTTTCTGTATTGTTCCCCTCATCTCCCTCTCTCAGATCCCTGAAGCTGAGAAGACCTTCACAGAGCCGAAGGTCCGTTACTTCGTCCTCCAGTATCATCGACGGCCTCAACTACATCGCAAACAACTGCGTCCTCCACGCGGGACCTCAAACTTGGCAAATCATGTTTCTCACCGAGAACATGGAAGGTCAGATCGGAGACTTGGCCTTGCCACAAAATAGAATTTGAGGGAACCCGCAAAATGAGTGATCATCATTGCCTCTTTGTTTCTTTTCATGAATCTTCTTCGGTTGGCATCAAGATTTGAGTTGGTTCTTCATCTCTGAAACCGACTTGTCAGTACTTTGTCATCATGTGATATTCAAATGATTGGTAAAAAATTTAGAATGTAGGATATTCTACCACTGGTTTTTGTTATACCCAGACATAGTGGATATTGATAGCTACTTTTGTCATAGTGGTGTTCATAGCAATTCTCACTGGTCCATCTATTATCTTTAAAACTTTCTTTGTGTGGCCTCTGCGGGGTGCACTGTGATAAATGTCCCACTGATATTGTCCCAAAAGTCTTAAATGCCGTACTTCATACGGGGTTTGATCCGCTGTAGATTGTGAAAATCTTCCATGAGCGGGTGACATGCCGTCATAACACACTAGATGTTCACTTGTCACGTGATTATACACCTTATACAGAGCTGCTAGATTTCTGTTCTGTTTTCTTGTAATTTTCAGCCTGTTGGAGTGCACTAAAAATTGGACACATGAAGCCTGAATGATTAGTGGAAATTTAATTACTCCAGTGAAGTCTCTTTTATGTCTATTCTGAAGTGGTTTGCTCCCACAACGGGCAACTGCAGCCGTGCCCTATACACCCCGCATGGTAGTAAGGGTCATCAACACAGATTGAAAATGACTCTCATCATGTAATTTCGCCACAATTTATTTGTAAATCACCAATGTGCAATTCTTTGAGTGGGTAATTTTATTCTACTTGTTCATTAAACAATTGAAACCAGCACTTCATGTGCGTCAGCTTTTGTTAACCTGGGGTGGGTTCATAGCTGGGCATTATACTCAGGAGGATGGGGGCAGGACAAACCCTGGCCCAAATTTCAACAAAGTCCCCAAATGTATTGATTCACTACTGCCTTTTTTGTATGTAAAAAGTCACTTATTCTATTCCAATGTTTCCCACATCAAGTTGTCATAGATAATAATTTTTTCTTTTCTATGAAAATTGTGATCTTCCACTGTTCCCCCCCCCCCTGCTCCCCCCCCCCCCCCTCCCTCTTCCTCACTCTCACGACAATGCCTTCCCACCCTCGCCACAAAATGTTAGCTAATGACCTTCCCCACTCTCACCACACATAGCTCTGGGTAGTCCTTAACACTATCAAAACTATTCCGCAAAATGTATGCCATATCTGTAATGATGGTAGTGTGACCCAGTAGAAACATTGCATAATTTCCGCTTCAATACTCATGTTAGTCGCTGAATTCAATCCAATTTCCTCCACATATTGTCATTCAAGGCCATTTTGCAATATCAAAGCCAATCATACCTCTCCCCTCAAAATTTCTGTCGAAGAATCCATCGCAGAGACAATGGAGCT